>VZSE01012166.1:400318-452472 GCA_013398275.1 Promerops cafer
TGGGGGCGGGGCGGGGGGGGTGGAACAAAAGATACCTCGGTGTTTTTTCCACCCCTCAGTCCTGCAGGGGCTGGCCCGGTTCCATTCCCTTCCACCTTCTCTCTCTCTCCGGGGCTCCGGCCTACCTCAGCCTGGCCTCCATGGCTCCCCTCCCCCACCCAGCCATGTGGCCGGGCGGGGCAGAGACGGTGCCGCTCCCTGGGCTACCACGGGCGAAAGAGAGCGAACTCTGGGAAATCTCTGCTTTTAACCCCGTGTGTCTTCAGAGGTGACTCACGTCTTCAGTGGTCACACCAGGTGTCAATATTCGAATCTGACCACTGATTGGTTTAACTAAAACTTCCCAAAAAACTCACTTCCTCCCAAACTGAGACAAGTAACAACATTTATTTACTGGAAATTGTGTGATTTTGCAGCTCCTGAATTTATCAGAATCACATCATTCGACTGGGAGATTTCCAGCTACGTTACCTAAACCAACACTTCAGATTTAAGCAGTATCTATTCCAATTTAAACTAAAAAAATCCAAACAACTATTTCCAACCTACCTGACTCTGCACTAAAGGATACAGAATAAATATTAGTTAAACCTTTTCTACTCTTTCCGCATTGTTTGAGACATTCAAAATATTATCGTTAATCATTCAATAGCAAAACAGAACTGCATAACAGCTAAAAATAAGTACACAAATGAAACCTTGCATATCTCATTTGGCCTATTTATAATTTCTGCGGATTTTAAATAGCAGTCAATATGGCAATTAAAGGAGAGGGGAGAGGATTTCATAAAGAGATAATATTTCGCAACAGCCTAGGCTGAAAAATCCCTGTTTCATTTCTCCAATTAGACCAATAATAAATCTTTTTTTGTAAATCCTTCATATTTTGATTCACATTTTCAGAAAATTAAAACACTGATCTCTGGCAAGAGTTTTGACAAGGAAAATACATAGTGTATATTTTATGTATATTAGCAGATTAATATCTGGTATTTTCTTATTAACTATTCTCTTTATCTGTGGTTTGCATGATGAAATTCATTTACATGTATTATTGTGAGCATACAATGAAAAATTGTGTAAAGAAACAGTGGCTCTCAGTGCTTTGGTACTAAAAAACAAACAGATAAACAAAATATTAAAAAAGAAACCAACCCAATTAAATATCTTTTAACGAGAAAATCCATACTGCATCTTCTTCTGAAAAACGTGCACTTAAATAACATTCAAGATGAAATGAGTCTAAACCCACAGCTTCCTGGAGGCAGGAAAGCCTACAAAGCAGAGCCTCTCTCCAGCAGCTCCACACCTCTTTGTAGTGGGAAGCCCAGCACTGCAGCCAGTGCTCCAGACCACCTTCATGAGTTTCATGGCAGAGGGGAAGGATCACCTCCCTGCATCTGCTGGCAACGCTCCTCCTAATGTAGCCCAGGGTAGTCTTCATATCAGATAATGTTGACCATTATCTTGAAAAAATTAGTCATTAACAACAAGCAGTGTTGTTAATGTCTAATTAACACTGTAAATAACATTATGCATTTACAAGTAAAGGCTGACACATTAAAAAAAAACACAACAAGAAAACAAATATCCATCTTACAAAAAAATGTTTTCATGCAGTTTTTTATTTAGACATTAAACTGAATGAATATTGATGATTTTGAAAGATCAGTGAATGAAGGTCGATTTGAAATTGAAGATAACTATACTTTTTCAAATGTTAGAGGGCCTCTTAAGAAGCGTTGAGATTTTTAATGATTTAAGAAACTGATCTAAAACTTGTGTCACCTTTTGGTTTACCTCCTCAGAGCCACCTTTTAGAAGGAAGATATTAACATATGGCAGAAATTGTCTCTGTGTATTACAAACTATTCCTGGCTCCCCAAACCAAAAAAAAAAGTAGCCTTCCATTTTCTGCTTCTGTGGTGGTGGGTCCCCCTTCCCATGGTTGGTTCTGTTACCCCAGGTTTGGTTTCACCCTAGGTTTTCCTGTCCCTAGTCCTGCTGCCAGTTACCCCCTGGACACCCCTGTTACCTCATGTACATAATATCAACCTCACCTGGTTCCCACCCCTAGTTCCAGAGAATTCCCTGTTCTCGGTGTCCCATTGGTCTAAGTGACCCTTTCCACTCCCCACGCCCTTGCTATGGGGTGTTAGGTCGTGGGTCTTACCTTTCTCCCCTCTGAGTTACCCA
Organism: Promerops cafer; assembly: GCA_013398275.1. Lineage (NCBI taxonomy): Eukaryota > Metazoa > Chordata > Aves > Passeriformes > Nectariniidae > Promerops > Promerops cafer. The sequence goes on from VZSE01012166.1 coordinate 402,515, forward strand.
CACTGTGCCGCTCCAGAGGAACACCGAGGGACCAGCTCCTGCCCGAGAAGAGGAACCAGCGTCCGCTCTGCAGCACCCCGACACTGACCTGGACTGCGACTGCTCCGCTCCCGCGACCCCCTTGCTTCAGGATAATAAATAAAAGCTGAAAATCACTAAAACTGGGATTTTTTTTTTCTTGTTCAGTTTCTCAGGTTTATTGTCCCAAACCAGGGGATGGACAAAGAGAGAGAGTGAGTAAAGCCCACTCTTACATTTAAACCTGGGGAGAGTTACAATTCTTTACCAGTCAGGTCACAGTGGGGAGGGGAGAAAGGTGAGACCCACAATCTATCACCCTATAGGAAGGGCATGGGGAGTGGAAAGGGTCACTTTAGACCAAGGGAACACGGAGGAACAGGGAATTCTCTGGAACTAGGGGTGGGAACCAGGTGAGATTGACCTTATGTACATGAGGTAACAGGGGTGTCCAGGGGGTAACTGGCAGCAGGACTAGGGACAGGAAAACCTAGGGTGAAACCAAACCCGGGGGTGGCAGGGACAAACCATGGGGAGGGGGACCCACCACCACATGCTTCTCTCATCTGTTATTGTGCTGGTCTTTTAAACTCATTTTCCATAAAATTAAACATATCTAAAGAAACATAATAGTAAGCCCACTATCAGGACAATCTTTAAATGTGGGCTTACCTACAAGTCACAGACGTCCCTAAAGCTCTCACAGTGACTTGCCTTTGTTGCCTTTCAGTGTGATCCTTCCCACTTCTGCTCCTTGGCCTCCCAGTTACTGTGGCACAGATTTTGTCCAGAAACTTTGGAAATTAAGAGAAGGTTCTGTGTCACAAAGTGGACCCTGAGAAATCAGGGCTTGTGCCAAACAAAGCACTAATGACAAGTACAGCAAGTTTGTATCAGTGTGAAGTTAATTATCTCTACTGGGACATGCAACTAATCAGCAGGACTACCTGCCCATTCAACTGCAGTTGCATGGCTTTTCCTAATTAACCCATGGAGCCTTTCCCGAACTTAGTTGGACCTCTGTGGGAGGACCACAGAGCATCGTGCTGGACTGCCAAGGTGTGCCTCAGAGCTCCTCAATGAAAAGCTTTGAAAAAATCAGAAGGAAGGTCCTTTGCAGCCATAACAAATTACTAAAATTTATTTTGAATTTAAGAAGAAGCTTTTCACAGCACATTCTTGCACTGCTGCTGTTCTGAGTTTCCTGTTCAATTAGCTTCTATTATATCTTCATTAACAAAGTATCTGATGCAGCATGCCCTGATTGAGTACTTATGCTTTAGAAATCAGATTTTTTCATCTTTTATAAAATTTAACTTCAACTATGCATATGCCTGAGATTCAGAAAACTAGACTAAAATTTTACTGGAACAATTGGCTTGTAATTTGGGAAAAAATCCTCTACAGATTTCTCCTTTATAAGTCTGTGCCAAGGCTTAGATTTTATGAAGCCAAACAAATGGTTGGGCAGTGGATGTTGGAATCAAAGCAAGTCCTCTGTGACCTTCAAACCTTTGAGCATAATGTTTTGACAAAAAATTCACTGCCACAAAATACATGCAAAAAATGCCAGGAATATATGCAAGTGCACAAAATGAAACTCTAAATATTATTAAACTCCTAGTTAGTATTCCTGGCCTTGAAATTGAAAAAAGAAGAAGAATTAATTTGAGGACTATAATTATTATATGCCATCTACTCAACATTTCTGCAAATCTGTTTTTTTTTTCTTTTGGTGGGTATACACCTGGGCCGGTTGTCTTTCTTGGTTGTGCTAAATGGTGTCATTCTGCTGCTCTGTTCTAATTTTTAAATCATCCATATGTTTGAATTCAATCTGTTTTCTCTATGCTGTTTCCTATCAGCTGTAACATGCAGAACCAGAAATATAATAATGTAAGGAGTTTAACCTATTTGTAAATAAAACACCTAGTTTGAATTACCAGTTCCATTTTTATCTAAACCCTGTGACCTGGAGCACCTATTATGTCAACAACACACACTGACAAGGCTGATTTTTTTTTTCAGACAGCTTATTTTAAAATAAAATATGCGCTGTGTTTTTTATTTGTAGTGACTGCTGTGATTTGTGACTTGATGAAGGTAACTCCAGCTGCAACAGACATATTGTGTGATTGATAGTGAATGATGTCAACTTATTACCAACAGCAGAAATGTTATCTGGCCTCATGCTACATGAAATAGTTGCCTGGGAGAGTCAGATTTTTCACTCTTACCAACTTGCATCTCTGGTACTCTTTATTCCATGCATGTGTTAGGAATTCACAACATTTACAGGTGATATTAAAAAAGAAAAAAAAAGCAATCACATAAGGGAATAATTGACAATGTGGTATTTTAAAATAACATAATTTTAAAACACCTATGGACAGGGTAGCCATATTTAAGTATAATTGGCCTAGTAATTTTTAAATAAAAGATTTTTTACAACATTTCAGATACATACCAGGCCACATAGCATGAACTCAGAAGGAAAATAAATATATTTACATCAGAAAGTCTTTTGAAAGGTTTTTAAAGTCCTTTAATGTTGAGTGCAAACTATTGTTATTTTCATATTCACTGCTATTATTTGACAGATTTTTATCAGCAATCACATCCGTCTGAGACACTTCAGCCTTTCAGACAAACAGCTTTTCCTGTTTCTCACATGCTCTCACATGCTCACAAAATGTTTATAAAATAAAACCACCACATGAGTTCTACCATTTCTCATAATCTACCAAATGCTTCAGCATCCTAATCCCAGCAATGTGTTGTTTACAAATGGAGGGAACTCATCTAAACTGAACCAGCTGTGAGGATCTAGTTCTGTTTATTTCATTTACTGTAAGTGTATCTCCCCTTTAAAAGGTATTAGACTGCCTTCCCTTCTTTAGTGTTTATTTCTCAAAAAGCAATGAACTGGAGGTTCAGCATTTTAATACGTGAAGAGAACCTGGGGCTCTTTCTACCTAAATTTAATGAAACAAGTAGGAGCTGTAAGATATTGCATTTTATTGCTTAATTGCCTGACTGATTCATTGAGCATTATTTGCCTAATGATTATTTTCCATATCTCCCATTAACAGCATAATTGCTGAACTGCCTTATGGCTTCTATTTTCCTCATCTACTGCCCTTTCACTGAAACCTGAACACTTGTACCTCTCTAATGAATTTTTTGTTGCCTTCATAAACAGAAATCCTTTACTTTACGATTTTACTATTTCACTATTCCTTTTTTTCTCTCCAAACACTGCTTCTGCTTTTCTCATCCTGTTTCTGTTTTGCTACTTCCATTCAGTTAAACTTAATTCAATTATGATTCCTTCTACACAGTTTTTAATTTCACCTACATGTTGCTTCTGTGTTGATCAACAGGCTGTCCTAAGTAAAAAAAGTTATATCAGCCTGATGTAAAAAACAGCTGTAAAAGTCCTTAGCTAGCTAATTAAGTAAGCTAATGTCAACTGCATAATTAATAAAAAAAATAGGAAAAGGAGCATTTATGGCTCAAATTAATGCTATGATTAGTTAGACAAGAAGCTGGGAGATTCTATGCATGAGACCACTAAAAGCTCACTCAAGCTGTGCTCTGATAGTGTTTTCTGTTCTTAGTTCCAGACATCTATGTACAGACTGGTAGAGCCAAGAACTTGTCTTAATGGGTGTAAGGCAACCTGCTGTATTTTCTATCCCCCACAAATCTTGCCAATTTGAAATAGGCACTAAAGTAAAATAAAATACTTCTATCATGTTCTAGAAGGAGACCAGGCAGTCTCTAAATAGTTTATGCATGAGGAATTGTCTACAGTGTCAGAAAACCCACCATGAAACAGTTTAACTGGCATCCTAGAAGCAGAAAATGCTCACTTTAAGCAAGCATTGAATCCCATGCAGATTAAACCTGAGTTTAATACACTTTCCACTGCTTCTCTTGTAGGTGCTATGTATGTGACTAATTTAATCATGTTTTTCTGTGTATGGGCAGGCAGACAAACATAACTCAGTTTAACATAAAGTCAGCTTCAGTCCTGTTCTGTGATTTTTATTTTTACTGAAGTATTTTTGCAGAAATCATGGTAAATCAGAAGTCCTGAGGATTGACATAGCTGCAATATAACCACTCCAAATTTTTTGTTCACGAAGTCCCATTACCATAATTTCACCCCCTAGATCTCTTATTACATAAACAGGTGTCTGACAGCCAACCTAGATGGTTTATGAAATCTCTGTACTCCCATAATTCCATGCTAAATCACATCAGAACAAAATACTTGTTTACCAACTTGAACTGAGCAAACATTCTAAATTTTCCGTCTGTGCATGTGTGTGCTAGTTGCAGATGAGATTTTAAAGGAAAAAAAAAAGAGAGCATAACTTCTCTTGTCCACACAAACCTGCCCACTATCCACAAGGGAAATTAATTCACCTGCAGAAAATACTCATTTTGTTCCACTCTGCCTACCTGAGATTGTTGAGTGAATTGACAGAGACAGACATTGCTGAGAATTGCAATATACCACTAGCAAGCTTGTTTGCAAAGAGAAGACATTTTATCCATCCAACAATGTTTTTGAATTTAAAAACACAAACAGTTTTAGTCTGTAACAAATTGAATATTGTCCAGCTTGAAAAGAGTTCTGGTTGAAAAGCCTATACACATTTTGCCACTTATAATAATAAAATGGAGCAGTACTCATATATTGTGGATGCTTACATCACAGAAAGAAAAGTTTATCAGCATCTTGACCACCATGTAGTAGCCAGGAAGAAGGTTTTTGTTCCCATACTTCATAAATTATTTCAAAATATGATTCACAAATAACTATGTGTATGCTACCAATTGTGGCTGCATTTACACTCCATTGCATCCTCTGTAAAACCATGGAGTTAAAATCCCCACCATGCTATACCACCCTACATATACTTACTGTACCCAGCATGGTAGGAGCATCCACAGGTATTAAGACACTCTCCAGTGAATTTTCTGGCTGTGAGACCCCAAAGGCTGGTGCAGCCTGCTTGTTACACCCCTGTTGCTTCGTATCACAACTCACTGCCTCCTCTTCTTCTGCACAGTGAGCTTTTTTGGGAATTAAAAAAAAAGGCAGGGCATGTAGCCCACACTGTCCTGTCCTGGTTATCATGTCAATTAGCCTGCTCCCCCATTCCAGGGGAAACCACTGCAAGACACCCTTTCATGCTGCCCGTGGCACACATGAGACTGCCCTCCACAAGTGGCCACCTTGAAGCTGTCATACCCATGTGATCTCTGAGCAGCCTCAGATTAGCTGCAAAGTGGACATCAAGAGACCACTTCAGCCCCAGCAGAACATCTGTGGAACGCTTCTGAGGCAGCCTCTAAGATCAGGCATGGCGCTGCCAGGCTCAGGAAACCTTGCCTGCATGCATAAGAAACCAGGACAAAATGCCAATCCAGCACAACATGTACATGAGATCAAAAAGGAAATCCCCAAAGACATTGACCATGCAAAACAGAAGACCTGTCTGATGAGCCCATGAATCAGAAACTATTTTGAAGAAAAGCTCACATGGAGGAGAAGGAGAATGGGGCAGATAGTAGGTGTGTGCCATACAGCTCTCCTTTTCCTCAGACTGATGGTGTTCCAGAGTCATTTTCAAAAGTCTTCAGCAAGTGACTGAGGAGGGAGAAGACCACTGTGTGCCCTGTGCTGCCTCCAAGCCCAAGTCCTGACCCATGGCTCCCTAGAGAAGCTGGAGCTCTTGAAATCTGCTTGCATGCATAGGGATAGACAAACCCCGAGCCCAGGCCCATGGAGATGTGGATGTGCAGCACCAGAGATCCCTCTCATCTGTGCAGGGTCAACATCTTGGCTGAGGGTTTGTAGAGCTCTCTGAAGGCACCTGCCTTTAGCAGTAGGACATACCAATCCTTTGAGTTAGAATCATAGAATCAAGAATGCTGAGGTGGAAGGCATCCACAAGAATCAAATCCAACTCTTAAGCTGCCATCACCTCGCAGCCCCTCTCCACCTTCTTTTGGCTCTCTGCTGGCTGGCATTCTTCCAGGACTCACAGATGCAAGAGGTGCACAAGGGTCACACAGAGCTATCAGGGCACATTTCAGCTGTACTTTACCTTCGTGTGAATCACTTTATCTGGAACTAGATGTCTTGTCAGGGCAGCTGCAGAAAACAACAGCCCTAGCCAATACAGAGCCCTGAAGAGACTGGATTTGACCTGTCTTTTGAGTCTCCATTCTTACACTTTTACCAACAGATTTTTATCGTTATTCTAGTGGTTCTGAAACAACTTTCCAAATAGACTTAATGGTCTAAGCAGAAAGTATTTGAACAGGTTCTTTGTTTTACTATTTTTTTTCCTCCAGCTCTTACTACTGGAATGTGAGAGTGGTAACCCAAACTTTTGTGTTTTTTCAATATGTGTTCTGATGTTTGACATTGCTAGAAAAATATTCTATAACAGTATAATACCACAAATGTTTCCTTTTACTAAGATGAACTTACTCAAAATTTCTGCCTAATTCTAACACAAATTTTCTACAACTATCCCCACACTCTCACAACAGAGGTTTTTGGATCTGAACTTCCCAGTAAGTATGTGGCATTGACAATTTTGCTGCTAAACTCAGGAGAGAGCCAGCTGCTGCTCACACGCAAAATTGCTGCACAGCAGAGCCTAGATGAAGATCTGTACCTGATGTGATCTGCCACTTTTCTTATAACCACTAAAGTTCAGATTAGACAGAGAGGTAGCCCTTAATAAATATTCATCAGGAAAGTCAGTGAAAGTGTGATCACAATGCACAGCAAGAATGTGTCTGTCCTAGCAATGACATTTGACTCTTCTGTTTCTTTTCAAATTCTTTTTCCAGTTTGTCTTGGATAAAAACGGATAATGTGAGATGAATAATAGATAATGAGAAAGTGGGAAGGCACATCATAAAGCTCATCAGAATCCAATAAAACCGACAGCATATGAAGAGTGCATCAGGTTAGAATTTAAAGATAAAAATGATTGCAAGGAAAGAAGAAAATTGTAATCTTCATTTGCAATTCCAGACTTGGAAAGTGGAAAGTTTAAGACAATATATTGCTGAAATATTCTGGAAGCTTTGGAGACTTTTGACAGGAAAACTTATGAATATCATAAAAGGTAGATGTCAGGTTTTACCAGTACGTACTGAACTGTCTATGATATATAAGAAAATAGAAGCCCAGGAATCTTCTAGGACTTTGCAAAATTGTAATAATCTTCATATTGATGTGCATGGAGAAGGGATATAAAAATGGCATGTGTTGCTGACACACAAATCTACCTGCAAATTCTCAAGACAACCAGGTCTAAAAGAGAGACAGTAATTAAATCCTTGCAACAGAGATAGGACAAGATAAAGAGATTAACCACTGTCATCCCCTGACTGGTACCAACCAGACACATCCAAAATGAGCACATTCCTATGCAGAATTCAAGGAGTGTTGGGAGGGACTTGAAAACTGATGCCACCTCATTGTCATCCTCTCTGAACAGACTGCCCACATAAGGGCAATTTTGTGCCTGATAAACAGAAGATTTACACAGATTTACACACTTTCACGTAGCGGTTGGTATGAGAATGAGTGTGAGACTGAAGTCAGTTATAGCAGTGAGAGACTGCAAAGAAATCAATAAGTTGTAGCTGTACATATATACTTATACATATATCTATATATGTATGCGGTATGCATAATTTAATAAACAATTCAGCATTTATTCATTCAGTTATAACTTGTAGGATGAAATGATTCCTCAAACTAAAGGGCCATTTCTAGTTCTAAAGCACTGAAGAAAGCCAAAGTTTCTAGGCTGGATTGATCCTATCCTGACAGGCAGTTCTAAAATAGTCAAAATTAATTTCAGCTGTTTCAGCACACAACTGAATACCTCATTATATCTTTTAGTACCACACTGCAGGCATCTAAATTTAGACCTCTAAATGTAGCAAAATTATTCAAATGCATAAAGGCATCTATATAGAGCCGTTCTTGATCATAGAATACCTGAAACACTTGCTTAGAGCTGCCTTACGTGACAGAGGATCTACAGGAGATATCAAGAGGGCATCTTAGGGTGGAAGGATACCTTAGGATTTCTAAGATGCTGCTAGACACCTAATTTTAAGTATTTTAATTATTATGTATAGAGAATATTCAGCTCTAAATAGGTAAATAACTGATGTCATTTGGGAGTTTGTGGGGGGTTTGAGACATCCAGGCAGAGCAGACTGATGACTAACACATTTGCATTGAGATTGCTGTTCATCAGTGGGGCTCCTCACAATACATGCAGAGCTGGTTTTCAGATACCTGAATCCCACTTTGTTCATCTGGATTTATACTGAGTGTGTGTAGACAGACTCAATGCACTTCTGGAAACCACAACAAGAATTTCTTTCCTTTTTTTTCCTTTCAATTTGCATATGCTGCTACCTGGCTGATACAAGAGGGCAAGCATTTCTGTAGGACAAATGCCTTCTCTGACAATTTCTTATATGTTCATAAAAGACTAGGAAATAAGACAGTTACAAAGGTCTCAGGCAAGCACACGAAGCCCCTGCTCTCTCACTGATGCTTAGACACCTACATTTATTTACCTGCATTGCTCAGACTGGCCTGTGCCTGAGCAGGGTAAGGACAGCCTGGTGCAAGAGAAGTGGAAGATGCCACCCTTTGGTAACTTTTGAGGTCCTGCTCATAGAAGGGCATCTTCGGGCGGGTCAGGAGCTTACATTGTTAGATGCCAGAAAGCAACCTGCTCCAGAACAGGGGTAAAGCGCAGGGGGGCAATACACAGATTTATCAAGGCCAAGATAGAGAACCCAGGCCTTCTGCCCATGGAAAAATATCAAGGAAACTGTAAAATCATGCAGGTACATTCGCAACCTTTGAAGGTATGTTTGAGAGATGCTAGGAGTTAATAGGGAGTTTATACAGGTTTAATGTAAAAATTGCTATTCCATGGGTCGTTACAATGTCTGTGATACCTGAAGCTTTTTTTCTGCCCATGCCACAGACTCTATAAAATGAAGTGTTTTGCTGAACTAGTATTTTCTATCATAAAACTAGTATTTTGCACCAATATTATTCATCAAATGTACTAATGTATATTTATTTTTAAAATAAATATTTCTTTGAAAACTGTTAAATTACCTCACCAGCTACAGTTAGGAGGTACTGTGGGAAGGCATGACATCAGACTTTTCTGGTGCCTATATGCTCCTATTTAAGTTTGGTCAGTTGACCACAGACTGAAATGAAGAGATGAGGCCAATTTACCAATTTACTCCCAAAGCATGAACTCCTATGGACTGGAACAGGGTAGTAAAAAAGAAACATAGTAAATAGTATTTTTACACTTTGACTCCATAAACTCCTATTTAGATGCAGTAGAGAGATTTTGAAAAGTAACCTCTGCCAAGTTCAGGACACCAGATGCCAGACTGGAAAATTGCCTGGTTGATCTGTGGCATTTGCAGGCAATGAAGGGGACGGCCATTGCATCAAGTGAATGAGGACAGAACTATCAAGAAAATAATTTGTGGGTACTTTATTGAATTATGATATGCATACAGACTGTGGAAATTGGATTTCTCTAAACCTGCTGTACTTGAATTTGTAACTTTAACATTATTTCAGTATGTTTGTTGAAAAATACTGCTGCAAAATATTAATCAGAACAGATTATGATTGAAAATACTTGTTCATAATAACAGTTTTTGGTGGATTTGCAGAACAAATATACTCCACACAATAAGATTTCTCCAAAATGAAAAAGATATTTCAGGAGCAAAAATCCAATATGCATTCTAAGAAAATATTTACATTTGCTTTTTTCATTACTGTTTCATGTTGTCTTTTGACATATTAGCAATGGCACATAAACTGACAGGCTACAGGGTGAGAGATTATATTATAAAAAAAAAGAAAAAATCATATAATGTACAAAATATTAGAGAAATCAATAATTCTGTTCACATTTGGATAGCCAAAGGGAGATTCTGACACTTGCTAAACATAATGGAGATGTGCCTTTCAGGAAATCTTTATGGACAGAGGACAGATTTTCAGTAGCTCATATATTTTTCTTGTCTTCCTTCAGTGAAGAAAATAGAATGCTTAGCATTTGGAAATTTTTACCTTCAGCTGGAGGAGACAAGCTGTATTAAAAGAGCATAATATGTGTTCATAGTTGTTGTGGTTTTCAGACAGATGTTTTTCAAAACTGATTTTTCTGCAGAACCAGTAACATCAGAAGAAACCATTTATCCTGAAGTTGAATATATTTTTCCTAAATTTAGAATTTTTATGTTTTTTATGGTGCGGAAAACACACCATAGGACTAAATTTATTTTCTCTTGTGTGCAGTGGCATAACTGAAGTTAGGAGCAACACGTGCCTACTTCCTCACAGTTTGGGAAGCATATTTTCTAAGCAGTCTTGACTTCTGCAGTTTCAGATAATAAAACACTCACATATTTCAACTGAGAAAAAAACAGAACTGTGGTGCGAGACTTCAAAATTTGAATCAACTGCCTTGGTAGACTCTTTACAGTACAGTTTTCCTGTCACTATAAAAGACTGTTTAGGACATGACTGTCAGTATATTCCTAAGTAAAATCCCACAAATACTTACAATATCTCTTTTATTTAATTGGGGGTTAATTAAAAGGAATGAAAACTGGTAAATAACATATCCAAATAAAGAAAATATTATGACAGCAAAGTCTATAGGCAACAATGGGCATGCAACAGACTTTGTAAATAGTTACAGCCAGTAAAATATGCAACTTTCAACTTGTTAAAAAGTGTCACCCACCTTTAAAAGCCAATATTGTAGTATAAAGATATCGATCAAAAATTTCACAACTGCGATAACTATGGAGTAATTGAATTATTCCATACATATCAAACACTTGATCTTGCAAGTTGTGTCTGAAGATATAAACAGACTAAGAGAATAATCTCACACCTAGTGAGATTTTGCAAGTTTTCCTGTGGTTCAACACCTTCCTTAGTAAGGGACAATATCTATGTAGTAATAGCAGTTTATGAGGGTGATCCCATCCAGCTCCAGGAAAATTCAGAACTAAATGTTAGCCTTAGTAGCTTTATTCTTACATTAATATTACATAAGCAAATACAGAAGTAGAAGAGTATTTCTCTTGTACAGCAGCATAAAAGGGACAGAATTTCCTGAGGAATAAGGAAATATGCAAGTTGGTACGGAAATATGCAAGTTGGTACGGAAATCAATACCACTTTCCTCAAAGGTATGTAAAAAGAGGAAAAAGGTAAGATTTCTTTAGCCAGACTGAAGCATGAGAAAGAGGTCGCTCTCACATCTCTACATTGAGTTAAACATGGTTATTATGTGGAAGAGTGTACAAATTATCATTCTGTGCACCTACAAGATCAATATGGTTTGCTGCTCTTCAATCTCAAAACACATCCCCTGCATCACATCTTTGGAACATGTATTCATTTACAGTTGTGGAAAAATTATAGGTATTAGGAATTTTATCTTCATCTTCACTGAATTTAATTAATATAGGCTGTACTAAATATTTAAATTAATACTGGTGAAAGATTTTTCTGTTAAAATGTCTTTGATTAATTTGTTTTACCTACTCATTTTTACAGGTGAGTTGTTATTATCATGTATGAATCAATCTTTTTTCAATATGTACTTCCAATCATTAAGCAGATGCAGTAAGTCACTGAGAACAGCATGGGTTTGGGGAATTTTTTTCATAGTGGGTTGTAAAAGATGATGTTTGAAATCTGTTTTCTTACCATTATATTTTGTCATCCAGTCTTCTGTTTCCTCCACTTTCCACTTACAGATTCCTTCGGTCTGATAATGTAAAGTTTATTTGGTAACAGCCCTAAGATCAATAGTAGAGCTTGTACAAGATGACACATTTCACAATAATTCTATTAATTAACTTTTCTGATTCTTTGAGGGGAAAAAAAAGAAATCTGCCTTAGAGATCATGTACATTTTATTTAATCACAAATTTTGTCAGGAAAGAGAAATGCAATGGAATTTATAGTGGGCTAACACATATCGAAACATTTTCCACATATGGAAACTAATTCTGGGCTATATGGAATGATGATATTCTTTCACACAAAATAAACTACTGGAGTAGAGGCAAACAGTTGTATCCTGGGCTGCATCCAAAGCCTTGTGGGCAACAGGGGAGGGAGGGGAGTCTGCCCCTCTACCCTGCTCCGTGAAGAACCCACCTGCAGTGCTGCACCCAGCTCTGGGTCCTCCAACACAAGAAGGATGTGAACCTGATGGAGCCAGTCAAGAGGAGGTCTCAGAAAATGATGGAACACCTCTGATGGGGAGGAAAGCTGGGAGAATTGGGGTTGTTCAGCCTCTCCAGAAGAGAAAGCTCCAGGGAGACCTTCCAGCACCTTCCTGTACCTAAAGGGGCTACAAAAGGACTGGGGGGTAGTTTTTACAGGGACCTGGACAGATAGGACAAGAGGGAGTGGCTTCAGGCTGAGAGCAGATCTGGACATGATATTTGGAAGAAATTCTTTGCAATGGGGCTGGTCAGACACTGGGGCAAGTTGCCTGGAGAAGCTGTGGATGCTTAATCTCTGGAAGTGTGCAATGCCAGGTTGGATGGGGCTCTGAGCAACTGGGTTGAGTGGAAGGTGTCCCTGCCCATGGCAGGCGGTTGGAAAGAGATGGTCTTTAAAATCCCTTCCAATACAGACCATTCTATGATTCTATGATTTTATGAAGTTCAGTAAAATTCTTGAGTGATTTCTTGTCTTCTAGTTAAACCAGAGAGTTCTCTGAATCTTACAGAATTCCAAATAATAAATCAGAACACACTGTCTCAACAGGTAGCATGCCAAAACCTGAAAGAACTGAAACCTGAAATGTATTTCAGGAAATATGATCAAAATTTTATGTTTATAATTAATATTTATAAGCAGTAAAGTTCACTGGTATCAGGTACCCAAATAATTCTGTTGCCTGGAAAAAGCCGGTTTAATATAAAAGTGAAAGCACAACAAAGATCATTGCCAATGTTCATTCTACTACTTACTAGATGATGACATTTAACAACTGCTCAGCCATCAGCTATGTATGACTGGAAATGAATTTTATTGACTTGCAAACAAATGGCCTTGGAACATCCATTCTGCAGATCAAACACTGCTCAAGAATTATGTCTTACTGTAAAAAGGTCAAATAAAAAGTAATACACAATTACAGTGCATGTAATATTAGTTGTAGTATTTCATTGCACAATAATTGCAAAATAGTTTGAATTATTTGGCTTTTTTTTAAATCACTAATCTCAAATCTTTAGAACTAGTCAAGCTGGGACAATCACAGTGATCAAAAAGAAAGACACAGATTTAGAATACTAATACTTCAGTTTTGACATGAATTTTGATAAAAGGATAATTGAGTGCCACAAGTAAAACATTCTGATATTTGAGTTGTGTTTAAAAAACATCAAATCTACCTTTCTTTCCTTTTCAGCAATCTGCTCATGGATGTAGCACTAATGAAGATGACTTATTATATTGAGAGATAACAAAAATTATGACAGTTTCTCAGAATTAATGATAAGTGTATTCTAAAAAGACTCACTGGTATACCAAAACCTTCTGATGATGATGATTCTTCAGCTCAGAGTTCCTGACTTTCTTTTCACAACTGACATTATTTTCAACACATCAGTCTTTCAACAAGATTTCTTCCCAAAGTGAGAATGGCAGTTGAATAATACTTCTCTTTGATTTTTTCTTCCAAAAGGGATCTTTGTCATCATATACATACTTAAGACAGTTATTTGTGAGTGATTTTTTCTGAATGCCTAAATAAAAGTATTATTTCTGCAAATATTTCATTGGTACTTCTGCAAATATTTCATTGAAATACCAAAAAATTTTGATTTATACCCCATCCACACATGAAGAAATTTATGCTTCCATTACTACTACTACTACTATTATTATTATTTTATTATTATTATTATAATTATTATCATTATTATCATTATTATCATTACTATTTTTTCTTATTAGTAAAACAGCATCTGAGGAATAAGCTCACAAGACCTGAATTCTGATGTGACTCTGTGGTTGTTTATTCTGTGCATTAGGCAAATGAAGCTGTCTGGTTGCTGCTGTGTATAGTTCCATTTAACTTCAATTAAAGGTAGAGATTAGAGGTTGTTTCCACAATCAGGCTGATTTGTAATTAAGTATAAAAGTATTATATATACAGTATTTATGGTACTCCGTAGGAAAAAAAAAATTAGAAAGAGTTCTCTATAACAAGAAAACTCAATTATAGGCTCGGTTCTGGGTGGGGCTGATAGGAGAGGATAAGGATACATCCAGTGACATATAAATCATCTTCTACCTTTTCCTTTTGAAGTGTCTTATAAGTACCAATTTAATAGGCTATATCCACATAATATTTTTTTCCTTCCATAGCTAAACTGCTGCTAAAGTGCGGCATCAGTTTCAAATACATTTCTTATTAACACTGCGCTGTAATCCAGAAATGTGTGATATTACAAGACTCTAAACACACTTCCTCCATTCTAAATATGTAACCAAAACCTCACTTACAGTATGATTCAAAACACAAAGCTTTACTACTATTAAATATAAAATTTCTTTAGTCCTTAGTCAACCTTGTGTTATGGTATTTAACAAAAATAATGCATGAATTTCTGTAGCCATAAGCCTGTAGCAATATTCTACAGATTCTAACCATCAAGGTAGATCATAGCTCTATATCAGTCCAAGTTAAATAAAACCCCAGTTCATTACTATAGCAACCTCTGAAATGGTTGAAATGCAAATATGTAGGAAAACTGTTACAATTTTACTTCTGGGAACAGAAATTTATGAAGTCATCTTAATATGTTTTTCCATATAATTTTTCTTAACACTTTTTGTCAGCTTCTGTGGCATTAAAAAAATGTGACTGAAACAATCTTCTGCTTTTGTGTTTTTGCTTTGTTTTGCTTTAGGGTTTTTGCCATCTTAGGGTACATTTTTGGTTTTTTTTGTCTTTCTTTGTTTTTATTATTATTGTTTAATGTTCTTCTTATCTCTTTTAAGAATGGTTGTTTGTAGGGTTTTTTGCATTGAAAACTCCCAATTTTATTTCCTTGAATGAAAATAATACAGAATACAACCTAGGTTTAGAAAAATATATGAAAACAAGAGAACAAGTGAAAAGAATATGTAAAAAATAAAAAAGAAAAAAAAGTTTAAAAGTATATGGTGAAGAGCAGGTATGAACTGCAGTCATCAAAAGTTGAGGTAACACAAGGATTCCCATCAGTCAAGGATCAAATTATTTGCTTGTACTGCAGGCAATGAGCACGAGGTGTTACAGGGAGAGAATTTCTATTTCTAAGGTGCAAGAAATGTCACAAAAACTCCCTTCCCACCTTTAACTTTTAATGGAATAGGGAGGAAAAAAAAAAAAAGAGCAAGAGATATCTTTTGCATTTCAGACACTTCTGTAATTCCAGTACTGCCACTCTATAATCTGGACAAGGTTTGATAACTCAGCAGTTCTTTTGTAATAGTCTGTGCTTATATCTTCTCTTAGAGAACAGTATAATAAACAATATCCATTACAAAAGGCAGTGAACCACTTATGTTAACTGTAGCTCAAATATGCCTTCCGCAGAAAGATATTTATATCAGTGACAGCTATAAACCCTATGGGGTTTTTTTCGTATTTGGGTTTTTTCTTCCTTTTTCTCCACTTCCTTTCTTTTTTCCTGTGCTATGATGTATAAAAAAGGGGGAAACAGGACAAAAGAATAATATATTAACAAAGCAAAGGTACTGAGAATAAAATGAAAGTATTTTTCCCCATAGTTTTCTCTTCATTAGCCTGGGGACTCTGCATACAAGCAGCCAAAACCTTGTGATAAAGTTCTGCCCTTTGTGTCCAGTAGCCTAATTTAACTACACATAGGCTTATGTTTTGCGGCTTTCTGGCCCTTTGTTATTCAACGAGATACAGGAAGAAAGAGCACTTTTCACTATCTCATTACTACACTACACACCAGTTATATCTATCTACATAACCCCAACATAAGGCTCTAAAACAGGAAAATATAAATGCCAGCTAAATGTTGGTAAAATTGTAGTGTTTATCTATTCATTTTTTGAAGTTATAATATCCATCAGGTAACTAGAGTAACAAAGCTTTTTTACTCTCCTGTACAAAAGTATAACCCTTGATGGATGATTTACGAAGGAAAGCAACTAAGCAGAATATCAGAAACATCATTAAAGCCTCAGGCAGATGATAACCCAACAAAAATGCATATTGGTGTCAGCCCTGCGCGGTTCGCCTTTCAAAGCACCAAAGTTTGTGTGTTCGATTTTTGAATATTCAGAATAAACTTCTTGCAGTTTTCATCTAGTGAAGGGAATTTACATTTAGAAATAAGGGACAGACGTGCCACCTTGTCAGGGAGCATGGTAGGATGGGGCTGAGCAGGGAATTCATACTATCCCAAAATCATTTTTGCTGGAAAACACCTCTGAGGTCATTGAGTCCAACCTTTGACCAAACACCCCTTGTCAACCAGTGGCTGAGTCACTGAGTGCAATGTCCAGTGGTTTTTTGAATACCTCCAGATATGGTGACTCTACTGCCTCCCTGGGCAGCCCACTCAATGTTTGGCAACCCTTTCAGTGAAGAAGTTCTTCTTAATGTCCAACCTGAGCTCCCATGGTGCAGCTTGAGGCTGTGTCCTCTTGTCCTGTCGCTGGTTGACTGGGAGAAAAACCTGATCTCACCTGGCTCCACCCTGCTGTCAGGGAGTTGTACAAAGTGAAAATGTGCCCCTGAGCCTCCTTTTCTCCAGACTGAGCCCCCTCAGCTCCCTCAGCTGCTCCTCATTAGACTTGTGCTCCAGACCTTTGCCCAGCTCTGTTGCCCTCCTATGGACGTGCTCCAGCACCTCCATGGCTTTCCTGAAGTGAGGGGCTCAGAATTGGACACAGCACTCAAAATCAGGGTGACCCTGGCACTGGCAGAGTCCTGCCCTCAATCTCCAGCCAGAGTGGCATGGGCAGAGCCATGGCAGGGCATGCCAGCAGGCCTGGGGGCTGTCAGGGCATGGGCTGGAGCCAGAGGTTCCACTAAGAGATGGGGCTGGGACTGGAGGCAAGGCATTAGTGTGGTCCACATCCTACTGGGACCAAGACTAGGCATGAGCTGATATGAACGTGGGCCCTGGGCAGGGGGCCAGAGGCACTGCAGGGCGGGGCTCCCTGTGCTCTCCTGGCTCTGCCACGTGCACTGCTGTTACTGAGAGAAATTATTCTCTAACAAATAAAACACAGGGCTGGCAGGTCCAAAGCAAAGGTTGCTTGGGAACAGAGGCTGGACAGCAGCACACAGGTTGCAAACACTCTTACTATTTTTGTCAAAATAAAAGTTAGAAAAAAGATGAAACATAATGATTTACACCAAAATAAAAGTTGCTCTTTCTGAGACTACAACAATTTCAGAAAATCCCTTAGGCAACAAATTAGATGGTGTTGAAAGAGACTTAAAACTTTAAAAGACTGTAGACAACACTTTACAGTGAAAACTTTAAAACCCCCTCACAATTATTTAGATTATAGAAAGGGAAACTGTTAAGTAGTTTAAGTAGGTTAGAAGATTTCTACAAGTGAAAATCATCGAGTACGAATGGACATCCTTGCTAGTGAAGAAAGGAAAAAAAACAATGGCATCCAGTGGACTTCAATACAGCAAAAGTCAGGATAAGGGAAAGGGACAACATTTAAACCCATTGAAACTTATAACGTTCCTGTACATATAACATGAGTGAAGAAAATCTCTTGAAAATACGATTAAAAACATCTAAAACCCCAAAAGTTTAAACTTCTCTGAACTTTTAATATCTAAAAATATAGACTATACATAATGAATGACAGAATAGTACAAAAGGCTTTGTGTGCACCCAGTAGGCATGACCTCCACAGTTTACTTCTGTATGAATAAATAATTAAAATTTCCTAAAATCAGAATAATAAAGACTTTCCACTAGGCCAGCTATCTAAGCCCATGGGTAAAAGCTCTTGTTGTTTTTTGGGTTTTTTTTCCCATTGGTAGGGAGATACTTTATGTATAAATCAACAAATTACACAAAAATACTCTTTTATCTTTCTTTTATTCCCTTCCCTAACAGCTGCAGATAGGGACAGAGGAACAGTCACTTAAAAGGTTTTCGCCTCAAGGTTTTCACCTACTATAAACTGTACAAGAATGTTGTCAGTTAATATATTGCCCCAATGAATGCTCAGATTTATGAAAAAGCATAGACCTTTTCCTTCTCACTATAAGATGCACATCTATAATGAATCTAATTATTAGTCTTCACATGTATCATGCATTAGTAATATAAAGACATCTTTAAAGAGAACAGCAATAAGTATTGCAAAACACATCACCATCAAAACTCAGTTCTTTAGCAAGACATGACCTTGCCCCATCTCCAAAGTCTATCAGGAATTCCTCATGTGGGGTCTAATTCTGGCTAAATGGCCATGCACTTACTAGAAATTATTCAGTCATTTCCTGCTGTGAGATATGGATTATGAGGTGGATGGCAAAACAGCCTCAAAATTGAAAGGGTATAAAAAAAACTTCATTAACAGAAATAAAAGAAAAAGTGTAAGAAAATCAGAATAAACCTTCAGAACACTTCTCCCCCCACACCCTCCCTTCTTTCCCACTGACAACATAAAGAGACAAAACCTATGACTTTCAGTCAGTTTACCACCTCTAAAATAATCTTTCTTCAGTTCTCTTAGGGAGAGGAGCCTCTCTTGACATGCCATGGAAACTTCTTCACAAGAAACAGTTCTCTTGTGGCTTTAATGTCACAGCAAATCAGCCGCCTGGGAAGGGAAAATCTGTTTGCAGTGTGAAAGTCCTTCCCATGCCTTGCAGCTTTCCTACAGCTGCTTTCACGGGCCATGACAACTTACGGGGTATTATTTTGCGGATGGGCTGTTCCAGCACAAAAACAAAGGTTCTCTTTTATCTCTGGGAACAGAGGTTTCTTCTTGTATCCCTGGGGCAAAGTTTCTCATTTTTCTTATCTCTCTCTGTTCAAACTTCTCATTGGATCACAGCTTTTCAGCATCCACACGCTCTAGCACGAGTGTCTCTTCCTCATGGCTGTGGATGAATGCTGCATCCCCTGATGCACTTCATGAATTACAGGGAAAAAATGAAGTCTGATATATCAAAAATATATCTTCACCATAGCCTCACAAAAGAATTTCAGCCCAAGACTAAGGCATCTCCTCAATCCCCTCCCATCTAGAATTTGATTCCTTCTTTACTGACTTCCGTGTCTATGTTGTTTTCTCTGCGTGTCTTCACCCCTTTCCTTTTCCTTATTCGGGAGAGAATTGGTGTTCTAGGTTCATTTGTTCTCAAGCTTTATCAATTGAAACAGTTTTATAGAGTTCTGCAACATTTAAAGGCTGATCTCGTCCAGGCTCTACAATCGAGGAATCTCTGTGTCTCTTGCTGCTGATCACGTGGTCCCCACTGGCACCATGCGAGCCTTGCTGGCTTCCGGCACCACCCCTGCGCCTTTCCTTCATGCAGGGTGCCGAAAGAAAGAAAAAATGCTGCGGCTGCTTTTGTCCTTCTGTCCACAGCATAGCTGGCTAAAAGCAGCTAAGCAAGCAAAGTCCTTTGTGAGTCATGACAAGAGAGCTGAAGTGTCATGGCACCGCCACAGTCACGCCGATTTCCGCTGCACAGTCCCGACTATGTTACTGCTCCCGGTCCGGGATGGTGGCGGCCGCTCCCAGCCCTGGCTGCCCTTGGCCTCAGGGCTGCCCTCAGGGCCGACTACGGGGCCACTCCCGACTCTGGTCTCAGAGTAAACAAAGTTTATTTGCAAGCCATGCTGAAATAGTCATGGCCTTGCAGCCCTGCCCCGGCCATGCAGCGTTCCCCCATCTGCGTGGCACTGCTCAGTTGCGCAGCGCTATCCCAGTGGCGCAGTGCCACCCTGGCTGCGTGGTGACGCCTTGGCCGAGCAGTACTGGTGGCGTGGTTGCTCGCGGCATTGGGATAGTCCTGGTGGAATGGCCTGGTGGCGGCAAAAATCTCAGCTGAGCTGTGGGCATCAGGACTGGGCCTGGCTGGGCCAGGCTCGTGCAGCCCCACGCGGCCCTGGGTAGGCCAGTTACCTCTTCAAAAGCCAAAAGCCGAGAGAGAGACTCCCGGGGTTTGTTTGTTTTCATGTGTCTTCACAGAAGCTTGTTTAACTCTTTTAAGTATGAATTACTTAAATTCAGGTGTCAATCTTCAAAGCTAGCCAGCTGATTGGCTCTTCAAAACTAGGCAGCTGATATGCTCTACCAGGTCCCCCCAGGGAACTACCCCTCACCCCCAACTGAAAACCAGACTTCATTAAACCGCGACACCTCAGAAATTCCTGAGGCCACAGTAGAAAATCTCTGGGTCTATATCTGATATTGTCTGTGCTGATCAAATTCCTGATTTGCTGACCAGTAATGCTGATAAAGATCACAGACATGCTGTTAGTGGCAACAATAAACTGTTGAAATGTGCATAAATATTAATAGATGTTACTTGTCTGCAAGAAAGCTACTACCTTTCAGGCTTGATTTCTGTTAGCTCAGTGGTTTTAGGAGTTGCAGCAGACTGTAAACAGCCCCTCTGATCCCTAGATTGTTTTTGTGGTTGGTTGTTTGCCTCTCAAAAATCTTGCTTCTCTCTACACCATCCCATCCACTCTGCCTGACATCTGCCTTCCTACTGTGCAATCTGGAAGTTCTTTTTCCCTTGATGAGTTCAGTTCCATCTCAGTGAGANATTGGATCACAGCTTTTCAGCATCCACACGCTCTAGCACGAGTGTCTCTTCCTCATGGCTGTGGATGAATGCTGCATCCCCTGATGCACTTCATGAATTACAGGGAAAAAATGAAGTCTGATATATCAAAAATATATCTTCACCATAGCCTCACAAAAGAATTTCAGCCCAAGACTAAGGCATCTCCTCAATCCCCTCCCATCTAGAATTTGATTCCTTCTTTACTGACTTCCGTGTCTATGTTGTTTTCTCTGCGTGTCTTCACCCCTTTCCTTTTCCTTATTCGGGAGAGAATTGGTGTTCTAGGTTCATTTGTTCTCAAGCTTTATCAATTGAAACAGTTTTATAGAGTTCTGCAACATTTAAAGGCTGATCTCGTCCAGGCTCTACAATCGAGGAATCTCTGTGTCTCTTGCTGCTGATCACGTGGTCCCCACTGGCACCATGCGAGTCTTGCTGGCTTCCGGCACCACCCCTGCGCCTTTCCTTCATGCAGGGTGCCGAAAGAAAGAAAAAATGCTGCGGCTGCTTTTGTCCTTCTGTCCACAGCATAGCTGGCTNCTGGCACCATGCGAGCCTTGCTGGCTTCCGGCACCACCCCTGCGCCTTTCCTTCATGCAGGGTGCCGAAAGAAAGAAAAAATGCTGCGGCTGCTTTTGTCCTTCTGTCCACAGCATAGCTGGCTAAAAGCAGCTAAGCAAGCAAAGTCCTTTGTGAGTCATGACAAGAGAGCTGCAGTGTCATGGCACCGCCACCGTCACGCCGATTTCCGCTGCACAGTCCCGACTATGTTACTGCTCCCGGTCCGGGATGGTGGCGGCCGCTCCCAGCCCTGGCTGCCCTTGGCCTCAGGGCTGCCCTCAGGGCCGACTACGGGGCCACTCCCGACTCTGGTCTCAGAGTAAACAAAGTTTATTTGCAATCCATGCTGAAATAGTCATGGCCTTGCAGCCCTGCCCCGGCCATGCAGCGTTCCCCCATCTGCGTGGCACTGCTCAGTTGCGCAGCGCTATCCCAGTGGCGCAGTGCCACCCTGGCTGCGTGGTGACGCCTTGGCCGAGCAGTACTGGTGGCGTGGTTGCTCGCGGCATTGGGATAGTCCTGGTGGAATGGCCTGGTGGCGGCAAAAATCTCAGCTGAGCTGTGGGCATCTGGACTGGGCCTGGCTGGGCCAGGCTCGTGCAGCCCCACGCGGCCCTGGGTAGGCCAGTTACCTCTTCAAAAGCCAAAAGCCGAGAGAGAGACTCCCGGGGTTTGTTTGTTTTCATGTGTCTTCACAGAAGCTTGTTTAACTCTTTTAAGTATGAATTACTTAAATTCAGGTGTCAATCTTCAAAGCTAGCCAGCTGATTGGCTCTTCAAAACTAGGCAGCTGATATGCTCTACCAGGTCCCCCCAGGGAACTACCCCTCACCCCCAACTGAAAACCAGACTTCATTAAACCGCGACACCTCAGAAATTCCTGAGGCCACAGTAGAAAATCTCTGGGTCTATATCTGATATTGTCTGTGCTGATCAAATTCCTGATTTGCTGACCAGTAATGCTGATAAAGATCACAGACATGCTGTTAGTGGCAACAATAAACTGTTGAAATGTGCATAAATATTAATAGATGTTACTTGTCTGCAAGAAAGCTACTACCTTTCAGGCTTGATTTCTGTTAGCTCAGTGGTTTTAGGAGTTGCAGCAGACTGTAAACAGCCCCTCTGATCCCTAGATTGTTTTTGTGGTTGGTTGTTTGCCTCTCAAAAATCTTGCTTCTCTCTACACCATCCCATCCACTCTGCCTGACATCTGCCTTCCTACTGTGCAATCTGGAAGTTCTTTTTCCCTTGATGAGTTCAGTTCCATCTCAGTGAGAGCAAAAACTCTTCCATTCATAGGATTCTCCATGATCAAATCTGCATTAATTTTAAAGAGGAATATAATAAACAAATAAATTCCATAGTACATGACATAACAGGTCAACTGATGCTTCTTTTACAATAGCCAAATAGTAAGAAAAAGATAGTCTGATTAGTAACATTCTAATCCTGGGGAGCCTCAGGCAAAATGCTCATTTCACACAGAATCATACTATGGGAAGGATGGGTCAGATTGGAAGGGACCACAGTGGGTCATCTGGTTCAACCTTCCTGCTCAGGCAGGATCACCCCAGAGCACAAGGCACAGGACTGTGTCCAGATGGTTCTGGAATATTCCCAGTAAGGGCCACTCCAGACCCTCTTTGGGTAATACAGTTTGCAATTTTAATGGAAATAAGTGACAGAAAATTCCAATAAAATTTTCCTTAGAACTTTTATTCCTAAAGAGAAAACTGTTATAGAAAAAATATCTGTACTTACTCTTAGAACCCTTACTCTATGTTCCCACTGCCTCTCCCTATCAAATCTACTTTTTATCAAAATGTTACATTTACTAGTGGTGCTTTTGTTCATCACAGAAGAAAATATTTGTCAGGATTAAGAGGCAGAGGTGGGCGTATAATAAAACCTGTACAGATTGACATATGTTTAGCCAGGCAGCAAATAAAGTAGAATTTGGAAATTTCCCACTTGCTGTTCTACTGAAATTCTTCAAAGTATTCACTAGCAATACTTAAAATGATAAGTATTAACAACAACAATGATGACAAAAAAGAAATTGGAAGCTTTCAGCAGCTGGAACATTTTAAGGAAATTTGGAAAAAAAAAAATTAAAGTACACTTGATTTTTTTCAATTCAATGGAATCTTTTTTTCCAGAACCTCTCACTGATGCGTCATAATATTTAGTCAGCACTTCCTAGAGACTTAATGACTGAGACAATGTGCTTTTCTTTAAAACAAACAAGCAAATAAATAAAGAATTTTTTAAAAAATGAAAACAAGTATGAAATACTGCAGAAGTTATTTTCTCTGGTTCACAAATAATATAGTTTGTAAAGAGAAGAATGCTTGTATATTCAGGCAATTTCCAACTAACTAAATGCAAAGGCCTATGACAGTAGGAGCAGGTTGTAGTAATATACATCTCCAGTTTAAATGTTAAGCTCATTAGCAAACATTCTTAATATATGCTTATGTATTTGCTTAATATTTGCTTGATTGTGGTATTGAGTTTCTTTATCTTGGTAAGAAGAGAAACCCTATTTCCCTAAAACCAAGTGTGAAATTTTCTAAAGATCCTGCTCTAACATTAAAAGAATTTGCAGTATGTTTATATAAAAAGAATCATTATCTATAATGAAGTGATAAAGATCAGATTTTACTGTTAACTGATAGATATGTTGGCTTAGTTAGTCATGAGATTGGCCAACAAAAAGTGAGTGATGTGTAACAGAACTGTGCTTTTTCATGTTTCCTTTCTAGTGCCCTATAAACCCTTAGTTGGATTATTTAGGTGCATAATTGGTGTTAGCTACAGGGTATGTATCACAGAGGATTTTCAGATTTACTCATCCATAAATGTCAGGCTATTAATAATTTTGCAGATAACTCCATGTATTGGAAATCACCTGTGCTGAACACAATATATGTAAATGAAAGGTCAGCACACTTTGTGCGCCTGTGCACAGATAGATAGGCAGTCTGCGTAAATGGAGTATTCTCTGAATATCAGACAGAATAATGGTCTCATATTTTTAAATAAGAAATTATATTGCTCTTGCTGAGAACAAGAGAAAACAATTTCAAGACCTCAAGGTCTCCATGAAAGAAAACCATAATAATTTTTGGCACAATGAAACATTTTTTAAACTTTTCTGAAAAACTGAGATATATCAGCTTTAAATTACCTATAAATTGCAAGACTGTAATTTTGTGTGCTCATACCTTTTATTCTTCCCTGGCTCTGGCAGACTAATCTCCTGATAATATTTTAATAGATAGATATCCAAGTCAGATCTCAAAAAATAGTCAAAATCTACATTGTAATTCAGACTCATTATATTTTAAACCCCTGGAGTCTTTAATTAGCCATTTATTTTCCCTGGCTATCTCTATCCTACTTTTGTTTACATTTCAATTATTTCAGAAAAAAATAGAGTTGGTAAAGGTACACTTTTCATATTACACCAATTGTACAAGACAGCATTTCAAAGTTCAAATACAACACATGAAGCAACCTAGAAGCAGAAGTGAAGAAACCACAGATGTGAAAATGAAGTTTGAGAGGTCTCCTACACTTGTTCTACACATTTTCTCACAATTTTATTTGCGATATTTAGTTGCTGAACTCTTGAGGTCTATGAACAAATAGTTATTCAATGAAAAGGGTGAAATATGAACCCTGTAATTCATACAAGTGAACAAAAGTCACAGGTAGGGCATATGGTGGCTCCAACAGATAGAGTAAAACACCTGTCACCTGTCGCATTTTTCTTACTTTCCTGGATACAATTTGCTAGTGGGTTAGCAAATATAGGTAAGAACTAGAATGGTGATTTGGTTGTTTTTATGTACAGTAGTGTATTGCGCTCTTCTTTGGTTAATTTGGTCTTTTACTCCATTCTTACACATGCAGAGCACAGAGCCACTGCTTATGTCCTGGGTCTTTCGTGCTTAAATATTACAGGTGTTTTTAAATGAGTTTCAGTCTTCTTTACTATGCTTTTATGTTGCTATATGTTAACATGAATGATTCTGTTTTATTTAGGAAGTGATTTATTTATAGTGTTTCATTGAATCTTTATACACTTTATTTTCTGTTTGTATTTTAGTTATGCAATCCCTACCTACAGGGGATTAATTTTAACACCACCTCTATTCTCTCCCATTGGACGTGTTTCTGTGGTCACAAACAATCATGCATCTGTGCCTTGGGAGAAAAGGATAGCAGACATGCAGCATCTGGGACTCACTGTGGACACACATAGTGCTAAGGCTTTGAAGAGGTTGTTAACAGGCCGAGAAATGTGATCCTGCTCCTCTGCTCAGCCCTGGTGAGGCACATCTGGAATGCTGTGTCCAGTTTTGGCCTCCTCAGGACAGGAAAGTCAGGGAGCTACTGAAGAGGGTCCAGCAGAGGCCTTGGAGGTAATGAGGGGTCTGAAGCATTTCTCTTCTGAGGAATAAAACTGCAGGAGCTGGGCCTGTTTAGTCTGGAGAAGAGAAGATTGGGAGGACCTCTTCAATGCCTACGAATATTTAAGGGTGCTTGTCAGGAGAATGGGGCCAGATTCATCAGTGGTGCCAAACAATGGGACAAGGGACAATGGGTAGAAACTGCTGTACAGGAAGTTCCAGCTACACATGAGGAAGGCGACTGTAGTGGGTTTAGTGCTGGCCAAATGCTAGTGCTCCCACTAGAATATATTTACTCATTTTCTTCTGCGAGATAGGATTAGGAGAAGAGCAAAACAGGATCAGAACTTTAAAGAGTATACAGAAAACTTTATTACAGAACTAAAAAAAAGAATAATAGGAATCAGAACAAAATCCTCAGAACACTTCTCCTCCCCCACACCTTCTTTTCTTTCTCAGTGACAATGTAAAGAGACAAAACCTGGGACTTTCAGTCAGTTTACCACCTCTAGAATAGTCTTTCTTCAGTTCACTTAGGGAGAGGAGTCTCTCTTGCCATGCCATGGAGACTTCTCCACAAGAAACTGTTCTCTCGTGGCTTCAATGTCACAGCGAATCATCCACCTGGGAAAATGGAAATCTGATTACTGTGTGAAAGTCCCTCACCTCGACTCACAGCT
The DNA here is from genome assembly GCA_013398275.1 of Promerops cafer. Taxonomy (NCBI): domain Eukaryota; kingdom Metazoa; phylum Chordata; class Aves; order Passeriformes; family Nectariniidae; genus Promerops; species Promerops cafer. The sequence goes on from VZSE01012166.1 coordinate 429,161, forward strand.
TTTCCCACAACAGTTTTCGAGGGCTCAATCTTTAGCTAATGGGGTACACTTTTAAGGATGAGCTGTTCAAAAGCAAAGGTTCTCTTCAGCTATCTCTGAGATCTCTTCATCTCTGGGAAAAGAGGTTTTCTTCTTCCTTCCCTGGAGGCAAAGGGTCTTCATCACTCTTATCTCTCTCTATTTAAGCTTCTCGTTTGGATCACAGCTACTTCAACACCTGTTTTACTTCAGCATGGATGCCTTTGCTCATGTCTACAGTTCGAACACTCCATCCCCCCATGCTTTTACATCAATTACAGGGATATACTAGTATATCATAGTCCATCATCATGGACTCACAAAAGATTTTCAGCCCAAGACTAAGGCATCTCCTCATTCTCCTCCATCTGGCATTTGACTCCTTCTTTACTGACCTTGGTGTCTTCATATTGTCCTCTACATGTCTTCACTCCATCCTTTTCTCTCACTCGAGAGAGGATTGAAGGCCTGCAAGTCTCATCTTAACAGCAAAAGTTAATATCTCTCATTAACAGTAAAAGTTAATATCTTGCCCAGGCCTGCGGATGGTCATGTGATTTCTGCCGGGCAGCAGCCGGAGCACTCGCCATGATGGATTTCAGGATGTGCTGGGGGGCTGTGCCAGGATCTCAGGGCCCCAGCCCAGAACGGCGGCAGCCGCTCTGGCCGCATGGCTGGTCTCCGGCCCCTGCTGTGTTCAATGGCCACAGGGCCACTCTCTGCACAGGCTACACAGCCGCCCCTGGTCTCAGCCACATGGTCTCCTGTGATGCCAAGACAGCCCCTTGGTAGCTTGCAGCCAGAGCTGTTTAAGATGGAGGTTTCTTCAGTGGCCACACTGAGGGGTGGGTGGTGGGGGGGAAGCGGCTAGGAATCTCAGCAGCCAGGCTAGGGCTCAGCTGCAGCATGCAGGCGCCGATGGCCTCCCCTCTCCTGCCTGGCAGCTGCTGGGGCCCGGGCCAGCCCCACGAGGCCATGCAGGCCGTGGTGGAGTGGGCCTGGCCCGGCCCATGTCTAGTCACCTGTCCGAGGCCGGAAGCAAGAGAGCGATTTCTGGACTTGCCCATCTTTAAAATGTGTTTTACAGAGGCATATTTAACTTTTTTAAGTGGTTTAACCGGGTGTCAATCTTCAAAACTAGTTACTGATTCGTTTTGTCAGTCATGGAGGAAGCTCTTAGCAACTTCTCTCAGAAAATCACTTCCGTGTCTGGCTCTTTCTCTCCTCACCAAAAATCAATTAATGCAAAACCAGCACAGCAACAGAACACTGGAACAGGCTGCTGAGAGACACTCTGTAGTCTCCTTTGCTGGAGATATTCCAAACCTGCCCAGTCTGCTGTAGGTGAGCAGCTGGGCTGGAGTAGATGATCTCTAGAGGTCCCTTCCCCAAGGATTCTGAGATTCTGTGATTCTGGGAATGAATTATTGTATTTCCTAAAGAATTCTTCAACTGATCTGGTCTGCTAAGGGATGCAGAGCTACAGAAGTTCTTATGTTTTAAAACCTAATTCCTTGCATTTATTCTTGGATTTATTATCCTTATGTTCTGTATTAAGCTTGAAAAATCTTCAGTATTTGTGAGGCATATTCAACTTTCTGGGGTAGAAAACTTTCAAGGAATATTGTTCTAAATGAGTTTCATGGAGATTAGCTGTTCCCTTGAAGATATTTGGAGAAATTTAAATACTTAAGAGACATTTAGAAGTGTAATCTTTACTCGATTTTACTCCCCTATCTAGTACCTTATTTATACACCTATTTAGATTTACTTTGAGTACTTTATAAGTTTTGCAATAATCTTTTCATGATGAGAATGATTGTTCTGTACTATAATTTCACAAGTTTATTTTCTCTTATGTGAATTTGAATCCCATAACAGAATGAATCAATGTTATAGCCTACCTGCTTTCTTGCCCCTTTGCACTTTGCTTGCCATTGAATGTCACAGTGAACTCATACTGGAAAATAAACAAGCATTACTTTTAGAAGTAAAAATTTTCAGCAGTGATCAAGAAATTTCAGTTTTTGTATTATTACAGACTTGACATGAAAGATTATGCTTCTCTGCTTTTCTACCTCACCCCATTTAGAGGGTTCATACAACAGCTTATAGAGGAGCAGAGGAGCACAATTAACTTAATTAAATACACTAACTTCTCCACTTCTTTAAGTAAAAGTTCTGGGTATTAAGAGAGAGGTCAAGGCAACATTTTCATTCTTCTGATCTCTTTGACTGATCCCGTTTTTCCTCCTTCCTGCTGAGTTATCTGCAGATATATTTAGTACAATTTTCCCTTCAACTCATATCCTTGGTCCTGAGATAGGTAGGGCAGGGAGTTCCCAATTCCTATTCTGTTCCATGTCACCACTTTCACTCTCCTTGAAGGCTTCTATGCTTTGATGCGAAGGAAGAGGAGACTCAATTGTGCTGGGCAAGGTGTCCTGTCCTGTCTGGCAGCCCAGAATTTATGCACAGTGGTTCTACCCTGAGCTCAGCTTTTTGAATGGAGCTAGATGGGCATGGATGTGTTCCCCTCTAAGGGCCTGTTGTTTTCACTTTTTATTGCTTCCCAATTTAAATAATTTGCCAAAGCTGTTAACGGTCACATAGACTCAGGCAAATGTCTTTTCTGCTGTATACAAGAGAATAAGTCCTGGTCTGGTCCCATACCTGACCTTACTTAAAGCAGGATGTTTGACTAGAATCTTAAAAAGGTCTCTTCTTCCTTAATTATTCTGGTTTTCTGTCTTTTATTTTCCCTTCAAAGGTAGTACTTTTATTTTCCCCTCAAAGGTAGTATTTTTATTTTTTAAAAACTAATTACAGGAAAAACTACACATACTGAAGGGTCTTTTCTTGTAATGTTATTAATCCAAAAATAGAAATAGCTTATAATTTTTTTTAATTAGTAGGATGTTCATACAAAAAAAAGTACTAATTTTTCCCGGCTACATGCAAACCAAGGACTTTGGTACTAATATCAATTGTAAACTTATATAAAGTAACAATGCAAAATTAAAACCAATGGTGCCACAGTACTGCTTATTTATCGGTAACTGCAGTAAGAATGTTTGCATAATGCATAAATCACACAAAAAGTTCTTAAATAATTAATTTATCCTCTTTTTTCCATCTGAGTATGATATGGGCAGAACTGATGAAATGCAAACAGACATGCTCTGAGAAAGCACAAAAAAAGTGAATTTGCATATTCAAGAAGTGGATTTCAGCACTTTTGTTAGCCTATAGCTGCAGCTGAAATTGAGTGTTCTAAATAATGTATCTGTTTTGCCACCACAGACAACAGTGTCCTAGTTGCAGTGAAGAATGCCATCCACTTTCAGGTGACAGAAGATGGTGAACGGGGCTGGTTTAAGGCCTCAGAACCCAGTTTCAGTGGAGGCTGATACCACATCTCATTTGTTACAATACTCCCCTGTTTTGAACCAGCCTCTCTCTCAACTGCTGGACCTTCACTGAGTCAAAGAAGAAACTTAGCATTACCAGATTCTCGACACTCTCAGAGGAGGAAAGCAGGATTCTGCATTATAAACCTCAATTATTTCAATGCATTCCTGATTTTAATTTTTTTTCATACTTTCTTCCCTGTCACATGCATTTGCAGAAGATGGTCTTGCAAGAGGCCATCCTTCCAAGACATTATCTGTGAAATAATTCTGACACGTTGTCTTCTGTATTCTCCTCTGAGAACTTACTCTCTGCAAGTGTGCTCCTCCCTAACTTCTCACACAATCACCAAGACTTGCAGAACTCACAGACAAAGTCCACAGCAACAAATAAACTAGTTCTCAAAATGGAAGGAAGGGAGAAAATTAGGCTTCTTCAGCCGTTGTTGTTGGGTTTGTTCACAAGGTTTGGTGGAGTTGGGTTTTGGACACATTTTTGTTAAGGGGTTTTTAACATGATTTTGTTCTAGACTGTCCCTTGGTCTAACATCTTTTACTTCCCAGGGCAATCCAGCAAATGCTTATTCCTTTCTTTTATTCTATGACTGAATTAGCAGTGATAGTATAGAAATCTCTTCTTATTTGCAGCTCTTCATAGACAAAAGTTTTCAATGACTATTCACTTCTTCAGTGCTCAATCTCAATTGAAATCTCTGAGGAAAACAGTATCTTTTCAAACCTCTCTCAATTTTTTTTCTATTGTTCAACGCTAATTTTAATTCTATAATTACTTCGCTTGGAAACCATTCTGCATAAGCTGCTATAAAAGATGAATATCAAAGCAGTATTACTGTGGAATATGGGGTTGTGTTTGTTAAAAGGTGTGAATGGCTCTGTTTACCAGAAAGCCTTGTGGGAGGGCACAGCAGCCGGCTGGGTGGTTAGAGGTCAGCTGGGGGGGTGAGAGGCAGTTGTGGGGAGAGACGTGTGGACAGCACGCGAGCGGGAAGCTGGTTGGATGGTGAGACGCATGGACAGCAGCACTGCAGCTGAGCAACCAATGGGTGCCCTTCTGTTAAGTTTTGGTTATGTCTGGTGGAAGCTAAAAATATATAAGGGCGATGTTTTCTTCAATAAAGTGATTTCCTTTGTATGCACAAGGGAGTCTGTGTTGCTTTGCTTCCCATTGCTACATATTACATTAGAAAAAAATGACGGCAAAGAATTAAGAATTTTCTTGAAAATTCAAGGGTATGGGTATAGCACTTTTAGAGCAGAGTTTACTTCTTAGTTGATGCTTAGAGTTGCATTTCAAAACTTCACAGATTTAGACATGTCTGAACAGAATAGAGATACTAAAAAAATAGCAATATATATATTACACAGCTCTTCATAGAACCTGCGATGTATTTTTCCACTTGGGAATGAACCATGTTTCTTAACTTATTTATCTTAGGAAGCATGTTTTTCATGCAATTTAGCAATCATCTTCTCTTCAATTTCATCTTGTAATCTTTTTTCCATGGCTTCTAAAAATACAAGAAGACCTTTCTTTTCAGCCTTCAGTAGCTGAAATTCCAGAAAGGTAAAAAAGTTTGAAATATTTTCTATCTTCTCTAGACTGTTGTAGTCATCCATAAGCTTTACTTGAAAATAAATGTTTTCATGTATCCAAAGGTAACCCACTTTTAAATATCAGATAAATATATTTTCTGCATTACAGAAACCAGACATTTTCTCAGTCACATTTTTAAATTACACTACTGTCTGACATCACACTGATAGCTGGAGAGAGAAAATGCATTTGTTCAAATTTAGTTTAATATGATTTTCTGGTTTAAGAGACTGCTTCAGTGAGTCTCACATGCTACAGCTCTGTGAAAATGCTAACCTAAATCTTCAAAGTTCTGTTTTAAAATCTTATAGTAGTCTAGACACTTCCACATCCTCAGGAAGAGGAACTCTGTAAAGGCTTTTAAAGCTGTCAGAGTTGTATGCACAGAAAGTCACTGCAGGCTAGAAATACTCTGCATACACATAAAGACAGCTGCAGCCACTACTTCATATAGCCCCAATGCTTCCTGGAAAAAAAATTAAATTCCCATTAAAACTGTCCTTCCTGCTAGACCAATAATGTTTCTCTGCAAAGGTTTGTACTTTAGGTTTATGTAACACAAAAAAGATATTACTCTTTAGGACAAAAAGAAAAAAAAAAAAGGAAAAAATATTCTGTAGTTAAATCACACGCGCTTATATTTTTCAATATTTCTGTCATTAACAGCAGTCTTGTTTCCATGACTTCAGAACTGGTTATAGTAACAATTATTTGAATTTAAGTGGATGTCAAAGTGTGAGAGGCTTCCAAAATACATAGCTGCAATATTTCTGCTAGACTGCATGAGAAATGAGTGATCAACCATTTTGTTTGCCATCTATTTTGGAATAAGAAAGACTGAGATTTGCAATGATGTTCTACACTTTCATAGGTAATGATGTGCTTTTAATTTCTGCAGTACTGTGGTGATCATTGCTGTGATGTCTAAGCTGACAGTTTAATTTCTTCTCAAAAGTTTTAAAAAATTCCATTATCATGTTGCCATGCTTCTGCACTTACAACTGCAAATTCAAATGCAAGGAAAGTAATCCAGCTTCTCAGTAATGACTAAACAACATTATAAAACATTTCAGTAGAATTAAAAAATAATTTTTAAAGAATTTCTTAACATCCCAGTTAAGAAGAGGGAAAGGCATGAGGTCCCCTGCCTCTAGACAGAGTTCTAAGTTGTTTGTGTGTAAGTAGCTCTGACCATAGGTCAAATACTTAACACTGAACAAGTAGTAGTTTAAGTTCTCTCCTATGTGGCACCTAAAAGCATGTTGCCCTCAGGCTTGTACATTTATTGAGTTAATCACATTTAGATGTCTGCTGCAGCATTCTTGTAGAAGAGCCAGTAGCTCTGAACACAGCAGTCTTGACCTCTTGAGTAGTTCCTTCAAAATTAGGGAAGGATGACCAAACTCCAGTGAATGAGTCACATCAGCACCACTTCTTCACTCATGTTGTGCTGTAAAGCCTTGTCTAAATACAGCAGTGACTCACTAAGTGAAACCAATGAAAAGGTTGGTTTGGAAACAAACACTAAGGTCCTTGGAGCTGAAGTGGGAACAGGGGGTGTGTGGGTGTGTTTGTGTTTGTTAGTAGTTTGCCAGCTTGTAGTCTCCTGCTGAGTCAATGGCAAGGTTTTACAGACCTTTTCAGGGATTCACAGCTCCTTCTGGAAAAAATAGTTGCTTTTTAAAATCTAACTGCCTCTGTTTCTCCCCAAAGTACACAATGACTTACTGGCACAGAAATGAAGTGCAGTTCCTGATTTACTACCAGCTCCTTATTCCACTGTGGTTCACTATTCCTTCATGAAAACACAATACAAGCCCATAACTTTGGAAACAAGTTTTATTTAATTTTGCTGGCCAACAGTACCTTCAATTATAAATCAGCATCGTTAAACTAATTTTTGACATCTTTTTGGGGGATCTAGTATATTTTTTGGCTTTTTTCCTACCTTCTGAATGTGGTATTACCGAGAGAACAATGTGTCAAAGAAATAACAAAATGTAATACTTATAAATTCTTTTCACAAGAGATCAGGTTTATTACAGGGATTCTCAATAAAAAGAAGGGACCAGATAAGCCATATATCTGTCAAGGAATAAAGATTCTCCTGGAGCAGAAAGATAGCTCAGAACATTACTGAAGACTTGTAAAATATATTAATTTTTTCAGTTCACTCCACAGATCCACAGACCTCTTCTCAGCTAGCTGGAAAAGAAGTCAGATTCTTCTGGCATGGATTTTATAAAAAAGAGAAGTACCTGGAAATGTTATTACACAGAAACTATCACAGAGTTATATGATGTAGTGCACTTTTACACTGTGTATCCAAGTCTAGTTTGAGCAATGAGATGCATCTAACTTTCACATAAATGACACAGATTATTAAGTTTTTGAGGGAGGGTTTATAATTAGATCAGTACTAACAAAAGACAAGTTTTAGTGACAGATGTTGTTGCCTTGAGCAACACAGGCAAAAATATGCACCCATTTTGCTAAACAGAGTGAGCAAGCAGACAGCTCTTTTCAATGAATAGAATATTAAAACTACAAACAGTTTCATTTAAAACAAAATGTTAAAAAAAAAAGCACTGCATTGATTTTGAACCTCAATCATTCTGCTTTTAGGTTAATTTGTAGTTTACATCCAAAAGTATTATTTTGTTACGCTACTACTTATGGTTTTACAATTGTATTTTTCTGATGTTGCTTTGCTTCTTATGAAGTCTGCCTACTCTCGCACACAAGGAAGAAAGCAAACTGACCTTGTCAGGTGAAAAAGGAATAACAATGACTCGTATCTTCTAAATGCACAAGATGAGAACAAATTTCCTTAGCTAAAATTCAAGTATTTCCATGTACCATTACCAGGTAGAATTTATAATGAATAAGAAGTGATACATTGTGTGATTTTATTTCTTTTATAACTTTTATTAAATACTTAAAAGTGTGATTTGAATCAGAAAAATGGGTGGAACTTCAGTGTCCTGCAATTTTCTCATGCCTTTATTATAAATATAGAATATGTAATTGATGCATGCAAGTAAAGTAAGAAGTTGGATAATAAAAAAAATTTACCTTTAAGGAAGAAGTTATCATCTTTTATGATAAGTCTTATTGCTTGGTAGTTTTTAATTTGGTCTGGTTTTGCATTCCTGTTACATCTTGCTAGAGTATTTTTATACTCCTTATGCTCAAAATATGAAAAATACATTTATCTTTTTACAGAATTATGAAGACAAAGTACTCATGTACTTTTAGCTCATGTACTGTTAAACTTCAGCTTCAAGGAAAACATTTCTTTCTGTTATAGAGATAGAAATGAAATAACTGCCTATGAAATTATATCCACTTAGTTGTCTAAATTGCCTACTCTGAACATATTTAAAAAATTATAGATGATATTTTCTGCATTTAGAATGTAATTTCCAATAGGTCACCTTGCATAACTCTATTCCCTCATGCTTTAGCAGTCTAATCTCCCTTTCAGCTCCGTGAAGTAGAATCTCTATTGATTTTGAATTAATTACCAAGCTACCAGAAGGCTTAATGGATGATTTTAGATGTAAACATTATGATCTGAAATTCTGAATCTTGTTACTCACATTACAGCCTAGTTTCTGTAATCCTTTCTCATGTTGAATAATCTTATCTCCCACATAATACTAAGGGATTTAGTATGACTATTTCCAAAAAAGCTCCTTCACATACAAGAATGGGATCAGTATCTTGTGGTTTAAAATAAGTTCTTCTTATTTCTATATATTCTATATTTCTGTATTAAGGGACTGGAGTTTCCTCTCTTATGAGGAAAGGCTGAGGGAGCTGAGGCTGTTCAGCCTCCAGAAGAGACGACTGAGAGGGGACCTCATCAGTGTCTGTCAGTGCCTGCAGGGAAGGGTCAGAGCAGGGACCAGGCTCTGCTCAGTGGTGCCCAGCAATGGGACAAGGGGCAATGGGCAGGAATGGATGCACAGGAAGTTTCACCTGAACATGAGGAAGAAATTCTTTCCTGTGCAGTGACCGAGCACTGGAACAGATTGCCCAGAGAGAGTGTGGAGTCTCCCTCACTGGAGATATTTCAGAACCATCTGGATGCAATCCTGTGAAATGTGCTCTGGGATGACCCTACTTAAGCAGGGGTTGGACCAGATGAGCCACTGTGAGCCACTGTAACCCACTGTGACCCACTGATTCCAGCCTCAGCTGTTTTGGGATTCTGTGATTCTGTGGTATGAGAATGTAAGTGTTTTCTCTGTCATACTAAAGAGATAAAGACACAAGAAAAGACAAAGAACTTTTGGTATATATGCAAGATATCATTGCATAGAAATATTTGATAGCTGCACTTATTCTCAAGGATGGACTAACTGTTGTTCAAAAGCAAATCTCTTCTTCCTGGAACAATTTTTTCCCCAACTAGTTATAGAGAATAAAGTCAGCAAAAGCCCTTCTTCCGCTTCATATAGAGAGAAGTGGATCCAAGGAGGCGTAAAGAAAGAGTCCTGACAGGTTGAGGAGCCCCTGTATTGCCTGCCTATTAACGGAGTACCCAATGTAACCTGTATTTTTCACTGAGACTAAACAGACAGTTTATCTGAACGGCAGTACTTGCTTTCTAAGAAAAGAACATGTAGGTAACATCTGTCATTTAAAGTGTTAACAGGTATTTCTGGTAAAAAGTTTTTTTCCAGGTTATGCCACTTCTGTTAGTTTTTTTCTGGTTTGGACTGAAACTACTTTTTAGAGGAAACAAGTGAAGACAACAAAAAATGTCTACATGATGGTAAATATGAAAACAAACTAACGGCGCAATATTTTTCCACTTTCCAAAAGGAGAAGAAAGCAATTAAATTTTAATTGAATTTCATTTGACATTTTCTGACATAAAAGGGACAAAGAGAGCAGTTGATACATAAAACTTAGGAAAAACACTTCACTGAGTTGAATTCAGTGTGGTGAATTGCAACTTTGGCAATTGGTTGAATTTGGCCTTAAATGTTAATGTTTAGATGAATGAGATTTACGTGCAAGGAGCAAAATAAGACAAGACACCAGTAAGGTGACTTAAAGAAAAACCAACAGGGAACTACTTAGAAATAATTTCTCCATTATTTTCTAATTGCCATGTTATCAGCAATTAAATACTATAACCTGAAGTTTATATCTTCCCCCCACGTAAGGATGGTGGGCAAAAAATATCATGGCTGTTTCAACAATGTCAAGCCTTTTGAGTCTGGAACTCTTTTACGTGGCTACTTAAACCTCATTTCTTTCTCTGCTTGTCAGTTATTTTCCCATGAATCTCTAAGTTTGAATAAAGATACACCACACCTGATATAGGGATTTCAACATAGACGTCACATTTTTCTCAGTTCAAAACACTACCCTCTCCAGTAAGAAAGGGTGGGAAAAAGAGCCTGCGTGAAAGTGAGAGCAAATTTCTCTTACTAGGGATCAAAGCATGTCTTTTCCTCCCAGCCCAGACTCATCCTTCCCACCATCAGGGCTGATAGAACTCAGGCCTTTAAAGTACTAATCTAACAAACTGTGTTCATCCAGGACCAGTCTGAAAAGGAAACAGGACAGTAAACCCCAATATTTAGCTATTATTATTTGTCAACTGAGTTTTGGGGGTTTCATGTTTCACTTACAAGGATCACCAGCAAGTTTTTATCACTATACATTAAAATCAAACATTAATTGAGACAGAACAGGATGGTTGTAGAATAAACACTGTTTGTACCTGTAACAACAAAACTGTACCCTTGGAGCCAAAAGTTTACATTCTGAGGGGATATTTCATCTATATAGCAGTGCTTTCTGTTTCAGTGGGTTTTCCTTGCAAGGGATTTAAATTTCTTTCATCTCTTCAAGAGATGTTTGAATCTCTTCTGAAAGGCTTCCTGAACATAAATAAGGCTTCCAAGTGCTTGAAATGTCTTTTAATTTTTAACTATATCATGTGTTTCTCTCAACAACAAGATTTAAAAGACACAATGGAAAATCTGTTTTTTTCTTGCTACTTTTCTTTCATGTACTCTCAAGTTTATTTTATATGCTTGGTCACAGGGTTATTGTCTGAAAGTGATGCAACCACATCATTTTTTACAGTGTAGATTTGCATTTATGCATCCAATTGTGAAACAACTCCCTCATTAAGATTCACTAAGATTGCCTTCTTAATTTATCTAAATTAAATAAATCTAATCAAAAAGACATGACTCTTTTTGTACATAGTAGGAAGGGGTTGCAGATTTCTAAGTCACCATGAATAGATTTTATCTTCTAACATGTATCAGATATTACCCTGGAAGTTTGTTAGTTGAATGGTGTCTTTAGAATTGGCTCACTTACCTGGACAAGTGACCTTGTCACTTACCTGGACAAGGACTCTTGTATAGCAGTTCACAGGAAATCTGAATAGTCTAATTTGATACAGACACTGACAACTGAAAATTATAGAAGTTTTGTCTGAATAAATAAGGTAAAATTAGGATTTTAAACATTTTTCATCTTACCAGATCAGAATGCCAAAGTCTGAATGTTAAAGTCATGCATGTAATGAAGACATCCAGAATGAGAGTTATTATTTTACATAACATTGCCATGCTCATTGATTGCCCTTATCTTACAGGACTACATGCAGGTATATGCAGGTTCAGAATCTGCCCTGCAAAAGAATTTGAATTCAAACATTTTAATGTTGTTTTAAAGATTTATATTTAAAACTGAAAATGAGCAGGTGCTGATACTAATTACTGTACCATAAAATATTGTTTTTAAACCATTTTTGGGACTTAAAAAGCAGTAATAAATTCAGAAATACAAACCACTGAACAGCTGTAATAGAAGATACTAGAGGGGAAATGAAAACACAGGCAGGGTATATCTTTATTCCAAAGCAGTGATGCATGGAAGAATAACTGACAAGTAGCTATTATCATGTTATAGAAGAGAAAGAAATGAAGATTAAGTAACCACATACTTTATATTGGCTAGAAAAAAAAATATGAGAAATGATGTGGACTTATCACAACACACAGTAGTTTACACTTAATGCTTTAATAATCCAGACACTTTCTGAATTGCCTCTAGCCCCTCTAAACAAACTATATATACACACTGGACAGAGAATAGGGGATTCTGCCCCTCTGCCCTGCTCTGCTGAGACCCCACCTGCAGGGCTGCATCCAGCTCTGGGCTCCCAGCACAGGAAGGACAGGGACCTGTTGGAGCCAGGCCAGAGGAGGCACCAAGGTGATCAGAGGGATGGAGCAGCTCTGCTGGGAGGAAAGGCTGAGAGAGTTGGGATTGTTTTCAGCCTGGAGAAGAAAAGCCTTTGTGGCCTCTCAGTACCTCAAGGGAGCCCACAGGAAAGATTAAGAAGGCTGTTTACAAGGGTCTGGAGTAACAGAACAAGGGGGAATGGCTTCAAACTGAAAGAGAGTATGTTTAAAAACTGGAAAAAATTCTTCCTTGTGAGAGCGGTGAGGATCTGGAGCAGGTTTCCCAGAGACGCTGTGGATGCTTAATCCCTGGAAGTGTTCAAGGCCAGGTTGGATGGAGCTCTAAGCAACATGGTCTAGTGAAAAGTGTCCCTTCCCATGGCAGGGCATTGGAACTAAAGGATATTTAAGGTCTCTTCAAAACCAAATAATTTTGTGATTCTCTATTTAATAATCTCTCATATAAAACACAGCAAGACAGAGCAACACTTGAATGTTAAACTGACAGAATGGGTCTGCTACTGAGGAGCTCCACGCTGATGACTTTATTCACTGCAAGCCACACAACCCAAACACATACAGAAGACCCAGAAACATTCTAATTAGGGGAGCATCACGCTGGTATAGATTTTAGATAAAATGTCAAGTACCATCCCTATCATTCTTTGGCTAATAACAAACCACAAACAGTTACACACACCGGAGGATGAATATGTCCAATTATTTCTGTGTTTAGATTTCTCTTTTTCTTTAATTTTTTTTTTACATAGTGTCTGAGTAGGCTGGTGCATTCTGAAATGTGTCTCATCATGCCCAAGCAAAACGTGCAGAGAGTCTGAAGACTCAAACTGAAGAATGACTTCTCATTCCATAATATTTCCTTAGAACACTTATTATATTGAATTATTCTAATAGCTTAATCTGTGACTCAACCATATTTCATAAAGCAAACAGCCTAAGTTCCTAGGATAGGAATTTGCTTTATATTAAAAAGATTGTGCAAATATTCCTTATCCCAGGTGAAAGAATGCTTCATTTTCTGTCTTATTTTAGGTTGCATGAACTGCAACAAAGTTGATTTAGATCTGGATATCTTAAAATACCAGCCAAGAGACATCCATGAAGAAACTGGCCTGTTTTAGCATATCTTTTGTCTGCTCTCCTTGCCTTTGCAAATCAGACCTGCTGAAACTCAAAAAAAAAAAAAAGCAATGCAAGCTGGAGTCTTTCCAACAAACCTATTCCAAAGTACTGAGCTCCCTAATGCAGAAGATGTCAAAAAGATTATGTCACATTCCTGTGTTTTAACACAGAATTGGCTTCTATCCTTGCAGAGAAAACTGAGTTGGACTGAGGTGTGGTCCCCTGTGTGGAGAGCACACAGCATGTCAAACACTCTCAATCTGCATAGCGATTTAGTAGAGAAGAACAAGCTGTAAAACCAAAGATCAACAAATCTGATATCAAACCAAATTTCATGCTGAAGGTTCTCAGGTGTTTGTAGCAGCGCTGACAAATGAGAAATATGATTTGAAAGAAATTTGAGTTTGATTAACTACTGTTTTCCTGCAACTTTACTCTGTCAAAAAAAGGAGGATTTTGACTGTGGTAGATGCTGCAGTGTAAGCCTAGGTAAGACCTGTATTTTAAGATACACTTGACCCATATGTTTGCCCTTCAGTGGTACCTCCTGGGCTTGTCACACTGCTCCTATGGACCAGAGCTTAGCGCACAGGAGAGCTGCACAATGTCCAAGGGCAAGAGAGTACAGTGATCCTGACCAGGAAATCTAATAAACAGCATTTAAAATTTCCCTTCACAGAGCCTGAATGTTTTTCTTTCTGGGATTATAGTAAACCAAGTAATCCAAACTGGGTGATGAAATACAGTTTCCATTCTGTCTGTCCTTGAGGCACAGTCAGTCTTGCTTTCCCATCTCTGATATGGCTAACAAAGCAACTTGTGTTCAAAAGACACATGGATTTCCGCATGAACAATGCTAGCTAAATTGTCAGTTTAAATGCGTGAGTGGTGTGATGTCCTGGGACTTTGCAAAAAAACAAGATTGCTCATCACATGTAACTCTCATGGCAAGCCACACTTTCAACTAGAGAAGTTCTTCTGCTAATCAGAATGGACAAAAGGAACTCCTTAATGTAAATTACTGCCCTATCATTCAGTGGGAGGTTTTCTAGCTGAAAATCTCTGTCATAGAACGTTACATAAAAATAATATGTGAATACTAAAATGACAGAATGTTCAATATTGTGTAATTTCTACCTAGAGAGTTATCAAGCATTCTGTTGAGCTGCTTGTAAAGATCAGTTTTGTTTTTAAGCACTTAGGTACTACAAATGGTGGGAGAAAAAACAATGAAGGAGTTCAGATAAAATTGTAAAATGAATGGATCAGTTCATAGAGATTCCCTAATGTGCTGTCCACTACAAATAGCACTCTTAAGATAAGAATCACAAACAACCATGTTGAAAACCATCTCTCACAATCCTGAAGAGGAGCTGTGTGTCAAATAAGAAAAAAACCACTCAGTATTTTCCTCAAAATACTATAGATTTTGTTTAGTCAGGTAAATGTTTCCACAAAGGACAATGTTATTTTTAAAATATCTTTACTTGCTGATCTTTTCTAGATATATTTTTCTCTTGACTTGAAGGCTGCTCATGTAGCAAGCATCAAATATGACATTCTGGTTTAACTGAAGTTAAGAGAAACTTTGATCTTCACCTTATGAAAGGTAAATGTTGAGCTAAAACATAAAAGCATAAAACATTGCCAGTGATACTGTCCTTGCTGTTCCACAGCTTTGCACTGAATGAAAGACTACTTCAAATAAATACAAGCTCAGTTACTTGAAATGTACCTTTCCCTCAACACCAAATGAGAATGACTACTTAAAGAATGTACAAAAGAGTTTTCATAATATATACCCAGGAAATCAAAAAGAAAATAATTTATTTGTAGAAAGAGCTGTGGGCATTCAAGTTTAAACTCCACATCAGTGTAACTACAGCATTCATTGTCACTAGATTACAGGGTATTTTAGGCATTTTAGGTAGCAGGAATGAAGACAAAAGCTGACAATCAATATTCTTGGTAACTGTGAATCAGATACCAACAATTTGATTAAAATTATTGTCTAAGACCCACACTATTATTTCGCTGAGCAGGTTAATAAACATAAACATTTATCTAAATTAATTTCATTCTCTGCTTGTCAAAGCATCATAAAAACTTCAGTAACATGCATCCTCTTTATTCTCCAGTACATAAACTGATGGAGAAAAAAACCAATGGTTTTCTATTATTGAGACTGGAAGGTACTCATATTGTAAAAGAAACTAGTTAGGGATGAGAAGAAGTCTTTCCTGATTTCAGCAAGGAAAATTTATGGAAGACAGAGTTTAACAAATTAAAGAGAATTAGAAAAGTAAAGAAGAAGCAAAATTGTTAGAAATTGGATAGATACATACAATCAAAAATAACTGAGTGCTTTTATGACATGGCCAAACCATATATTCTTAAAAGGGTTACAAATGCACAGAATTCCATAAAGCATATTGTGTTATGAATGCTGTGGATCAACAGAGAATGAGTAAACTGACATTTTTAATGTTAAATGAATATCTGTAAATGGTTGTTGATGGCCTTCAAGAGGTTCCCTTTGACATTATATACAACTGAACGAAGTCCTTAAGGTGATAAGATAGGCAATAATTCTTAGCAGAGAACAAGCAGTGATACTGTTGGAATATTGCTTAGTAGCTCCTTGACTACTGTCCTTGCCTGAGGGAAATATAGGTTGAAGAACAAATGTATTTCCATTTCACACCAGAGTATTGACATTTATGTTAGTTCAATTCAGGAACAAGTTAATGTAAGTAAAAGCAGCCTCATGGAAACTTCCCAGTACAGCATCCTATCCAGATAAAAAAATCTGTATTACAAGTAAGGCATTATGTAATATCAGCATGACAAAAGAAGTGGTTGGAGTTCTTGGTAAAGACAAGACCTGTTTCAATATATAATTTAAATTGGTATGGGAGCGGGGAGAATACTGCTGTGCACTTTGAGCCCTGTGTGCGTAACAAGAAGAATTATGAAAACTTCTTTAACTTGTTGAGTCAAAATACTAAAGTCTTTGAATAAAGACTTAATGGAGTTGGGATTTTACTTTGCACATTCTATCAGAGAACCAGAGGGGTCTGCAGGGGGCAGTATCCTCATTTTTGCAAGCAGAGAGGCAAACTGTAGTGATATAAATGCTTACAGACATAACACAATTCAAGGATGTCACTGAGATAAGCCCTAGTCCTTCCATTTCCCCAAGCCACATCACCAGACTACACTGCTTTTTAAGGACAGTTGATGACATAATGTACAGAATATAGTGACAAATGCACTGATGAATGAGATGCCATGGAATCTCTCCATATTTGGCATTTATTAATAAGAAGTTGATTCTATATTTATTGAACAATTATTATTTCTGAAGTATCTTATTTGTGGGTTCAACAAGAAAAGGACAAAAATATTAAAAAAGGGACAAAATTACTTGAATATGTAGCCTGCCTTGTAATACAACTGTTCTTAGAACATCACTAAGAAAGCTGGAGTTTAAAGGCATCAGCTGTGTTGGCCAAGTACTTATCCAGGGAAGAAAAATGAAAATCCAAGAAAGCACTTTTTTTTTCCTTCTCCCTCTTCCTGCCCTTGGCAATACATCAGAATGCAAGTGAAATCTCTTATAAAGTAAAAATTCAGAAATAAAAATTTAAAAAGTACACCTCTTCCAAAAGATAAAAAGCAAAAAAACCCACAAAGACAAAACCAAATAGCAAACACAAACAAGAAAAAGTGAAATAAATAAGAGGGGGAAAACGTTTGTATGAGTTATTAATGCTCAGAATTACGACATCTAAACTGGTAATCACAATGGTTTTCACTTTTGCTGCTCAACAGGAGAGTGAGTTGATGAAAAGTACTGACCAGAAAGCTTCTCAACAGTAAGATGCTAGATTGACTCAGGGAAAAGAAGGAACGGCTCAGAAGTTGGTCAGAGGTACAGTATAAGAGAGAACAGCTTAGGGCTAACAAACCTGTCAGAACAGACAAGATGTACAAGTGAAAAAGCTCATGGATTGTAGATGAAAGCAATCCTGAAGGAAATTATAGCACTAAAGCCCTGCAGAACAAGTTAACACAGAGGGAAAATACAGATATTTGCGCTCCTACTGGGACTCCTTCTGCAGCAAAAATGCTCCTAGACTGAGCCTGCTAACATCACTCGACTACTTCTCATGGAATGAGGGAACCTGTCCTTAAGTATGCAAAATCCACTATCCCAGTACTCCTTAAAAACTGGAGAAATTGACAGAAATGGTACCAAAATAACTTAGAGGCAGATACTTGGGTATGAAGACAAAGTCCCATCTATTAGGCCATTTATTAATCTATCCTTTTTAAACTGTTTCAAACTAAATTTTTCAATATAAATAGTGATGGGGAGAAAAATATATAGAAGGAAAGTATGCAAGTTAAGTCTCTGCTCCCCTTTGACTTCCTAATCCAAAAGTATACAAGAGAAACACTGTTACTAACTTAATGCAGAAATACACAAAAGCCAAAAGACAAAGACATCCTTTCCTGGGTCATGGGTTGTGGTTTCAAGACCTTATTTTCATACAGTTCTTTTTGGTGTCTTTTTGAGAGAAAAAGGAAACTCATTAAAGACATGGAGCCAAGGATTTCTCTGTGACCTATTTAAAATCATAATAATACATATAATTTAACGAGACTAATAATTATCATTGAAGTGCAATGGTTCAAAGGAATACAAGAACATATAGTTAGTAGTAACTTTGACATTTCAATGCAAAAAAAACTTAAAACAACTTGACTCTTTTCTGTTAGATGTTTTTTGTATGCTCCTTAAGCCCCTCTGGGTGTCAGAGTGAGAATCTGTTGTTGCCATAATGAGTCACCGTTGTCCCCAGGTCTTACTGGGACACTTGTGATGGTACTACTGAGGTCTCTTCCTCATATCTTTATAAATTATGTCTGTATGTTTTCTCTTGTTTGTATTTTTTCTGGGTATGTTCAGTCCAAAGGGTATCCTTCCATGAAAAAGAAAAGACAAACATAAGTAAAAGTCATAAAATCAGTCACAGAATCATAGAATGGTCTCAGTTGAAAGGGATCATAAAGACCATCCAGTTCCAGACCCCTGCCATGAGCAGGGTCTCCTTGCACTAGACCAGGTTGCTCAGAGTTCCATCCAGCCTGGCCTTGAACACTTCCAGGGATGGGGCAGCCACAGCTTCTCTGGGTAATATGTACCAGTGTCTCACTATTCTCACAGTAAGGTATTTCTTCATAACACCTAATCTAAATCTACTCTCTGTCAGTTTGAAGCCATTCCCTCTTGTCCCGTCACTCCAGGCTCTTGCAAATAGTCTCTCTATCTTTTCTATCAGCTCCCTTCATGTGCTGGAGTCTATAATTCAGTTACCCCAAAATTTTCCTTTTCAAGACTGAATAATCCCAATTCTCTCAGCCTTTCCTCATAGTTGACTTCAAGTTCCTTAGTTCTGTCTTCTTCCTGTTTTATATACTTAAGTCTGTAATTGAACCCAAGTTTTTAGTCATTCTAGGAACTGGGAATGTTGTACCTTTTCCTCATAGGAGAGATAAAAGATAGATAGATAGATAGATAGATAGATAGATAGATAGATAGATAGATAGATAGATATAGATAGATGATAGAGTGTAAACATCCAGAGAAAAGTATGAAATCACTTGAAAATTCAAAAATGTGTATGCACACAAAAGATTGTTGAATTAAAGAATCTTCTTTTCCTTTTTTTCTGGCACTTCAAACACTATTAGATTCATTATCTTGATAAACACTCTTGATCTTCTCTATACTTTCCCCTAGTTATGGCCCTCCTCTCTTGTCCCTGAAGTTTCCATCATTCTGTCTTTCTGCTGTCTTCTCCTCTAGCAGGATACCTGCAAAACCTTTCTGTGCCTACACCCACCATAGCATTTTCAACTTGCTACCTAATATCAGCCTAGCTGAAAGATAATGTTTTGTTATGTTTCTACAAAGGTTGTGAAAGAAGAAAGCCAGGTAGGGCAAGGAAATCACACCAAGCATGGAGCTGAATAACAAGCTCAAGCATTATTAGAGTCCAGAGAATCTTCAAAAAAAAAGGACACTACAAGTGGTTTGATCCCAGACAAGAATTTATTCGGAGAATTTGGAACAGCAAAGGCAATAAAACTGCCTTCATCCAGGTGGTCTGAGCTACTTCTTTCATGTCATTTCTTTCTTGGAAGGAAGGAAAGACCAAAATATAGCCTTATGTATTGAGAAAGCTATAACAGCCTATCTTAATACACATATATTTTAGTGGGCTTAGTTTTGCATTGTTTGTCCATATTTTCTTTATGTAGCACTAAACCCCCTCAGAACCCCATGAAATTACCAATTTAAAATTGCAGTAAGCATCATTCAAGTTTTTACCACACCAATTTCCACTGAAATATTTTCCAGGAGATGAAGTTTGTATTGTACCGTTGTCTTCTGTCCTTTGAAACCACGGTTACTGAAATTAAGTATCAGATTTTTAATATCTCTTACAATCTGTGACAGGTGTTTTATTACCTCAACCTTTCCAATATTCTGAGTGTTGGTTGCTCTGCCTTTCCTTTCCATGCAGTTTACAGCCTCATTAAATTGTGTGAAAAAAGGTACTGGCCAACCAGCCAAACCACAGAATATTAAAGCTGAAAGAGAAAAGGTCAAAACTTTCAAAATCCACTGTCCTGTTTTATGCCTTTCAGGAATTTTAATAAACTCAGAAAAAATCCTTGGTTTTATGGAATTTTAAATAATAAATAATTATTTTTTTTTTTAAAAAGGTAGCTGAGTTTGTTGGTTTTTCAATTAAAAAAAAAAAAAAAAAAGTTTAAAGTTCTTTTTCCATTGTTCATCAAAATAATACTCCTTCTCACCAAAGATAAAAATTGTCATTTTCAAAAATTTATCGTAAAAGCAAAGAAAATGGAGGGCTGGTTTTGTAAAACTGAAAAATGAGATTCCCCTGGTGATTCCATCCCTTTTTCTGTAATAGGACATAAACTGGATCCATTTGCCAAGTGTATGGGAGATCCAAGTTTCAGGTCTGTCATCTCTTTGACAAGACACTGTCTTCCAAAAAAAGCATTATCTGACTTCAGAGCATGGAACAGTTTTGTCCCATTTTATTACAGCTTTCAAGTATTTAAAATCTCAGTAAGTGAAAGCCAAAATGTCGTTGATGCCTTGTTGGGATATGGTATTGGAGATGTCATGGCAGTGATCCTTGTCCATGCCTCAGTAAATAGCTTATTTCTGTTAAAAATAGCTTAAATTGGAACAGACTGCTCAGGGAAGTGGTGGTCACCATCCCTGGAGGTGTTCAAGAACTGGACAAGACACTCAGTGCCATGTCCATGTTGACTGCCATGAGCAGTCACAGGTTAGACTCAATGATCTTCAAAGTCTTTTCCAACCTAAATGATTCTGTTATCCTTTAAGTAAGATTAATACCACTCATCCCACTGAGAAATAACCTACAAACCTGTAACAATCCTTTTCCACTTTGTTAAAGAATTTTTTTGGTCTGCTGGTTTTCTGAAACTGAGAACATAATCTGGAACAGGATTACTACATGTCAGTTCCTTCCATGTCTTGTTTCCTAGGCTCCAGCTAAGGGGCACTGAAAAGGCAGGATCATGGAAGAGGGGACCCGTGTCCTCATCACAGATGAGAGTGGAGCCTCACACACACAGCTCTGGGCATTACCTGCCCTATGAGGGTAGTTTGGAGTTTGTCTTTTCCATCCTGTTCTCTCGTCCCTGCAGACCACAGTGAACAGCCCAGTCAAATCTGTGAGTAGCTGGGTATCTTGGGGGAAACTTCCTTGTTTGGAAGGGAAGA
Source organism: Promerops cafer (assembly GCA_013398275.1). NCBI lineage: Eukaryota > Metazoa > Chordata > Aves > Passeriformes > Nectariniidae > Promerops > Promerops cafer. The sequence goes on from VZSE01012166.1 coordinate 450,431, forward strand.
AACAACAAGGTTCACAGTGGACATCTGAATAGCTACAGGAAGACTCTTGGAAAATAATACATTTTGTTTACAGAAGGTTATTCATCTGCACAATGGCAAAGAATAAAATATAAATTAATTCTTCTTTAAATCTTTTTCTTTACTAATTGAAAGACTAAAAATGATCTAGAGTGCTGGCATCTTCTGGTAACTTTCTCATAAAATGATATCTCTCCAGAATGAAGCCCTCTCTCATGGCAAATTGCATTTTAGTAGCAGCGAGGAACTGAGTCTGCATTTTTTACCCATTTTTCAGCTACTCACAAGGACAAGCATTGTGCTGTTGAAGAAGCACAGTTTCAGCACAACAATCCAAATTCATCCATGCTTAACACCCTCATGACTTGGAGTGACAGTTTTCAGCTCAGAACAGATGCTCTCACTCTACATAGCAGCATGAGCTAAAAGTATAGCCAGCTGTCATAAATCTCATTTCTGAGAAAAAAAAATAAAGTTCACTAAATACCTGAATCATGCTTGACCATTTAATGTAGTAACAACATTTTTTCCCCCCTAACTTTTAACTTACTATTTTAAAATTAGTGTACTGCAGATAATCTCTTTTGAATTTTGGGAGGGTTTTTTTAAGGTACTGTAGTCTGTTTTAAGTATATGTTTCATAAAATTAAATTTAAAAACTCAAAACTCTCATCTTGTGACCACTAAAATAAGGTAAGTAATTGTATAAGGTAAGTAGGCTGGAACTTGTGTACAAATCCTGGACTAAGGTGAGATTTTCATTGCTTGGTTACTGCCAACAATGGGTAAATAATGAATTACCCTGCAAATCTCTAAGAAATAGTATAATTGCTACCTCCCATTAAATAATTATGTAACCTCTGTTTCACTCCATAGTTTTTGCCTTATAAAGTTATTCAGAGTAGTTATATTAGCAGCTACAAAATGCAGAGATCCCCCAGATGCCTGTAATATGCTGCAGGAGGTCACATCTGTATCCATGAGGTCCTGCACATGCAGTTCATCTGTCTGCCAGGTAAGAAGACGTTATCAGCTTGTGCACAGAAATGTATTGTTTTTAGAAAGCAAGCAAAACTCAAACTGCATGGGCATATCAGAGAATCAAGGAATTATAGAGACCTCGAAGATCATCTCATTCCAATGCCCCTGCCATGGGCAGGACACCTACAAGACCAGGTTGTTCAGAGCCCAGTCCAACCTGGCATTGAACACTTCCAGAGATTAAGCATCCATAGCTTCTCCAGGCAACCTGTTCCAGTGCCTCATCACCCTCACAGGAAGAATTTCTTCTTCATATCTAGTCTAAACCTACTCCCTGTCAGTTTGAAGACATTGCCCCTTTTCCTCTCACTCCAGAGAGAGGAAAAGGGGCAATAGTCTCTCTACATCTTTCTTGTCGGGTCTCTTCAAGTACTGAAAGGCTGCAATTCAGTCACCCCAAAGCCTTCTCTTTTCCAGGCTGAACTATCCCAGTTCTCTCAGCCTTTCCTCACAGCAGAGCTGCTCCATCCCTCTGATCACCTTGGTGCCTCCTCTGGCCTGGCTCCAGCAGGTCCCTGTCCTTCCTGTGCTGGGAGCCCAGAGCTGGATGCAGCCCTGCAGGTGGGGTCTCAGCAGAGCGGGGCAGAGGGGCAGAATCCCCTCCCTGCCCTGCTGCCCACGGGGCTCTGGGTGCAGCCCAGCACACGGGGGGTTTCTGGGCTTCCAGCACACACGGCCGGGGCATGTCCAGCTTCTCATCCACCATTTATTTCCAACTCCACCAATACCTATTCTTTTATTGTAGACAAGACTTAAAGTATTGTTTCAATATCATCAGAGCCCATGTAAATAGCAGGCATGGTGTTCACCCTTTGGCTACTCGTATGAATGATCTTAAAAATGTATAAATCAATTTTTCTGGAGAAATTAATCGTCAAAATTTGCTAAGACGAATGCAAGTTGGGTAGACAGCTAGTTTTGCATGGCATCTGTGGAACTCTTCCAGATTGTTCTTTTAGGAAACGTATGACTATAATTAAAAA
>VZSE01012166.1:452479-513025 GCA_013398275.1 Promerops cafer
AAAAAAAAAAAAAAAAAGCAAGTGGTGTTTTTGTCAAAGATTATGCCTGGCAAACACAAAGCTTGAAGAAAAATGACATTTATGTACCCTGAATGTTTACAAAGTTCTTGATGTGCTCCTTTTGTAATTATCTCTCAGCATTGCGTTCTGACATGCAGGGAAGGTAAGAACAGCTGTTCATTTTACAGCCAACTGCTATTTTTTCTGTTATATAGATATATGTACTTTCACCATTTTTATGCATTCACATACCCACATACACAGATATATGGACTCAGAAATGCACACATCTGTACTTTTGCAGATAGATGTCGATAGCTGGATAGGAGAATGAACCTTCCCTGTGCTGCTTCACAGTCTGTCAGTAAATACTGGAGCTGACACTCCTGGTGGCTTGCTGAATTGGAATGAAATTAAGTGCTGAAGATAGCCAAGTTTAAATAAAAATACAGAATGAAAGAAATCCACAGGATAAACCTTTGGATTTTTCCTGGTTTTGCTGTTTATTTGTTTAATTTGCATTCTTAAGAAACCACATTTACTGTCTTACTGAATTTTATTTCCTCTTGCAGATCACTCAGGAAACAGAAATCTGGACTCAGCCATTTCACTTGCACCAATGATCCATTTCTCCATGTACCATTGATCACTGTTGGAACATTTCATTAATCATGTGGGGAAGGGTATCAGACATGGTCTACAGCAAACTTGGAGTATTACATTAGATCAAGCAAATAAATCCTCATTTGAGAAAGAGAAACCTCCTCATGATTAGCTCACTGAATAAAAGGACAGATTGGGTTCACCTGTTTACTCTGGTCACTGATCATAGCTGAGACAACATGAAATACTCGAAACCTTTATACCCTAGTTGCAGCTGTCCAGCACAGAACAGTCTGCCCTTTCAGCTGATAAACAATTCCAGGCACAGAGGTAGTAGGGGCAAAGGAGGCACTGCCTGGTAGCTGCTTTTCCCTTTCCCATACCACATATAAGGGACACCCAGGAGAAGAAAAAACCAGGGACAGACCATGAGTTCCCTTCATTAAAATCATCCATCAGTAAAAAGGACAACATAATAAAGTTGTAGAAAACTATATGGTATCTCTAACACTATAGAAAAAATACACAAAGCAGCTAAAAAATTACATATGTTTGTAAAAGATATTTATATCAAATACATTAATTTAAAGAAGTTACTCTGATCAATGTTATCATCTATTAATTGTCATATTTTTTCTTGCTTGTTTGCAACAAATGGGATTGGCAGGTATTGGTTAAGAGTGGCCACAATAAAATGCTCTCTTATTTTGGATATAGTCTACTTGTATAATCAAATCAAAGCGTAATTTCAGATTTCCAGGTCTTTCTTATGGAGTTCTAAAAGACAGTTTTGATATTCTTGCTACATCAAAGTATAGAGTTTATAAGTTAAAGTTCTGTGATTGTCCACATTCATGTTAGAACAAAATCTGCAGTGCTTTCCTGACAAAAAGCAATTAGTGTAAAAAAACATAGCGCCCCACCCCCCCAAATTCAAAGTAGCTAAAAGAAAATATGAGTGCAATAAAAAATAAAAAAATTAAGTGGGCACAAAGCAGCTTTTGAAGAGACATGATATAAAATGTAGTGGTAATAAGTTTCATCCTTGGCCAAGTTTCAAATCTCATCCACAGGGCTTCTAATAGGCTTAGCAAGACATGCTTTAAACTAAAATTGCTGTTATAGACAAGTTTCTTATTTGGCATCTGTTTTTAAGGGTCATTCGACAATGTTTGCTAAAAGGAAAACTGAAAATATTTATTCATAAACAGATATTTTCCAAAACAGCTTTAATGACATTTAACCACCTACTTATGTGCGGTCACCCGTAACAAGTATATTGTTTTAATATACTGTAATTGCAGTACAGGATAAAGGTCTCATATGTGCAACTTACCACTTAGTAAATGATAGGCTATGTTGATAATTACAGACATTGCTCAAATCACAAAATGAAAATCTTTTTCTAAGTTTCCTAACAATCTTCCCTGTAGGCAGTTCTCCTATTATGAGTGAATTCTATAGAAGCCTTAAGAAATTGTCATAATGCAGGAATATTTGTTTGAATAGATCCTGTTGCCAGCAGCAAACTACAATTTATCACATTTTGGGATACAGAGGCTGTCATTAATTCAACTTTCATTCCGAAGGGCTTATTTATTCCATTCTGTAGTCACACAGCATGGATTTGGTCTAAATAGCATTGATAGCACCTTGTGGACTTACTGATGATAGTGAGAGACAGTTAATCTAAGCTTTTGGTCTGTAAGTCACTTCTGCACAGGTTACCAAACCGTTGCTCAGTTATCAGTAGTAGAAGTTATGGAAGCATTTTTTAATCATTTTTAATCCATCTCTGTCAGTGCCTAAAAAGCAGATTTTAATGGAAGATTCTACTTGTTTCAACAAGCTTCAGGTCACAAAGCCCATTCAGAAGATAAAGCACTGGTGTATATAGAACTGATGAGAAACACAAACTGGATTTGAGCAACAAATATCACTCTGAACAGAGATGGTGCTGTTAAATGCTGTCTGGTTTTGCCTGAGGTTTTTGAAACTGTCAATTCATCTGAAAGTGTGCTGAAGTCTGTGTTCCTGTGTAATCTCTGACTACTGTATCCCTGCATCATCTAAGTATATTAAAACTTAAATATCTATCTGAAAAGTTTACAATGCTTTTAGAGATATGCAAACAATATTTTGATATTATAATATCAATTAATATATGATAATATTCAATATCGTGAACACAAAAAAAGTGTATAGCTTACATGTCTTGCTTTGTCCAAACCAATGCCTCGAGTGACTGCAGCTTTTTCTACACTGTGCTTAGAAAACTTTAGTAGAGCTCATATCACTGAAATATCTGTAGATATTCTCCCATTATCCTAGCAGGAAGACTGCTCCATTTATTAACTTGTGCAAGTTTGCCATTTTGGAAAAAAATGAAAGTGCTGACTAAGCTCTATATTTATTTCAAATACTTCCTTACTATACCAGTATTTAGAATCCCAGTAACACCCAAAGGCTGGGTAGATGTTTATTGACGGTTTCTGCTCTGAAGACCTTGAAATCCTTTAAGGTTTTCAGTTCTTCAGACATGAAAAGGACATTAAGTTACATCAGTAAGAGGGCTATGTAATAATGTATTAGCTTTCTCATTTTCTATGGAAGTTCTGATTCTGAAAATATAGTGCACAACAGTTTCCTTAGCAAGACCTTACCTCATTGTTTTTTTAAATTTCTCCGAGAAATAATCATCAAAATAGCCGACAAATTTGGATCACCCCAACACTGTTCTATCTGATCTCAAGGCAGTCAGCCTCTGCTTGATGCTCATGTCCTTCTTCTGAAAGAAATATTGAAATAAATTCAAAGCTTCAAGCAGCAAAAAATCCAACCACAACAGAAACAGAAATGTTTTCGTAAACATTTAAAAGTTACAGCAAAGGTCAGATAGAGACCATGAATGACCATAATCATGCTACTTTCTAATTTTATTTAAAATTAAGCTAGGTTGAAGAAGATGATGTCTGGGTTCCTTCTTTTCGATCTTTTTTTTCCCATTGGAAGGACTTTTTCAGTAAACGGCATCTTTTTCAGCATGGGGTCTCCTGCCATCTCCAAGCTGGTCTCAGAAGTACCTTTCCTGTTTGAATAAAAAGAATCAAAGAAGTGATGTATCCTTCCTCAGTTCCACCCTATGTTTTTTTCTTTTCTCCTCCCATATATTAGCCTAGACATTAAAAAAAAAAATTCAGCATTTCTAGTCCTGATGAACTCTTTTTGTGTCTCTAACCACCTCATGCATTCTATCAGCTGCCCGAAGGGAGAGGCAAAGAAAAAAAGACAATTATTCCTCAGATAGGTGAAAGCTGACATTTTATTTCTGTACAAAGAAAAAGGGGAATTTTCCTATGTCATAAAGATTCCAAACATATCTTCCAACTTAAACTCAACTGAAAATCTACTAGTCCAAGGAGAATTGTGGAATGAATTGACCTGCCTAGGAGATAATTTTTTAAACAGTGGTGATTTTAAAAGTATATATTTAAGAGAACTCAAAATGAACATGAGTGTGCTTCCCAATGAATGCCTACCAAAGGGAGACATGGTGTCAAATATAATATTAAAAAAAATACTAAGAAGTGAGGAACAAATATTAAAGGGAAAATGCTTTGAGAACTTAGATGTGCAAAACATGTAATGCATTGTATCTTCCAGAGTATTCACCACAAGACTCATTATAATTGGTATTTTCTCTTAAAAGATCAGTTCCCTGAGGTTATATGGCAATATAAGAATTTTAGATTTAATTATTTTTTATTCCTTTGGATAATAAAGAAAAGATTTGAAGCTAAAGGCTAAAAACCAGAAGGAAGATACAAAGAACCTAAAATTTATTGTTATGAAGCAATTTTATCTAATTTGAAATTTTTGGGTTTTTGCTCTTTTGAGGACTGATGCATGAATCTTGAAATCTGGTTGTTAGCACCTCTGGAATATGGACAAATAAATATTAATGGTTACTTAGCAGACATTCTCACAATTGTCTTGTTATATCACAGGTAATACTAGGGGTTCATGATTTATTGTGAAGGGAGAGGACTGAGCTCCAAAAATGACACATTATTTGAGGAATTATATCTAGATCTTTTCAACCTTGTTAAAATTTTTTTAGAAATACAAACTAAATTGGTTATTTCACAAGTGAAGAGTTTGTACAGGGCAAAAAGGTGGAAATTTGAGATAATAAAAAATTGAGTAGTTAAATAAATATGATTATTTAAGGTAAATATATGTGTTAGTTTACAGCCCAACTAACTTCCTCCAACTACTATCACTGCGAATGATTGAAAACAAATAGTACAAAAAGTCTTTCTCTATATATTTATAATCTGAGACATGCATAGAAAAAGGCACATCTACAACGGTCCTTCAAAATCATTACATGTCTTTATATTTCTGAAAGGTTTTGAATGAACGTGGTAAAACTAAAAATCTAGTAGTTCAGTAATAGCTTGTCAAAGAGTAATTGTGGGTAAAATGTTAATACCTCTCTTTCCTTCTCTTTTATGTTGAATGAATTATTCATTTTTCATTTATTAGCTAACTCTGCATATTTGATGCTTTTTTGAGGTAATTACTTTGAGTAACTTGAAGTATTTACACTGGATTTGTCTGATTTTTTATCACACTGACAGTTTAAACACTCTGTCATATAAAATACAGCAATTACTATTGCCTTGTCCGGGAGAAGGTTGTAAAAACATGTCTCATTAATTTTATGAGGTCATCTAATTGATGTAAGAACCTAGCAGAAATTCTGGCAAGCAGCTGTAAAGCAAGCAGCTCCCTGTGGGTGTGTGGAGCTCAGGTGACCTCAGGCAGCCTCTGTGCCCTGGGAGGAATTCACCTGCAGCATCCTCTGAGCAGGGCACACTGTCCCATGCCCCAGCTTTGGCATCACTGTTTCTTTCACATGTGCTCACAAATATAAACTGCAATGCTGAAGGGAGAAAAGTGTTTAAATCTCAGTGGAAAACTGTCAACAAGTTTCACGGGGCTGGAAATGATTGGATATGAGTTGATCAATTCTGCCTTGTGTCAGCAGTTTGTGTCAGCATTAGAAAGGCTATGCAAACACAGAATGGAGATAGGAACATTTGCATCAAGACACTAACAGAGTTTTCTCACACTGATGTTTTTAAAATTGTATTATAGAAGGCTTTGATGTTTCTTGCTTCGTCTTACTTGGCACTGGTGAGAATTGTCCATGAACACCCACTGAAATAAAATGCTCAATACGTGAACTACATATTGTTCTAAGTGAAATAAAATATATAAAAATGGCACAAATTCGTCTGTAATTCATCTTCAGATTTCAACCACTGAAGAACATAATGTTGCATTTAAAATGCACATGAAAAGACAAATTCATGTTATGATAACCTTCCTTTAAACAAAATTCTGGAATAATAGGTTTTGTCTTATGACACTTGCTCAGACTGTGAGTCTTTAGTCAAAAGGGTCAGGCAGAATGCAAGCTTTCCTCTTGTGTTAAAGGATTTACAAAGCTGTTTTTCCTCTATTCCTATTAGTTTGGGGCAGTAGTTTTTGTATCACAGAACATAATTATTCATTAAGTTTTTCACTTATGTTGAAAAACATGTCAATCAAATATGAGAGCAATCAAATCAATCAAAAGGATTGTACAAAATGAAGCTCCTTAAAGTTTTCATTCATTGTAGTATCAAGCAACCTGAATTTATGGGATTTAATGAAAACACTGAAATAGAACTTTTGCAAAAAGCTACCATCAGAACTAATCTTCTGCATAAAACCTAAACGGCTTTTTCTTTATTGACATTTTCCTCAGCTTTCTAGTATGAAAAATCATTTGTGAGTTAAAGCCAAAGATGTTTCCATAGACTGAAAGAGATTTAGATCATATGTGAGAAAGAAATTCTTTACTATAAGAGTGGCGAGGCACTGAAATAGGTTTCCTAGAGAAGTTGTGCATGCCTCATCTGTGGAAATGTTCAAGGCCAGGTGGGATGGGGCTTTAAACAAGCTGATCTATTGAGTGGCAACCCTGCCCATTGCAGAGGGTTGGAACTAGGCAATCCTTAAGTCCCTTCTAACCCAAACCATTCGATGTAACTATGAAAGACCATTATATATTCTTACATGTAATAATGTTGCTCTCAGCAAAACTGTACCAGATATTGAAAATTATGACAGACAACACCACTGGCCCTGTTCAAATATTTATTGTTTAAATAAATGTGCTCTCCACTTTCTGAAAAAGAAAACTAAATATAGATGCACCATGCTACATGGGAATGTGGAATATTTAGAACTAGGAGAAATGATAACCACATAGCTAGGAGCTAAGCAAGAACCTGAGGGCATACACTATGAGCACCAAAGGGCCAAGACTATTTTCAGTATGCAGTGTCAATATTTCTAATAAACCCAGAATTTCTCCCTATCTCTTTCACCTTGCACAGCACTGCTGAATTTTCCTCTGTTCTTTAGCTAGTGTAATATGGGCAAATACTTCCTGTCAACAGAATTGTTATAATGATTAATACCAAGGCAAAATTCTAGTTCTTTTTAAAGTGATCAGTACAAGCGGTTGACATTTGCTGAGTCTAAGCACTTGATAGTCGATTGCATATTTATGAGCATCTTATATGCTTAATGTTACAGCAGAAAAATACAAGAGGCTCTTGAAATATCTTTACTCCTCCTCCAAGTGACATTCATAGAGAACTAAAAAAAAATCTGATAAAAGAAGCAGTCTTCGAAGTATGCTGAAAGCTCATAAAACAGGTAGGACCAGAGCCACAACTGCAATTTAAAGGTATCAAAAGGACAAGTCAAGTTTTTACTGTTATGCACAAGTTTACATATCTCACTGCAGCAAAATCATAGTTCCCCTCTGAAATGTATAATACCAACTCTTCACATGCCTTATACTTTCCATTTACTCACCATTTCCAGTGAGGACCAGGACAACATAGAAACATTAAAATGTGTTTGTGAAAGTTTCTGTCACAGTCAGAAAAGCTTTTTCTTCCCGCACAGAATGGACTAGCCAACCGAAAAGGATAGAAATGATATTAACTGCTGCTAGGCAGTGGCCAAATACTGGAAATTCTCATGTTTCAGGGCATATGGAGAGTAGGAAAGGCTGGATAATTACAACAGAGAATAATTTCTCTCTTTTTATGGATATAGCTCTAGTCACTGTGCAAACCCAGAAAGAATAGCGCTAGAGAGCAGTAATGCAGTCAGAAGCATTGCTTTTACTGTAAACTACTGCCTGTACTAGCAAACTCTCTTTCAGAAATAGGACAAAACATTCAGTCCAGTAAAGCAGCTCAACATTTTTGTTCTTACAGGCTGTGCTTCGTAATCTTTGTTTCTTATTTAAGTCTTCTGTAATAATTCCATGTGTTGCTTCCTTAGACAATAGACAACATGTTAAGCTTGTAAGTAGTAAAGGGAATAAACCAGAGGCAGAACAAGAGCTAATGATACCAATAGCAGTGTTCCTGTAACTTAAAGCAGGAAAAAAATCTATACCCACAAACTGAATTCTTCACTAGTAATGAAGACACCAATGTTGATGGCAATACAACTGGAAGCAGGGTCATTGAGTAGATGGGTTTTGCTTTGATTTCTACTTAAAGACTAGAACAACTGAAAAAAAAAAAAAACCTTCAATATTTCTGTAACCAGGAATAAGCAGGCATAATTACTCCTGAAAACTGCTCTTGCCCTGCTAATGGGCTTTAGGACAAAGTGCTGGTATCTGGTTTGTCTGGTTTCATCCGGGATAGAGATCTTTTTGTTCCTAGTAGCTGGTACAGTGCTATAGTTTGCATTTGGTATGAGAACAGTGTCGATAACACACTGATCTAGTTATTGTTAAGTGATGCTTGTCAAGGACTTTTCAGCTTCCCATGCTCTGATAGTGAGGAGATCCACAAGGAGCTGGGAGGAAACAGCGCCAGAGCATCTGACTTGAACTGGCCAAAGGAATATTCCATATCATAAAATGACCTTCTCAGTGTATAAACTGGGAAAGTTGGCCAGGAGGGGCCAATCCGGGACCATCTGAGCATTGGTCAGCGGGTGATAAGCAACTCTACTGTGCATCACTTTTCTTTTATGGACTTCATTGCTCTGTTTCTCCTTTTCATTAAATTCTTTTTATCATTGTTATTATTATCAGTACTGTTATTTCTTTCAATTATTGAATCTGTTATCTCGACCAATAGGTTTTAATTTCTTTTTCCCTGTTACCCTCCCCACCAGGGACAGGGGGGTGCAGGAAGTGAGAAAGCAGCTGTGTGACACTCTTATATCTCTATCTGTTATTGTAGAAAAATCTCCAGAGCAGATAGGCTGCAAAATACATTAAAAAAGTATATGATGACTTCATACTATTAGATGGTCTGCACACATCTGCCATCCCATAACCCACAGATATCTTTGTTGTCCTCTGGTAGCAAGAAAAAGATAGTATCTCTTGTTCAAATGGAAGAAATAGAAACACAAAGGATAAAGAATTCATTCAAGCAGGTCTGTGGAACACTAGGAGACCGAAACAAGTTTTACAATATCTAGACTTCCCACAGAAAAAGCTTTTCTCTCCCCATGGACAGGAGGACAGAGTTAGTGTCTTCTGCTGACACAGCAATATCTGACAAAACAGAAACAAAACAATTTTCCCTCCAGAATTCAAGCTTTAGGCCATAGCTAAACTGAGGGTTTTGCCCTTCAACAGACAGTGAAAGCCTGTCTGAAATTAAGATTTCTAGTGCATCCTTGTCTTAATTTCACCTGAGGGTCTGTAATGAATTCCATCAATGCCCAGGACCATACCTAAAGGCTTCAGATCTATCTAGTTGAGAGAAAGGCTTAGAGAGAAGACCTGGAGCAGCCTGAAAACTCAGCACAAATGTAACACAAAGACAGTTAAGGTTCAGCTTACCTCACACCCAAGAGCATACCTCCCTGTGCAGAATCACAAAATCAGCCTTTTTTTCAGTATTGTTAATTATAATATATAGAAAATAGCCACGCTTAATCAGTTCATACATTAAATATTTACAGTATCCTAAGGTTTGCTATTGTTTCAAGCCTCTTTCCACTTATTCCTTCCTCTTTCTTTCCCCCCAGGTCTTTTTTTTCAATGCTGTAGCAAAGTGAAATTCACAATGGCCATAATTGAGTTAGTATTATTCAACCAATTTTTTATACACCCACATCAACCGCAAATCTTCAGGAGTTCACTGCTGCTTCCCAGCCAATAACAAAGCTTTTGCATCCACTACTGCTTCTGTAATGGGACTGAAATTATTTCCAACGTCCTCCTACCAAAATGCTCATGCCAGCCTTTAATTATAGTCCAATCTTCTTGTATACCTACCCCTTTGCAACAGTCCCTTGCACAATGATTTGCATTCACCCTTGCACCCCGTGTTCTGCCTCTTTTGTTCCATTTTGTTTTGAATACAGAATTTTAAAGACCATAATTTCCATTTCTTAAATTCAAGCATAAGATTTTTCCTGTAAAAAAGTATATGTTAACTTCTGATGCTTTTAAGTTTCTGCAACCTACTCATTTGCAGTCTGATAAAACAATTCCACAATGTTTGGAGATATCTAAAAACTTACAATGAAGGGTAACTGCTTGATAAACTATTTCAAAATAATTATGCTTTATGAATGTATAAGAACTGAATACAATTTTAATTTTTCTGAAAGAAAGAAAAAAACAACAACCAAACTCAATCCAAACCCACAAAAAACCCCAAACCTAGAAGGAACATAAATCACTTACTTTCATCCAAAACGGGCATCAGATCGCACATATTCACACAGGTTCACAGGACAGAGGTCATTATTTCTCCTTTCCATGTTAATTTTAATCAGAAAAAATCCATTATTTTGGGAAATAAATATTTTTAAAACTCCTTTTAAAAATAAATACAGTTTAATTTCTTGGAAACATTCAACATATAAGGGGGTAAATGTCAGGAGACAAGTTAAATTTGTCTGTTCTGGTGTACTTGCAACTGAGCTAGAAGAAATATAGGCTAATATTTTTATTCTTTGACAATAACAGTTAAGCCTGCTTTTATTTTCAAATGAAAATATATTTGAAAATATTTTTCAAAGTGAATGTAAGCATTGGACAGAACTGGAAATATGTAAATAGATTCCAAGGCAGCAGTGCGTAAACACTGGAAGCTTTCCTTTGTTTCAATATTCAATAAAAATGCTAAATAGGGCAATTTTTTACAGAAGGGTGGAAATTGAACACATATATGTATGTGTGAACGTGGATGTGCACCACATTGAATGAAGGCCTGAAAACGTCATTGAGAGCTTTTGCCCTCAATTTTAGACCTGTAGTTTTATTAAGTTGATAAACAAGTCTTTTGCAAAATTTTAAATAAAGGAATATTAAATGCTTTGGCATAATTACTCATTGCCAGGAATAATATTCATCTTACATCTATCCGAGTTCCTTACAGTGGCCTCCAAAAAATTAATGGAATAGACTTTACTTGGCATTACTGCCTTAAAGTCTCAGCGTGTCACAGATTACATTTAAAGCCTACTTCTTCAGCAATCTGCCCCTATACCCTGTCGACTGTCTAGGAAACACATTTTTCTGTGAGAATAGAGCAAATGATTACCCTTTTGCTGCAAATTTAAAACTCTTCAATATATAGATGTATATATATTTCATTTTTTCTCCCAAGAACACATCCTTTTTGTTTTCGGGTTTGTTTTTTTGTTGCGTTAAAAAAACCCAAACTAAAAAATAAAGGAAACAGAAGCCACCCCACAACAAGAACAACAACAAAACAAAACAAAACAAAAAACCAGAAAACAAACCCCATATAGAAAAAATAAAACAAAACCCACAAAACTGCTTTCCCCAGTGTCTTGGTTTACAAGACAGTGTCTGCTAGGGAAGGCCGCAAGACCTCCCTTGGAATGGAGAATGCAAACCCTCTCCCTCCGGATTATTAGAATTGTGGAACTAAGAGGCTCTCAGGCAGCGAGGTGGGGATAAGAATAGCAGTTCTTTANCAGGGATGAGCTGGAGAGAAAATCCCAGGCTGGGGGGTGAGATGCACCAGAAACTCCGCGGCAGCAGCTGGAACCGGCAGGGCGTCCCGGCCAGCGTGCAGAGCCCAGAGCAGCGCTGGAGAAACAGTGGGAAGGCGGGATAGCGGCTACCGGGCTCCAAGCAGGGCAGAGAGGAGAGGCAGGATCCCCTGGAGAGCAGATGCCAGTCTTTCTCTCAGGCTGGTGATGAACTATCTCCGCACCAAGCGACAGCCGTCCCCGTCCTCACCCGTTGCCACCCCGGCAGCAAGAGAGCGAGGCCGCCCCCAAACTCACCTTTTACCTGCCTCGTAGTCTGGCAATGGTTCTGCCCTTTCCCCCCCAGAGTTCCCCTCCCTCTGCCCTGTTCCAAGCACCTGGTTTCTCAGTTCCTCCCCGGCACTTCTAATGGGGAAAATTCCAACCTCCAACACCCAGTGATATAATTTCTTTCAATACCTGTATTGTCATTTACTTTGAATCCTTCAGGTTCAGTGTTATTATGAAAAGTATTCATTTTGGAACCCACAATGTAGTTCATCTCCCTCAAAAACACCACAGCAGATATTCCTACAAGAAATTCCTACATAAATCTGAAGACCCATCATCTGTGAAGCCTCATCCTCAGAGACTCCATATTTCCTTCAAGCCTGAATAGACCAAAGTCTATTTTGACTCCACAGTCTTTAAGGGCCCTATTTGATGCTGTTCTTTTGAGTCAAACCTTCTACCTACAAACCCCCTAATAACAGGCACAGATAGACAATTCTCACCTGGATTGTCACCATTTCCCTCCGTTTCCCAGCTCTGCCTTGGTGGGATGTTGCCCTCTACCAACCTCCTGCTTATTCACGCAGGTACTGAGAGCACGCTCCCAACTGCATCCCTCCCATGACTGCACAAAGTCTGCCTACAATCCCTGAATACTTCAAAGCCTCCAAACCCACGATTTTCCCAGGGGATATCCCAACATACTCAGCTGTACTGCTGTACTGCACAGAAAAGAGCAGCCACAACCCAGGCGTCAAGTGTGCCCAACACACAAACAAGGTTTTTCAGAAAGGCTCGTGCAAAAAGCCATACATTAAGAGAAGCACAGACAGATCCAGAGCATATATTCATCCCGTAGAACATTCAAAATCTGAAGATAAATTCTATTTAATAGTTTCAGGATATGCTCTAAATATGGACTTTTCTTCTTGTAAACTTGTCTGAAGAGATTTGTGTATGATCAACCTCTCCCTGCCTCAGAAGAACAGAAGAAAGATTGCAGAAGAAGCTACACTTTAATGCCTACAGTCATTTAATTAATTTACAAAATAATCCAGTGGGAACCCGCTGAAGATCAGAAGAACATCAAATTGCTCATCTCTCCTGATGACATGTATACAATGGAAACAGCTTCTGAGTACTCCTTTGAAGAAAAAAGTCATCCTTAAAAGGAATTTCAGAACATTTAAAGCACATATATAGTGCTCAACAAACTTTCACACTAAGTCAGCTATCCACTAATTATCCACATAAGAAAGTTTTCCAAGTAAGATGTTTCATAAACTCTAGACATAAAGGTATATAGATTTATTTCAGTACCATCCCACTTCACAATTAAAAGCAAGGGTGACTTCTGACAAAGTAAATGTTGGGTAAGTAATAGCTACTGGAATTTCCTTCAAACAGGATC
The DNA here is from genome assembly GCA_013398275.1 of Promerops cafer. NCBI lineage: Eukaryota > Metazoa > Chordata > Aves > Passeriformes > Nectariniidae > Promerops > Promerops cafer. Next base: position 465,843 of record VZSE01012166.1, read on the forward strand.
AATCAAATAATTCTTTTTCCAGTTCTTAGTAATACATGACCTTCTTGAGCCACCAAAGGACCTTACTGTAAACTCTGAACATCTGTTCCATTTTGAAACAAATGAATCTATGCGGGTTGGAGACAAGTTTATGTAATTTTATTTCCACTTTGATGTTTTAGAAGGGACTTATTCACAGCAAAAAGACCCTTTAAAGTCCCATAAAAGGTTTTTCTGGATACGTGGGGGTGTCTGGAAGACAAAAAATAAAGTGTATTCTGCACAGTCTTCGCAAGAAAATCACTTTAGTAGAAAAACGAGCTACTGGAAACAATTCTGTGTAACAGTTCATTTTTCAGTCATTGTGATTTTTGGTGTGGCAAAATCTCTGATTCCATGATTCTATGAAATTAGCACAGATTTATCACAGCTAATTTTTTTTTTTTTGTGCAGGATATATGAAAGTAATTGCTATAATTTTAATATTTATTAGGAACTGTCCCCTTGCTGACTTCTACAGGTATACTTCCAAAGAAAATTCTACATCAAAATGACAGCAGATAATAAAGCCTTAACCTGTCAAATAGGTGGGGAGGTTATTCTACTGCTAGATGTGACTCTCTCCCTTGTCCCCCAGATTCCTCAGTTAATGTTACTGATACAAGTCTGTGTACCTTCTGTCCCTCTGGAAAACTACACTCCCCATTTCTTTGCTACCTGAATAAAACCTTTTCCTGAAGAACTAAAATGTTGAAATTGGAAGATGCAAACAGTTTAGGAAGATATTTTCCATTTCCACAAGTAATATTTCTCTAATTTCACTTCCCTGAAATTGTCCATTGGGCCAAGACAGACAACATGACTAAAATATCAATAGGTACAATCAATAAATTAAGGGGAAAAAAAGGCAAAAAACCACAAAACAAAACCAACCCACTAACCAAAACCCCCCAACCTTATCTTGAAGAAAATTTCAAACAAAGCGCTCCAGTCATCATTTAAACCTGGAGAATATCTAGCATTCAATTAAATTCTCTAAATTATAATATTAATTTACTAATAAGTAAAAAACTCTTAAAGGCTACTTTAAAGTGTCTGTTTTGAGACAGTGAAAAGCAAAATTTCTAGATGGCTTCTTTATATTGTTGTGACATAAAGTTACAAAAGAATTTGGAAAATTCTTGAAACATTTGTGAACAGTCTTTCACGAAGGCTTCAACAGAGAGGACACTGGGAGTTGCAGTATATTCTGCTTTAGTTACTTGCTAAGAGTTGCCTGTAAAGCGACAAGGAATGTGGAAAACCATGGCAATTTTTCAGGAAGTTTGGAAATGACCTAACACAACAGTTAGAACCCATGAAGAAATTAGCTATTCTACCAGGAAAATGAAAAAAACATACATACAGCTCCCCTCCTTCATACAGAGTGATGATAACTATAGGATGCCACCATTAAATCCCTATTTTCTAGGTGAGTAGTACTTTTTCCACTTTTCCCCCAACTTAACCTCATTAAGATCCTGACTGTGGAATAATGAGAGTGTATACAAATCCTTCTCCAACCTTTCCTCCAGAAACAGCTCCAAATCAATGCCCATGAATCATCACACCTTTGTCTACAACAAGTTACTCCAGACTCTAAAGACATTTCAAACAGTTGTCTTTCTTTTTAATTTAACACCTTTTTCTTACTTTTCTTACAATGAATTTATTGCTGAGCATCACCCATACCATAAAAAATGCTTAGTCAAGAAAAAGATAGATGAGCACACGAACACATGCTGTTCAGTGGTATTTGTGTGATAAATGAAAGTACTTTCAAAGTCGTGCTTTGAATTAAAACTATTCCTGATCCATCTCTAAAATTACCTGAGAGGAGGTCATTGATAGGTGGGGGTCAGTCTCTTCTTCCAGGTAGGAAGTGATAGGATGAGAGGGAAAAGCCTCAAGTTGCACCAGGGGGCATTTAGGTTGGATATTAGGAGAAATTTCTTCACTGAAAGAGTAGTCAAACACTGGAACAGTCTGCCCAGTGAAGTGGTATAGTCACCATCCCTGAGGGTTTTAAAAGCTCTATAGATGTGGCACCTGGGGACATGGTTTACTGGTAGATTTGGCAGTGCTGGGGGAATGGGCTTGATGATTTTAAAGGTCTTTTCCAACCGAAACTGTTTTGTGATACTATGACAGAAAAGAAAAACACCACTGCCACAACCACCACCAGTCAGGACATCAGGAGAGGGAGAAGAGCAGAGCCACATCCACTTGCCTGAATGCTCTGACAGGCACTCACTGCTGTCTGCAGGCCAGGCAAAGCTGGGGACATGGTCCTGTCATTTTGCCTTGAAGACAATGTTGGGTGTCACTTATAAAAGCAGATTCGTACCTAGGAAGATTTTAAAAAGAGTAATTTTTAAAGTACAGTTTCTCACCTGCATCTTCCTACACCTGCTTGGGTGCTGCCTAAGTGGCCAAGTTCCTGGCAGCAACTCTGCACTGAACCAGTCCCTTCCCTCTTCTCTGGTGGCTTTGATTTAAAACCATTGGGACAGGAATGACGGGAATCAGCTGTGAACAGAGGCATGTGGTAAGAAATGGCAGAGACTCCAACAGAAAGCTACAGCTGTCTCCATTTCCAGTCAAGGTAGGCAAACCTCTCCAAAATACCCTCCCATATCCCTTATAAGGGACAGGAGATTTGATGCAATGCAACAGAAGCTAAAGTTTTACTACACCTACCCAACATACACCACGTTACTCACTGTTCTGTCATGGAAAGTTTGACAGACAGTTGGCTGCAGGTCACTTTGGCAAAAGGTTGTCATCCAAAGCAATTCTACAAGACCAATATGGACTTAGAAAACAGAGAAAACCCCAAACCATCAAAATTGCTGCATCACGAAGACAGACTAGGGAAAATACTTCAGAATAATCACCCCAAAGTGCCCACTTCTTTGTTCCCTTCTGCAGTGAAAACTGCAAACTGTTTCAAAAGTGAGCAGTACGAAAAGTTCAAGTAGCATTAAAAAATGCAAATGAAAGGCATTATTATAAGTATTCTGTAAAAACTTACAAGAGAATGTAGAGAGGAAAATACAGGGAAGCCCTAGGGAAATACAAAAGTTACTTGAAGTTGCAGAGCAATAGTTGCATACACCTGTATTCTCATCAGGAAGAAAAGATAGTATCTCCAAAGCTTTTAGCAGTCATGAAAAATAGAATTAATGTTTTAAGTATTCATTGAAAAAACAGATAAACTTATTATTACTATCCCTTTGGGCTTAGTTCTATATTAAAAAGGAGAGATATCAGCTTCCATTAGTGCAGTAAATAGAAATAATCAGCTGTCAAAATACTGAAAATAATAAAATAAAATCAGTTTAATGAAGCCCTGTAAGTAAGGAAATTACGTTTATGGTAACCTATTGTGAATATGGAGAGAATTCTACTGAGACGATTCAAGCTGTCTAAGCAAAAGAAGTTATCTTGACATAAATCCTTCATTAATTTCCAAAAGTGAGCTGCTTTAATATACTTTGGATTAGTCTGGTATGTTCAATAGGTAGAGAAAATGTCAATTTAGCCAAGTGAAATCCTTTCAGGAAATGTATCTATTCAATTAAACTACTATCAAACAGTTTTCTAAGCTCACAAGTGGAACTTTTAACAGAAGAGAAAGTGTTCAGCCAAAAACAGCTGAGCTCACTGGGGAGATGAGAGCCAAGTTTTAGCTATGGACTTTAAATTCAGGTGTCCCAATACAAGGAAGTATCTGAGCAACTATCTACATTGCTGAGATAATCTATATTTAGCCAATCAACATTTATGTTTATACAGAGTCAAATCTGAACCTATGATTTGGCTTGCTGCCTATACCTGTATGGCCACCATGCTCTCAAAGAGACACACAGGAATGCCTTTTGTCCCCATTCCTATCCAAAAAGAAGAATGAAGCTATCACCACAGAACGTTTTTGTTTGTACAAACTTCTTGATCTCTAATAAATAAATTCCTGAAAAAAAAACCCCAAAAAAACAACAAAGGGATTTCTTTCTCTGGGAAAGCAAATGGAAAATTTCTGACATACATGCTATATAGAAAGTTCTCATATAAAACTACTCATGTTTTAGAAAACACCACTACATTTAGTTTGTATTTCAGTACAAGAAAATATACCATGGCATAGTTGGACCACAGCACACCATAATTTCCTCACCCTGAAGATGTACATCAGCTAAAATATGGTCTCCAAATCTCTGGGTGCCCAGATCCATTTCTAAAATGGGTTAACAAATCACTGTAGAGAAAAGGAATGAAGAATGACTATTGTCATGAGTGTTCTTCAGGAAAGTTATTTAGAAAATAGGTTTATATATTCAGCTACAAATACAGCAAATTCCCCATTTTGTGTTTTGCTTCTCCTTGTACCAATGATGTTTTTATTCCATGGCACTTAAGTGTATCTGAAATGATGATTGCTCACACACAAGAAGAAATATAAAATCTTGTTGCCTTATTTGTTCCAATGGCTGTATACATTGCTGTCTATCCAGGTCTATTGTCTAATATTTCACTAGGATGAAAGCTGCAAGAGAGGAGCTGTTACTGAAATGTCCGTCATTCCAAAATAATTCTTTTTATGGAATCTAATTGATTTACATGTATTGATCCATTTAAGTATATGTTAGAAAGTATTATATTGCTATGATAGAGACAATAAGGCATATTTCTCTTAACAGAATTCAAATCTTTCTAAGCAAGCCATCTTTGCTATACTTGTACCTTCAATTTCACACTTCAGCAGATGGTCTATTAGACTCAGCTGTTTCCTGCACTGTTCTTTAGAAGAGTAAACAAAAAGTGCACCCAAGAACTGATGTTTGCAAATGCTTTCTATAAAATAGAGAACATAAGCCTATTCCAATGCTAATACAATATAAATGCAGAAATATTAAATAAGTTTGTATAGGAACAGAAATAAAACACAGGTATGGTAGAGCCAGGGTCCAAATAGCTGGGGAGAAAAAAAAAAACAACACAGCAACAGCAACAAAACAAACAAAAAAACCCCTCCATAGAATCCTCACAGGAAACGTATTATTTGCTAAAAACAAACTATTCATAAAAACATATCTGCGGATGAAATTTTTCCGCAGTTTAATACCCTGTAGACATGAAAAAACCTGTGATAGGAAAATAATTAGGGTAGCTGTTATTTCTTCAAAGCTTTTTGACCAGGCCTCTGATCAGTGTAACTGAACTTTTGGTAGGTCTTTAAACACAATTATCTGTATTTGCACATCTGGTGTTTAATCAAGTAATTTGTATCTGATTATCTTAGGTAAAGGTAGGAAGGTAGCCCTCTACATCAGGATGCCCATATATATTCCAGAGATAATGAATTCTTAGGAAACACAGTAAAATGGTTCAGGGATCACCGAGTCATCAGCATACCTCCTCATAGAGGAGAGACCAAATAAGAAGCAAAATAAGTAAAACAAGAAGTCCATGCCAGTAAAAAAAAAAAAAAAAAAAAAGTAAAAGTCCCTCATAAGAAAGAGGTGAGAAATTAAAATACCTTCCACCATGAAAAATCACAACGCAAGAATTTAACCCCCAGTTAGGCAAGTGGTAAGTTCTTTCCCCTGAATGGTGAGGAGCCATGAAAAGGGGATTGAACACAGCTTCACTTGATGTTTCTGGGTTACACATCACCCAAACAGCAGAGAAGGTATTTTATTTTGAGAAAAAGAGTATATCAAATGGTCTGAGACAGCACAACCAATCAATTTGCCATGCTCATTTTGGAAATTAGTGTGGCTGAACCACAGACTAGATCTGTGGGCTTCTGGCATGCTATTTTTCAATTTTACTAATACTTGAGTTGAAAACACATTTAGCGGGATCTTTTTTTACCAAAGTCCACACACAGCATTTCACAAGGAAGCAAAGCAACTTCTTCTAAACAAATATATTCCTCCTATGCTTTGAAGCATACTGTAATTGCAGAAGCTTATACTCATTTCACTTTAAATTTATCCTTGTTCTTTCACGCTTGGATTGTAAAAGATAACTTTCCTTCTTGAGTATTGACTAACTCTCAGCACGACTTTAAAGCAAATTATGTTCTACTCAGATGCCTCCTGTTTTGGAAAGAGGAAGTGGTGGGGAAAGTTGTAAGCAGTAAGCACCTCTTTGATCTGAGCTCACCAAGCAGCTGTGTAAACTGGACAGGGATGTTGACTGATGTAGCACTGGGATTATCTTTTAAGTGTTTGCTAAAAATCACTTTGAGGTACTCTAAAATATTATTGAGTGGTGAAACAGAGCCAAGCTAATGAAGAGAAACCTTGTAGTTAAATAAGACTAATTTCTGCTTCTCTTTTCATTCCCAAACTGCACCAAATAAATACAATCTTCACTAAATGAAGTTATTTCACCACTTGCTTATTACCTGAGCTGCGCTTACAAAATTAGTCAGCTTTACTATATTCGCTATTTTAGATACTTTCACGAGTCATTCTAGTTTAATTAGATTTAGCAAAATCAATGTCAAATTGTAGCAAGGAAATCCACAAACAACATATTATTCACTGGTAGTGTACTATGGTGTTTAATTGTTTATTGATAAGAGCACATGTGAACTGAGGGAGCCATGCCATAAGTGGGGTTCCTGTTTCAATGAGGAGTCTTCTAGCACCTTCTGAATTATCAAGTTTGCAAGTAAATTGGACATTTTAAACACATTTCTTATTTATTTGAAACTGAAACACAGACTAAAAAATTAAGAAAACTTCCCAAGACCTTCCTCTGTTCCTTTTGGATTCCTCTACACCTTAGGTAAATCTAATTTGCATAAATTTATGCTGAAGCTGAATTTGGCAGGAGATATATGAATTTGCTTTCAGCTTTAGGATGGATGAATAGGATATCTTGACACACAGAAAGAAAATAATTCTCTCAGTAGCATCCAGAAAGGTCTGTGTTTCCTTAATTGGTATGCAAAAGACACTGTAGATAACTTTGGTGATACAAGAAGTACACATATACAAGTATTTGTCCATCCTGTCCTGTGTCTCAAGATTCTCTTCCATACACACATTCCCTAAATATCCTGCTATAAAGGTTGTGGCAACCTTTGGAAATTCTAAGAAATACCAGGTTAAAATAATGTAAGAAGATTCAACTTTAGAGAGTAGCTAGGCTGCTCATGCTTTTTTAATATCCAAATGAAAAGCAAAGCTGTTGAAAGCTTGGGACAACAAAAACGCTGTGGATTCAAAAATCTCTCTTCTGTTTTGATATCCAACAGAAAATCCTATTTTGGCACAGGTTGAATAGTTTTACACTGCTAGGGAAGTATAGGTCGCCAAAAGCCCCTCACCTACTTCAATTCCTGCAGCTGCAAGGAGAATCTGAAATTACATCAATCTCTTGTGAAAACTAAGGAATGTGGGCACTTATAAGAGGAAAAAAAGACTTGCAAAAAGTAGGAAACAATAACTATAGAGGGGAAAATGCATAGGGCTTTTGTGAGGGCTATTTTAGAGCATAAAACAGGACCTCATATGAGGGCAAAGATAGCTGCAGTCATGTAGGTGCATGCTTGTGTGTGCTCATGTGTGAAATCAGTGGTGAATTTTTACTCAGAGATAAAACCTTCTCTTGATACATCCCTGGACCTGAAATGTTCCACTTTTTAATTTCATCCCAGTATGCTTCAGGAACCTTTTGCGATTTCATCTCACTCTTCCCACAAGCAGTTCCCATTACCATACCTTATAAATTAATTAGAAAATTACTGTCCATTAAACTTACTCCAGACTGAAATTATGTCAGCATCAGTTTTCACTTCATTAATACTACTTCACTTTTTCATGCTTAAAGACTATATATTTTGAAATGTCACCATGCCGGGGTCTTTGAAAATTTGTTACATTTTCCACATATGGAAAATGTTCAACACTGGAGCAAGTGATTATCTTTCAACAGAGAAGGCACTCTTTTTATTTTAATAATCGCCCATAGGTTTTTGAACCCAGTGTGCTTTAGGAAGTGATTGACAGGGTCCTAGAGGATTAGCTTTTGAATTTCAATCAGTGAATTAGCTGATGAGCATAAAATGGCAAATAACCGTGCTACACCCCATCACCTATGGATCTGTAAAAACTGGATGTTGTTCTACACATTAAAGACTACCCTGATTTCTGTAATTTTCAATCATAATTTCCCCTTCAGCTCTGCATTTTTATTATAAAATGACTCTCTTTAGGTATGGTTTGAGAAATCTTCTGGAAAGACCAATGTTTGCCACAATAATGGCTACTTTAAAGCCATTAATCTGATCCAAAATTAGATATGGATTCTACATTAACAAAAGGCAGCTGTTTTGCAGTCCTGTGCAATCTGATCTCAAAATTAAGATAAAAATGCCATTGTTTTCTAGGATTAACATGGTAGAATAAGGCAAATGGGAGTGGGATGTTGTTTGACAAATAAAGTAAGTAAAAGAAAGGCACTTTCAGCCTCATTATTTATATTGTAATCAGCATGGTTCAAGGACCCACCTTACGACTGTCCTCTGCACAAAAGTAATTTTAAGATTTTTTAAAACTTTCTCTTTTTCTAATCTTCCACTAATATCACTGTCATGGTTTGATGCTGGCCCAATGCCAGTGCCACTATGAAAATATATTTTCTTCAACTAACTGCTGTGAGATGCGACCAGGAACAGAGCAGAGCAGGCTCAAACTTTGAAAGAGAGGGGAAAAAAAAAACACTTTATTGACCTACACTAAAATCAGAAAGACACAGGAAACAGAATGAAAACCTTCCAAACATTCCTCCTCCTCCCACCCAATTTCCACCAAACTACAGTGAGACAAAAAATCTTGGAGTCCTGATCAAGTTACCACCACTCTGATAATCAATTCTCAGTCCATCTGCGGAGAGAGGAGTCTCTCTTGTACCACAGTCCTCCCCATGAAACACAGTTGAAACCTCCCATGTTTCCATGTCACACATGGCACCGCCCAGAGAAAATGTGCCATCGTGACATCTTCCTTCCATGTACAGCGCTCTCACTACCGTCCATGGACTGAAACTGCTCATAAAGTTCTTCAGGGATGCTTTGCCAAGTGCCAAAAACCAACCATGTCTCATCTTTGGGACAACAGTCCCCCCCATTTTCTTATCCCCTGGGGCCGAGGGTCTCGAGAATGGACCTCTTCTTCTCCCAGAGGACAGAGGGCACCACCACACCCTCTTCATCTTCCTCTGTTCACTCCATTCCTTTATATGATGTCATTACAGCAGGTCACTCTCTTGGCTCAAGCTATCACATCACCCTAAATGCAGTCTCATGTATTACAGGCTACTTGGTTCAGTCTATGGCTATACAAGAAAAGTCCAGCTAAAAAAAGCCACTCCATCATCTCCTCTCACTTCAGCTCCTTCCCATCTTCCTCTTAACATCTCAGGTCCCAGACTGTCTCTCTTCTCTCAAACCACCAGCCAGGAGGACTAATGTTTCATAAAGTTTCCTTTACCCAAGAAAGGATTAAAAGTCCGAGCTCCGCTGCCCTCAGGAGACTGAAATCTCATGGCAGCGACTCCCACGTGCTGGGCATCTTCCTCCCCCTCTCGCCTCCTCTGCCGGCACAGGCTTGCTCTCTCTCTCTCTTCCTCTGGGAGAGGCGGGGGAGACGAAGAAAACCCCATCTCAATGTCTCTGCAGGGGCTGGCCTGGTTCCATTCCCTTCCACCCTCTCTCTCTCTCCGGGGCTCCGGCCTACCTCAGCCTGGGCCTTCATGGCTTCCCCTCCCCCACCCAGCCTCTGGCTGGGCAGCGAAGAGATGTGCACCTCTGCTGGACAGAAACAAAAGAGAGCGAACTCTGGGAATTCTCTGCTTTTAACCCCGTGTGTCCTCAGAGGTGACTCACGTCTTCAGTGGTCACACCAGGTATCAATATTCAAATCTGACCACTGATTGGTTTGACTAAAACTTCCCAAAACAACTCACTTCCTCTCAAACCGAGACAATCATTTACCAACAAAGAAATATCTATTTGATGGGAATATATATAAATATTTCGTTGCTTATCTCACTTAACTCCCATAAACAATTTTCAGTTATTGCAATAAAATCAAATGGAAATTTGAAAACAATTAAGCAATAAACCTAAACCTGCCAATACAGCTGTAATTTAATAATAATAATAAATTTAATTCTCTATAAAACTGCTATTGAGGATTGACTTTTCCAGGAATGATTGCATAAGGAGGCTCTTATTTGCTAATAAAAAGGTATCTAAGTCTGAAGGTACAGAACACAATTTCCTTGGGTGAATTTTTAGCAGGATCTAGAAGGAAATTAATTCTGCAATTCTTATTATTGTTAATGGGAGTTATTCAGCCAAATCTTCATGCACGAGTCATAATTAATATGTACCCCTTATGGTTTTTCTGCATAATATTGTAAATTAATTTCCACAAACAAATTCCCAGCAGTCGTTTAATACAGTAGATCTGATTCTTATTCCACAAAGGTCCCTTGATTCACTTCAGTGTAAGCCTGAATGTGTGGCAACATTAAAAAGGAGCAAAAACCTGGCTGAACACCTTAAAAAAATACTTGCCCTGGTGTAACTCAACTAGCTTAAACAAACTAGCCCAAATTTACACCAGTATAAATGAAACCAGAATCCGACTCTTACTTCTACAAACCAATTCCTTCCTTAACTCCTCCACTGTGATATTTCCTCATCAGTAACTTTCAGATTGGATCTAGAAACACTTCACCTTGCTCTATGAGCAACCTCTCTGGCATGGAATTCAGCTCTGGTGGATAGTATTTGTTCTGGTCAGACCCTTTCGATGTTTTTCTCTTAAATTTGAGGCTGGCACACATTACTTCAGGCAGAATATACTTTTATACAAGAAGAATGGAGGAAAATTGTTTTCTTTTGTTCCTCTCCTTAACTTCACTTGCAAGAAAACCACAATCCAATACATTTCAGTATTGGTCCCATCATTCACTTCTTTTGCATAAGGCTTCTTTATTGTCTTAGCATCTGTTCTTCAAGGAACTGATGAGTTCAACGCAGTGAATACCCTTGTACAGGTGTAAATTTTAGCTTACTTGCATACATCATATAACACACAAGTGGAAAAAATCTACCACTAATTACACAAAATGTAGAGGTCACAGCTACTTGCAACAGTATGTGGGGAATTTATTATTTAACTCCATTTTACTGCAGACTTTTCCATTTTGATACTTGCTCCTCTGAATGGTGACAGAGATGATTAATCCCACTGGATGAGCCTTCTCACTGTGTTGCATAAATACATCTTGCTCTGCTCCTGACTTCAGACCAGAGAATAAAGGGCTTTATCACACCTGCTGATGGCTACTCTGTGTTGAAGTGGCTTTGTGCCTAATGCCTCTCTAGTTAGCATACACAGGAATCACAGAACATAGATTGGTTTGGGTTGAAACAGATCATCGAGTTGTAACCCCTCTGCCATGGGCAGGGACACTCTTTACTAGACCAGACTGCTGAGCTCCATCCAACCTTTCCTTGAACACTTCCAAGGACTGGGCATCCAAAACTTCTACAGGAAACATGTTCCAGTGCCTTATCCCCCTCACAGGAAAGATTTTTTCCTAATATTTAATCTAAGCCTACTATTTTTAAGTTTGAAGCCCATTCCTCCTTGTCCTGTCACTACCTGCTCTTGTCAATAGTTTCTCTCCATCTTTCATGTGGGCTCCCTTCAGGTACTGGAAGGCCACAGCTGGGTCACCCTTGCATCTTCTCCAGGCTAAACAACCCCAATTCTCTCAGACTTTACTCATAGAAGAGGTGTTCCATCCCTCTGATCACCTTGGCGGTATTGTCTGGACTCCAACAGGTCCAGGTCCTTCCTGTGCTGGGGACTCCAAATGTGTGGAAAAGTGCTGTCAGTACAAGTCCTAAGTCTATCTGAACTAGATCAAGCTCTTTAGGATCTGGTACCATGCAATAGTTCCCTACTGAATTAATTTTGTCTGTTTTGAGCTTAGTTTCAGGCAGAGACAAATCAACAACTTGAGCTTTGCGCTTGGTTTTGCCTTACTGTCTTGAAAGTCTCCAGCTGCAATGCCATCTGCATGATCCTGGTCCTCCTAAGCTCAGTCACTGCAAGTTTTCTGTGTCATCACAGCTGGCTGCACAGACTAGTGGGTGCTGTCCATAGTCTGGTACTTCTACCAGAGTTTCTACTCCTCCTCACTGGTACTAAAAAGACATCCATAATTACTAGCATAGACTTACATATTTATGTAATGAATACTGCCATCCTGGGAGGCCTACTACTCAGCCAGAGGTGATAAAAAAATCTTAGCTTAAAGTGCTTGAGAGGATTTTTTTTGTTCTTGTATTATCATTACAAGAGAATGCTTTTTTGTTCTAATATTATCAATTTGTACTATAGAAAGTAAGTTTATAAAGTGTTTGGATGATGTTAGTCTGGGGAACACTTAAAATGAGCTCAGAGCTTATCAGCTTATGGTTCTGGTTAAAGAGTGTCTCTTGGAAAAAATGTAATTATGCATGCATGGTGCTGCAGTTGTGTTAATAATAAATCTTGCCTCACTCAAGGGTCACCATGGAACCACCTCCCTGTATCTGCATCCACAGCCCTGGTAATTTTCAACCCAGATAAGCTACCCATGGATCATGAGAGCTGTCTGCATTTCTATACCAGGTCAACCACTATATCCAGCTTACAGATCTCTTACTCATTGTCCCTTCAATGTCTGCGTCATGCAATCCCTGTGAGATTTTGCCATCTAATATCCTATTTGTGATTTCTAAGAACAAGGAGGCATGAGAAAGATACCAGATCATAGTCTGTAAGAATATAGAAACAATAACTTTCTGTAATTGTCCTGGAAAATATAAATGGTGCAAATACTAGCAGACACCGGATAAGATTTAGTCATTGGTCTTTGGATTCCTGTGAGGATGCAAAATATTGATACCTGAAACTACACAGAGTGTTTTGTAAAACATTAACCCTAAAGAAGTCTGGATTTCAGTCTTTTGGACAGTGAAAGTATAACTGCTTATCTCTGCAGCTGCTCTTGTGAATAAAAACAGCTGTGTGCATAAATATTTTTAGTACAAATTATTTTCACTTGAAATAATATCACAGTTGTTGTCTTGCTGTCTTACACATTACTGAAAGAATAACCACAGAATCCTTCAAATCCCATATAACATACTGTGCTGGTTTTGCACAGCCTGGATTTTGGTAGCACGGGAGTCACAGAGGTGGCTTCTCTGAGAAGCTGCTGGAAGCTTCCACCATGTCCAGCAGAGCCAATCCCTGATGGCTCTGAAGATGGACATGCTGCTGGCCAAAACTGGGCCAATTATAGAGGTTGGTAACGCCTCTGTGATAACATATTTAAGAAGAAAATCCAAACAAAGTCACAGTTTTTTTTCTAGTCAGAGAAGAGGAGGAGGTGAGAATACCTGAGGGAAACAACATGGAGACACCAAGGTCAATGCAGAAGGAAGGGCAGGAGGTGCTCCAGGTGCTGGAGCCAAGACCCCTCTGCAGGCCGTGGTGAAGACCATGGTGAAGCAGGTTGTCCCCCTGCAGGCCATGGATCCACAGGTGATGCAGAGATCTGCCCGCAGCCTGTGGGGGAGGTGCCCACACCAGAGGGAGTGGATGCCTGGAGGAGGCTGTGAGCCAGTGAGAGACCCAGTGCAGAGAGGGCACCCCTGTTTCCAGGCTGGTGCAGCCTGTCCTTGGAGGACTGCACCCCATGGAAGAATGACCCATGCCACAGAAGTTTTGGGAGGACTGTTTGCCTGTGGGAGGAATTCATGCTGCAACAGTTTGGGAGGACAGCTGCTCGTGAGATTAGAACCACACTGGAGAAGTTCACAGAGAACTGTCTCTTGTGGGAGGACCCCACGGTCTCACAGGGGAAAGATTTCTCTCCCTGAGCAGTGGAAAACCATCTCAGATGACAAACTGACCAAACCCTCACCCCTGTCTGTCCCTGCATGGTTGGTGGGAAGGAGGGAGGAGTTGGGGGAAGAAAAGGTGTTTTTAAGGGCTCATTTTATTTCTCAGTATCCTCCTCTGATTTTGTAATAAATTCACTTTGTACCTCTAAGTTAAGCCTGTTTTGCTCATAGAGTGTTTTCTCCCAGTCCTTATCTCAACTCATGAACCCTTTGTTAATTTTTTTATGTCCTCTGCCCAGCTGTGGCAGGGGAGGGTGAGTGAGAGACTTTTGTGGGTGCCTGGTGTTTGGCCAGTGTCAAACCACAACACATACAAACAGTGAAGAATATTAATTTTAAAGGAACAGAAGACATATCTCTAAATCCACAAAGAAAATGCCTTATGGAAGAAAAAGTCCAAAACCTTGTAAAACACATGTAAAAAACTAAGATCACAAAATACTCAAAGATTCATTGTATTAATCGATTTTCAGAAGCTCATTCTCTGAAAAAATTAAAATGTAGCATTTTTTTTATTATTTATGTGCTTAAATATCTGTAAGATATTTAGATACCAAATGAAAAAAATAACAAGATATTAAAAAAAAAAGTTAGAAGAAAGTTATAAGTGAGAGCCAGTTGTTATAAATTGGCAAGAAGTGATAAAAAAGGCAGCAAGATTCCACTTCCAGTGTGTCCTCTAAATATGAGCCAGAGTACAGGATACCTGGATTTCAGCTACAGTAAGGCATTATGCACAACACATGGATGTAACAATGGGTCCAAATACAAGACTTCAGTCATTTTTAAAAATTACTGAGTACATGTCACATGTTAAAAAAAAAAAAAACAACTTCAACTTTTTATTAAAACTAGAAGACAAATATTAAATGATGCTGACATTATCAAATGACAGATATGCCAAAATGAAACTCATTTGTTTAATCTCATCTATAAATAATTTGTATAACATCAATGTTATTTGGTTTAGTTGAATAATATAATAGCATCTGTGATAACTAAACTTCAAAAGCAGCCCTCATCCTGCCAACCGTGAGCACAAACATCCTTCCCCTACTTAATAAGTCAAAAAAATCTGCAAATACACCCTTACTTAAAACCATGATTGCTCTCAAACTGTTGATAGTGGGAAACATAATTGGTATTCTTAATTGATACAGGTATATTCCATAGGAATATCCTGTCCCTTTTCTACACTGTTATATTTTTTGATTGTTTGTTTATGCTGAGGGAGTGGTAAAAATATCTCAGTTTCAGAGGTAGTTGGATGCTTTAGTTTTACTTGCTTTTTAATCTGTTTTCAGTGACAGTATCTCTGAGAAAAAAAACCCAGCCCCAAAATCTCACATGTCAAAGAAAAACCCTGAGGCTGAAAGTCTCTGCTCTCAGAAGGAGTCCTATGAAAAAGGAAAGTGGATTTTTGCTGGTGCAAGGATATGTCTTAATGCCTTACTATGAACCCTGAATGCACATCTACATCTATACAAATACTTTTAAGGATTAAGCTGTAGCTTCAAACTTGCCTAATCAACAGTAATTCAAGCAGAAATATAATAGAAAAATCATTAAGAACAGTAATTTTGCTGACACAGATTTCTATTAAAAGCATCTTAAAATTGGAATGGCTGCACACAGAAAATGCTTTTCCCCCCAAAGCAACTGTAAGTGATTAGTCTATACAAAGATTAATTTCTCCTAGAATAGAAAATCAAACCAGAAACAGCTTTGTTCAGGCATCTGCTAGCAGTGGAAAACATATTTTAGCTCTGGCCAAATGCTGAAATAATGTTTTTATTCTGGAAGTATTTTGCTATTTTATGTTCCCCTCATTTTAGTTTTTTAGATTTCATTCTGCAGCCACAACAGTGTTATTAACACTACTAACTTTTTTTGTGTTACTTAATAAGGAAACCTATGGTTTCAAATTAAACACCACCACCAGAATTAGCATTTGCATAGTCATTGTAGAAGAGTGATTAGACTAATCAAAACTCCTTGATTAAAGAATGTTTCCCAAGTGTCTGTCCCTGATAATTACTATGCAACCACTACAGTCTAGGAGATAAAACTGAAGGCCTTCATGCACATGCTGTAATGCATTTTTACATAGAAATGATGTTTTTTAAAATTTATTTTATTTTGTATATATTTATATATAGCTGATGCAATCACAGCTGTAGCAGCTGGTAATTTTTCAAAAATAGTAAATCTTGCAGAATTTAGTGTGGAATCATGAATGTCAAGAAAACCACAAAAATCTTTATTTCTGTTTTCTTAAGACAAAAGCAGAAGATAATATGACTCTACATCTTTGGGAGGAGAGCCTGCATTTCAGCTCCCACTCTTAAGATTTTGAACATACTTTACAATAGATAAAATACATAAAGAGCCTTTAGGATCATTCCCTGGATTCTTCTCCTTTGAAAATGTGAAATATGGATAAGAAGAAAATGAAGGTGAGTTACCTCGTAACTGTGTTGAAAGCATCGGGAAATGATCGGAAGTGAAAATGGTCTTCATATGCCTCGGGTACATTTTTGAAGTGGAATAACACCCACTTCAGGGAAGGTGTGCTGACTTATGATAGGTGTACCAAGCGCAGAGGTATCAGGTTGGGTTTCTCCAAGCATAATGTAGCAGATTTATTTTGGGTCAGAATTTATGGCTTTCAATATGGTTTTAATGTAAAGTAGACACTGTGCTATTCAGCCATGAACAAGACACAAGAACATCCACAGATGGCAAAGTCAGAGGCAAAATATTAAGCCATTTTTTAAAATTTTAATTTTTAAAATTTGCAGTTTTCCTGGCAAAATCTGTGCTCAGTTATTGAGAGCTGCATGCCTTCACTTAGAAAATGAAGCACCCTTGTACTCAATTTGCCCAAGGTCAGAGCACAGACTCAAAGCTAAGGGCAGCTTCCAAGGTCAAGGGAGGTTTTAACTATTGTGATCTCTTATCTCATTAGACCAAAGTTTAGGAGCATCCTTAACACAGAATTTAATTCCTGTATATTTAATTTGAACTACTATATAGAATAGTAACAATCCCTTTTTACAGTCTATAGAAAATATATGCACTATAATCTCATTTTTTTTCTCCACTCCTAGTGTTTGAATTATTCATGTAAGTAATAATTGGAAGGATGATTAAATTAAACCACGTGGAAGAAGCTGTATATAAATTTCACTATGTTTTTACAGTCATATTTAATATCAAAGCAAAATATACATAAATCATAAACCAAGCTCATGTCTATGAAGGAAAACAAACAAACAAACAAACAAACAAACAAATAAATAAATGAAAATTTCAATTCTTAAATCATCCTTGTGTAAAAGTCTGCTTTACAAACAATGTATGTTTGGTGTTGTTGTTTCTTTAAACGGGTTAAATTGTCTGAAAATATCTTTTGAGACTGCAGCAAAGAATTGGCCTCCTTACTTCCATTTCTTTTCAAATTTGTTTTGTCTCAATACTTAGTTTCATGTCTAAAATGTTCCTGCTTGTGGTCCACTGATAGTGAAAAATTAAATTCTATTAGCATGAAGTTTAATTTAATGCATTACTTAGTAAATGTTAAAAACAATATCTAATATCTTCTTTCTTCAAAAGGATAGCATCTTGTTATCACAGAAGTTACAGGACATTATCATTACTTAAAAATTTAATATAAAATATTAAATTTATCATGTATCCCAGAATTACCTAGGTCCTTCACTTTTACAGTGCCTGGAACCCTGATCCATGTAGTGTACGTAAATAAAACCATGAAAGCACAGGATTCAGGATCTCTTAAATCCTGTATTAGAGATGGTGCCTCTTCAGTACCGCAGAGCTACTCAGGACACAAACAGAGCTATATTTAGTTCTTCCTCCTGCATCTCCCCCAGTCTAAAAACCACAGCTGCTTCATTAGCCATCAATTGCAGACAAAAAATAAACAGAATGTCGGGATATTTTCATGGTTAACTTGCAAATCTACTTATATTATAGTTCTTTCCTACAAATAAATTATGCAACTATTCTATGACAATCTTAATCACAAACCTGTGATTAACCCATCATAAACCATACAGTTTGCACTTTAAAACTATTTAATCTGAGTTTCTTTTACTTTGGGGGGTTGGGGGGGGGGGGGGAGGAGGGGTTGTAACTTTAGTTAAAAACTTAGCTCCAAAATCACTGAGTTTAAGTCTACGATTATTTTCATCAGGGTCACAACTCCGGAAACTGAACCACTCTGTTTACTGCATAATTATAAATCTTGAACAAGGAAACATGCTCCCTGTTCTCATGAAATGCTGAAAAATAATACTGCCAAATCCCGTCAGAGTTGAATATTAAGTCAAAAGAAGCAATGTCAAAATTTGCACACAAGGAATGTTCTGCCATTCACAAGAATTCTCATACAACTGAGAGCAAAAATGACAACCCCCACCCCAAACCTTAAAATAAAAAAGACTGCAAAAGAAATTTCACTAAAGGAATACAGTCAACTTTGTCCAATCACATTCACAAGCCTGAGATTAAATCAGTGCTCTAAGTATTCAGTTGATATACTCTGTGGCAGTAAGTGTGGTTTTTTTGGTGGATTTTTTTTTTTTTTTAATTAAATGCAGGTTTAGGCAACAATATTTATACATGAAGAAACGCGTTTTTAGGTGTACCTGAAAAACAAAATCTTCTACTGATGCAACATTTCTCCTATCCTAGCTATTTAAGTAATCCATTGTGCTCTTTCCATGCACCTCTAGGCTAATTGAAGAACAAATTTTCTCCCCCAAGCAATTATTAATTTCACTACAAGTTCTTCAGTGGTGAAATGTTTTAGAATCAGATATTTTGTAATCTAGATTTGCAAACAGAATCCTGTACAACAAGATGAAAGTGTAAGACATGCCCATACTGAATAACATGAACATGTACAAAAATGATTTATCTATAACCACTGACAGTGGTTGTAGTTCCATGATTCATCTCTTTCTGTCTCCTCAACATATTTTTATATTTTATGGTACTACATGAAAGATATGTTCCACTTACCATTAAAACAAACAAACAAAAAGATTTAACAACTATTTGAGCTGGTCTGATCAACTAACTAGTGTCTGGTAATGCACCTTCATCGATCTATACACATGTGCTTGCATACAAATATTTTCTTCATTGATGTTTTAGAGCTGCCCCTGAAAGGAACAGAAATGTCAGCTTAATATTCATTTGCAGGATGCTCTTCTGAAACCTGACCTCTGCAGCATTTTATTAGCATTATTGCAGTATTGACAGCCTAAGGAGTTGCCTTTTCTAATTTGAAAAAAATCTGCTCAGAAAGGAATATTAATGCACAGCCCAACTTTGATGTGAGAATGTAAATGAAGGGAGATGTGCCGGCAGGGTAAGCACTCTTTAACTATAAAGAGTTATTATTTGCTATGAGTGCATTCAGTTTAGAAAATGAGGAAAGACAAAACCCTAGATGTGCAGGATTTATCTGCTGAATATTCTTTAAGAATAAGTCAGATTATTCAAACATGTGGTACAGCCTTAGAGTAGGACCTAAGCATCTGCAAATACCTTCCACAGGACCAGGTTGCTCAAAGCTGCATTCAGCCTGGCCTGGAACACCTCCAGGGATGGAGCATCTATAGCTTCTCTGGGAGACCTCTTCCAGTGTCTCACAACCCACAGTTAAGAATTTCTTCCTCATATCTAATCTAAACCTACCCTCTTTCCATTTAAATACACTCCCCCTTGTCCTGTCATGACATGTTCTTGTAAATAGTCCCTCACCATCTTTCTTTTGGGCTCTTTTTTGTACTGGAAGGCTTCTAGAAGGTCTCCTTGAAGCCTTTGCTTCTCCATCCTGAACAACCCCGATTCTCTCAGGCTCTCTCGTAGGAAAGGGGCTCCAGTCCTCTGATCATCTTCACGTCCCTGCTCTGGACTTGCTCCAACAGGTCCTCATTCTTCTTATGTTGGGGGTCCCAGAGCTGGATGCAGAACCAAGGTGGGGTCTCATGAGGTCAAAGAAGAGTGGCAGAATCACCTCCTGCTGGCCATTTAATGCAAAATAAGGTCCTAAATTATTCTTAGGGAACACCAAGTGCATTTTTCTAAAACAATATTCAACCAGTTACAACATTTTTCGTATAAAATCCCACAGCTGGTTATGATGCAGTCTGTCTGATCCACTGTTTGTCCACCTGTCTTTCAGATTCCATCACACAATCCAAGATGTATAATCTATTCTGTATGTCAGTAACTACTAATGACTTCCTGAAAAGGTCTTGGTGGAAGTTCAGTGAAATGTATAATTTAGCAAGCAGATTTAGCAAGCAGCAGATAAAACAATTAGACTAAAGATGTTTTAGGCTGGCAGTACACCCACAGTGAAGGCTGACTCTGTAATTTAGCAAACAGCTTTTATAAGTGGCAGATACAACAATTAGTGGAAAAATCTTTTGTGAGTGAAATAGCTCATCAAATATGCACAGAGAAGGTACATTTGCATGAAAATGATGTGTATATTTCCACTGAAAAGCAATCTATTTTTTCCTTCCTTTTTTCCCCTCTTTTTTATTGCTAGGGTTTGTGGTAGGAGAGTGATGGAAAACAGAGCACTTAGTAAAGGAATAAATTCCAAACAGAGACTGTGGATAACTTTGAAGTGCCACCCTAAAAATCTCTTACATTAGAACTCAAGAATTTTGCACCTCAGCTATCCTAACTCTGTTTTGTTTGGTTGTTTTGTTTTTTTTTTTTTTTTTTTAATCAAGTTGATATGTTTTATGATTGCTATCTTTATTGCTTTATTTTAACAACTTGTGTGCAGCCAAATGTTGACTGAAATGTTATGCTGTAAAATTATTTGAAAGGACCTGACAGGCTGCAATATCTGTAACTCTGTGGAGGAAGGGGAAGTCTGACACGAGATTTATTATGCAGCCCTTGATCTCAGGTAACTATTTGCTTACACTCCATTGCAAGTGCACACCAACGCTATGAAATGCTGACAAAACCCCATGTTTATTTCTTAGGACCTTGGTTAACCATTTTAAAAGGGTATTTGCCTCTTCAAGTACAACAAAAGCCACGGGAGATGACAAATCAAACCTGAGAGCATGTCCCCTCAGCCATTTCCTCCAATCGCTGTGAAGTCTCCTGGGCAGAAGAATAAATTTGGGTTTTGCCAAGAAGATAACAGGACACAACTAGCTCTGTATTTATATTGCTGGTGTGCTATAGAGGTTAAAGTGCTGGTTGGCACAGGGCTCAGCAGGGCCCAAACTTACAACAGCACATCAAGTATTTTAAAATAGTCTGAGCTACTTAGATAAGTGACTCATTCATGTCATACATTCCCTCAGGTTTGAGGATAATGTGGATCTGAGCGAAGTCTTCTCAAAAAGCCTTCTACCCAAGCAGTTATGACAGAGAAATGTTTACAGACATAAGAG
The DNA here is from genome assembly GCA_013398275.1 of Promerops cafer. Lineage (NCBI taxonomy): Eukaryota > Metazoa > Chordata > Aves > Passeriformes > Nectariniidae > Promerops > Promerops cafer. The sequence continues at coordinate 487,314 of VZSE01012166.1, forward strand.
ATATAAACTTTTCAGTTTTTGCTGAAGGGGTTTTTCCCATGAATGGCCAGTTGGTGATACCCCAGCTTTAGATGTGGTGGACATGAATCCATTATATTCTTCTGTCTAGACTGTATGAAATGGAACTGCAAAGGACATTAAAGATATTAGCAAATTTTTTTCCATCCAGTAAGAATCAAATTATGTACAAAGTTCAAAGTTCATTTAAAGGAATCCTTGACCTTTTCCTTGCTCTTTTTAATTTTTTTTTTTATATGGACATATATTTTAATACATCCTAAGACAAGCACTTTGTTCTTACATATATTCCTGTTTTAGTACTTTTCTTCACTTAAGAGCTTAACAAAAAAAATTATAACTTTTTTCAAGGTATTTTAAACCTTTCCAAGAGAGTGACTCCTGCATTTTCAAACTCAACAATTAATTTAATAAATGATATTACCATGTTTTCAAAACACAGACACAGATAATAAATAAATATATTCAGAGAAAGTGTATATACTTTGGAGAGACAAAACAGTAATGTTACACTTCTGTTCTGTGAAGAAAAGTTAAGTATTTATTAAAATTTAAGTAAATATTTGACTGACGCACACACTACAAAGATAGGAATGGAAAAGTTTAGTATTTCTGTTTAGTTTAAATTATCCTCTCCAATTAAGTTGTACTTTTTTCTTAGAAATTTTAAATTTATTCCAGGTTTTTTTTTTCTTATTACTGCAATTCCCAGTATTTAAGACCCTTTAGGATAGTCTCCCAAACACTTATAGAAGTTTTTAGAGGTATACTCGTGTCAGAGACTGAAATGTTTTAATTTATGACTTTTATCCCATGAAGTGGTTAAAGAAAAGGTCTTCTAATATGTGATGTTTCAAAATGCCACTGAAGGGGAGGCTTCTGTAAGGCTTAGTAGTAGCTCAAAGCTTCTTGCAGGACTGCAGGATTAGTAATACACCCTTTCCATGCAGGAGCTGATATTCTGCTTTCATTTAAAAATGCTCTCATGACTCCAGACAGCAATCTCCTAAACAGATCAATCCTCCACAAAACCACTTCTTTTTGCCACACAAAGGCAGGTATGAGAAATTCTGATTTGAGGCAAACCCAGTGTGACTTTCCTTTCTGAACAGCATTTATGCCCATTTTCAGCCTCAGCCCCTCACTGCTGGAAGAGTGTTCCTACCTCTAACAGCACTGCTTCCATCTTCCAGGAAAGCCACCTGACAACAATACATCCATAAAAAAACTGACTAAAGGAGGTGGCTAGCAACTTGGTGATGGACTGTTTTTTTAGCTATATAGTCTAATTTAATCAGAAGTCACTGATTCCAGTCCTTTCACAGTATTTTTGGCAACAGAAATAAGAAATTTCACCTGAAAATACTACTAAGGGAATTCTCAAGAGGCACAATCAACACAGGGATTTTAGCAAAATATAAAGCATGTGCAGATTTGGCAATTTAGGGAGGACAGCTGAGGTTTCTGAGCTTTCCTGTATGCAGAAAAAACTCAGTTGATAAGGCAAAGTCAGCATTTTTTGTTTGCTTTTTGTTTAAAAGTCTGTAAGTGAAGCAATGCAACAGCTCTTTTAATGTAGGAATAATAAGCATCTGCCGTGTTTTAAGCTTGTTTCCTCTTAAAAAGGAACACCATTTTCATTTTGGTGATGATGAGGTCACCTGACTGGGGCATTAGCAAGAGACAATTTCTTCCAGAGCAAAGCTCTATCAAGCTAAGGCTCTCTGAAGTAAATTCTGACTAATCCTGCAGAAGTAGACCACATTCAGTCTTGTTTTGGAGGGTAGCTCATATCCCTTTACTCAACGAAATACCTTTACAATCATTTACAAAATAGTCTCTGTACAAATACACAATTAAATATGTGCTACAGAGACAAAGAGAAAAAAAATCAGATCTCCATCTCATTTCTTCATTCAGCAAACTGAATGGAAATTTCCCCATTAGTGTGGTCTGTGTTGCACAGCCCTGGCTGCTTTTGGAGAATAAATTTTTTTAGGTGATCTCCAGCTACTACACCTCATTTTTCTACTCTTGATTTGTGTAAGCTTTCCTTTTTATTCAGGAGTGGAGAGACCCCTCCTTGTAGCCTGTGTTTGAATTTCCTACCTAGGAATACCTCTGAACCAGAATGTCATTTCTACTCATCAATTTCATATCCTGGTTTATTCATTCACTGATGGTTTTCTCTTCACAGAACTTATATTTAAAATTTTATTGCATTTCTGAGTGTTTTGGAAAACTGTCAGCTGGACAGACCAAAAAGCATTCACAGTAAGAGAAAACAAGGTTGATTGCCTCCTATTCATACTCAGTACAGCCCCTGCCAGCTGCCCAGGAGCTGCTCAGAGCCAAAGAAGGGGAAAGGAAGCCAAAGTGACCACAGCTTCAGCTGGAAGGAGAGGGTGGAGAGTTGACAGTATGCCAAGATATTTTGTGTCATCTCTGAATGCCTAAGAGTATCTGAACACTAAAGCGCTTGAAGATTCATTGGTGAGAGTAAGATATGTACAATGAAGATGCAATAAGAACATTTTGCTGTCTGTGAGACCCACCAGTGAGACCTACACCTACTGATGCTTTCAGCTCTTTTGAATAATCTGGTGTCTGAAGCCATGCTCTGTTTAGCCATTAATACTGCAATTTAGGTATTTTAAGAGAGAAAATTAGTTTTTCCTAAAATCTTGCATCAGTTTAACCCTGTTAAACCAAATAAATATATGTTTTATAATTTTCTATAATTTACATTTTTTTATATATTTATTATATGATAGATATATAATAAAAATATATGTAGCAATTAGGGCAACAAAAGTTCTAAATACAATGCATATTTCTGTAATTTTGAATAAAATTTCATGTAGTCTTCAATCCAAAACTCTTGGAGTTAGAAGAGAAGTTTTCCCACTAATTAAACTGTAATTCATCATCCATTTTACTATGTTATTGACTCTTGATCACATAATAATTTAGTAATTCAAGCACCTATTATGAATTGTTATGTCTTGTACAAGAGTTCATCAGAAACTACTACAATATTTCATAATAATTGTTTTTTGCAAAGTTATGGGCAGGATATGAAGCTAAATTTGGCGCCATGGATTTACTTCTACGAGAACCTGTTTAAAGTCCCCACTGTAAGAGTCAAAAAACTTGGTCTTCAGTGAAATTCTCTTAAAGTGTCTTCATCAGAAAGGGCTTAGAAAGTAAAAGTTTACAGGTGCAACTTTCTCATAACATGGAATAATGGCATAATTTAAAAAAAGAGATAATAATAATTTAAGAGAAGACCTCCAACATCATCAAATTGAACTTTGTCAACCAGAGCACGGCACTGAGTGTCATGTCCAGTCATTCCTTGAACTGCTTCAGGGATGGTGTCCCCACCACCTCCTGGGTATCCCATTCCAATACTTCTTTGTGTTCATTCCAATATATTCGCAGCAGTTTGTATACAGACAAAACAGAGACATAAATGCCCATTTTCCAAATTTAAATTGGTGACTTCAAAAATGGCTCCTCTTGGTTCTTTAATTTAAAACATCAGCTGTTAACAAATAATATGCTTATTATGGTTTTCAGCACCTTGGACTCTCTCCCAGTTAGTAGGAATACATTCAGTGGTAATAATCCTTGACAAGTTTGACTTGTGTTAATGTACTCCGGGAAGAACACAGGTATCTATCCCCTGGGGTCCGTTGCTCACAAAATGCAGCAGCATTCACTTTGGAGATTACCTATCCGAAAATGTGCATGTTTCCAAGCTATTTTGAAAATGGAAGGGCCATATCCATCCAAGCATTGTTAACTAAAATTTAGTAAAATTATCACATCTCTAAAGAACAGTGCGAAAGACTGTAAGAAAAATACATTGTGCTCACGAATCAAAAAGAAATTACATTTTCTGCAATCATCAGCTCATGTATAAAATGCTTTGAAATTGAATCACATTATTACTTCAGACAGTACAGGAAGTATCATAAAATAATAGCTATGTCATGAATTGCTTTTTTTCCTAAGGACTTTCTAAAGTAAATATGAAGGTTTGATAGCATAGTGCTTCAAATGGACTGCATCAGAAAGGGGCTGTGCCTGGGAAAACCTTTGGTCATATATTGCATGTGCAAAATGACTCCAGTGAAATTAATAGTAGAGACACATAGATGCTGCTTCTTGTGTCTAGCAGAGAAACTGTAAGATTTTATCTGTTCTCAGTGGGCAAATTTTCAGAATCTAATTAAATGAATAAATAAAATTAATTCAGAAAATGGAATAATGTCTGTTTATGATTTTGAAATATTTATTTTGATTTAATCACTTTCTTTCTCTTTTTTTCTTTCCCCCCCCCCCCCCCCCCACCCCTCAATAAATTCCCTGTTCCATCAACATATGGGCATTCAAAAGTATTTTGAAGTACAAGTAACCACATCTACTTATGTGTGTGAAATTACTTATTTATGAATTGGACTGGATGGAGAACATTTGAGTATTATTCTGTCAGGGGTGTGTCTGCGGAATTTATCTTTGTTGCAATTTCTAACATATGTGAACTTTAACAAAGATAGGCTTTCAATGCTTAAATAACAATTCTGGTGTATTTTTCAACCATGTATGTGGATATAATTCATGCATTCTCATGACTTGATTTAAAATTCAGAACCTTGACATGGAACTGTAATATAATGTTTTTAACTGAGATAAAAATGAAAGTAAGTTAGGTAATAACAAATAACAACTTAATTTGCTCACTTCAGTCATCTGGGCTCTTTTCCAGGAAGTATCAATATATTCAGCTGAAAATGTACAAACGATGAGATTTTAAAATGTGCAATTCAGCAACATAAAACCTTGTATAAAGTTCGTCCAAGATAAATTAAATATAAGCCCAGAAGGGTTATGGGATTTTTTTTCCTTGTATTGTGTTTGAGACAGCTTTTTATTTAGGCCAGAAAATAGAGGGGAAAAAAATCCCTTCTTCTTTTTGCCTCTTTCTGCATGAACAGCACTATCTGTACAGTCTAAAAAGATTGCTGCAAATAGAGTGAGATCTGTGGGAGACTCCTTCTGAAATAGTGGTGCCTGATTCAGTTATCACGTAAAGAAATAATTTTTAAAAAGAGTTAATATGTTATGATCATCACTAGCGCTAAAAGTTATATATGGTTAACTGCTGAAATCTGAAACAACAGCAGCAGTGGCTGAAATTAACTATGCAAAAAAAAGTTAATTAATATCTAAAGAAAATTTTGATAGTTTTTTCTTTTCTCTACCCCAAACAAGGCCAAATTTAATTTTTATATGCTAGAAGACCTGTGTGTTTATGACTGGAAAACACTTAAAGACTTCATTTTATGGTAACAGAGGTTTTACTGCAGAATAGATAAATAATATTTAAGAAAGCAATTCAAAACACAGTGCAAAATTACCAGAAGCCTTCAACAAACAAGTAATGGAACAAAGTAATTTCAAGAAGACTGAACAGAAACTAAAGTAAGGAACACGAAAAACAAACCAAACGGAAAAAAATCCCCAAACGACAACAACAACAAAAAGAACAAAAATATTAAACAAAGCAATGATTAAATCACTGGAAAGACAATATTTGGACAAACATAATTTTCAGCAGGAGTAGATTCAGCTACCAGAGGTGACAAATAGAGATAGAAAAAAGTGAAAGCATATGGTAAAGGTGGAATCAATTGTGCCCAGCTTGATACCTATATTTAGGGCACAAAAGCTAGATTGTTCAAGTGTTCAATATTGTGTAATAGCCAATGAAGACAGATTTAGAAAAGCACATTTAGGAAAATATAAAATTTGTCTAGAGACTTGTAAGTCTTTCAACCAACTACAGAGGGAGCTAAAACTGTTCAATTTAGCACACAATGTAGGCACAAGTTGTCTCACAAAGTTTAGGGGATTTGAGCCTGATCCAGGTTGAATCTCAGACTAGATCTAGGAACTGTAAAATAGGTGACCCAAGAAATGGTGAAGAGGTATTAGAAGCATAGGAGAAATTTCAAGTAGCAAAACCATCAACATGAGACAGTGGCCAGGCCAGATTTTAAGATAAGCATGGATTTAAAGAATGGATGAGAACCGCTAAGATCCAATAGATAAATAATTGTTAGGTTGCATGAACAAGCAGCAGCAAAGACTCTCAGGTCTGCCAAAACAGTCAATAAAATACATTGCCTTAAAGGATGTAAAAGGAGATGGGGGCAGGGAGAAAGAGAAAAGAAAACAGATGCCAAATCATCAGTAGCAGTCTTAACATCAAGTTATCTGCTGGTCCCAGTTACTACAGAAATAGAGGATTATGATCAGTAACAGAAAGTAAAATGGATGAAAAATATTTGCCATCAGAAAACAACCAGTTTTCAGCAAATAGTTATAGGCCAAAGTAGTACAGCCATTTATGCAACAAGCGATAGTAACATACAACAGCCACAAAACCATTTAAAAATCTCTTTCACAAAATTAGTTCATTTTGGAGAGACATATTATGGGGGAAAATAGAAAAAATAATTCTGCGTTTACTTTCTATGTGCCGTGAGCCTTAGTAGAAAATTAAGCAACAGGTTTTGCATTGAACTTTGGCTTGAACAAAGGGAAACCAAATAGTTGCAGCTCTTGCTTTGCTTTTGAACTAGATATTAGACATATTTGGACTCTCACATAATTTGATATTGAAAGAAAAAAACCTAGAGAAAAAAAAAATCCCAACTAGATGAAGTGGCTGAAGTCACTCGTTCTGTTCAGCCTGGAGAAGACAAGATTGAGGCTAGACCTCATCACTGCCTGCACCTTCTTCAAGAGGGGAAAAGGAGGGGCAGACACTGATCTCTGCTCTTTGGTGACTGCTGACAGGACTAGAAGGGCTGAAGTTGTTTCAGGGAAAGTTTAGGTTGGATATCAGGAAAAGATTCTTCATCCAGAGGTTGATTGGGCACAGGAACAGGCTCCCCAGGGAAGTGGTCACAGCACCAAGCCTGGCAGAGTCCAAGAAGAGTTTGGAAAACACTCTCAGGCACATGATGGGATTCTTGGGGTATTCTGTGCAGGGCCAGGAGTTGGACTCCATGATCCTTGTGGGCTCCTTCCAACTCAGGATATTCCAAGATTCTATAAATTCAAACAATGTGTGTTTTTTTTAGATGGAATTTAAAATTGTGGTTCTTTGAAGGGCAGGCAATGACATGATCTTCATGCAAAAAGAATGTTTCAGGGAGACAGAAAAATGTGGTGAGATGCAGAATTGCCCAGAACTGAAAGTGTGACTATAGTAAGGACTGTGGCAAACAGCTGACAGAAAGACAGACAATATCATACTAACATAACATGGGTTCCTCCCTGCCAGGGGCTCATCACTACTGGACTGTGGCATCCCAAATTAAAATCTCCCCAGCTTGGGCTGAGAACTCCGGACACAAAAAAGTTACAATGCTCTAAAACTTGCTATGTCAACAGAGGTAGGAGCTGGAAAACCAAACCACCACCATTAGTTCCTCTCTTCTGCCACTAGAAAGTAACTAGTCATAAGCTTCAAAGGCACTGCAGGCTATTTGGATATGTCTACATGAAGTTCTCTTTAGCACATGGTCCTGGTCCCCAACTAAGCTTTCATACCACAGTATGACATACATTTTATTTCAATATCAGTTCTGTGTTAAATTCCAACATAAAATTCATATAACTAGCAGAGTCAGCAAATCTTGTCAATAAGTTGGGCACGGTCTGTCGTCAACTCGTTGGCTGACAAAGAGCTTTACTACAAAATCTTAGTCTGAAAGACATTAGAACTTTCCCCAGGGACACCGAAAGGAATCGGCAAGCCTGAAATTCAATGTTACTGTGAATTGTTTTTTGCTCTGCAAGTTATTTATCCATGCAGGAGTATTAAAAAAAAAAGGAAAAAAAAATATGCACAGTTGTCCATGTGTTTCAATCCATTTAAGTGTGAAAAATTGACTTCTGATATTAAAAGATGCAACTGGCAATTTTCAAATGTGTGTTTCAGATGGAGGTTAAGTCTCACTGAATAATTCACTATGTTTATAAACTAGAGTAATAGAAAGTGAGGAGTCTGCGTTATGCAATCAGTATATTTTTCCCTAGATGTGGTGAACTGACAGACCACTTTCATTTTTATTATCTAATAACAGTCCACTCACAATGATACAAGAAAGTGTAACATGGAAGCTGGATTCCCACAGAAGAGACCTAGCAACTTTTTTTTTGAGAAGAGCTCTTCTCAACAAAAAAACAAACAAAAAACCAAACCAAACCAACCAAAAAAAAAAAAAAAAAAAAAAAAAAACAAAACAAAAAAAAAAAAAAAAAAAAAAAAAACCAAACCCAGAAAAAAAAATTTACAATCCATAATGGCCAAGTGCCTGCATGAAAAATGCTGGCCTGTAAAGACCCTGCCACAACCTCAGGCCGCTGGCGCTGACACCATGGGGCCCTTCCAAGGAGTATAATCCAGATGTCTGGTATGTGAGCTCCTCTCTCACCTGCTCTGTGGTGCACCAGAGCCCACACACCTGTAGAGTCTCTGCCATCTTTGCAGCAGGAGGAAGCACAATGATCTTGCTGGGGACAGCCCTCTGCCTTGGCTAAACAAGCTGCTAAAATACTAAGACAATAATAAGAATATTAACAATGCAGGACCTGTGAACAGGAAAATATTTCCTCTAGGTCTAAAACCACACATACAAGTCTATACTGGTATGACTTCATTACCCAAGCTTATTATTTCATCATTACCTGAAATTATCCCATTATTATATTGCATGACACATTTACACAGCAAATAAACAGGGAATAAGTAATTATAAATGCCAGTCATGTAAAGGCATTTTGTCAAATATTAAATGCCTAAATATCTATGAATACCTACCTATATAAATCACATAGTCAGAATTTAATGACTAAGACCTTTGTCACTTTTAAAATAACTAAAAACTAGCTTTGCTTGGATGCATCAAAATATTACCATACTACCTCATTTATTTTTAATCTCTTCACATGCAGTATTGTCTCCGTTTGGGAGGAAGTGAGTTTTTTGGGAAGTTTTAGTTAAACCAATCAGTGGTCAGATTCGAATATTGACACCTGGTGTGACCACTGAAGACGTGAGTCACCTCTGAAGACACACAGGGTTAAAAGCAGAGATTTCCCAGAGTTCGCTCTCTTTCGCCCCTGGTAGCCCAGGGAGTGGCACCATCTCTGCCCCGCCCGGCCACATGGCTGGGTGGGGGAGGGGAGCCATGGAGGCCCACGCTGAGGTAGGCCGGAGCCCCGGAGAGAGAGAAAGAAGGTGGAAAGAAATGGAACCGGGCCAGCCCCTGCAGGACCGAGGGGTGGCGAAAACACCGAGGTATCTTTTGTTCCCCCCCCCAACCCCAGAAGAGAGAGCGAGCGAGCCTGTGCCGGCAGAGGAGGCGGCAGGGGGGGTGATGCCCAGCATGTGGGAGTGCCACCGTGAGATCTCAGTGCCCTGAGGGCAGCGGAGCTCGGACTTTTAACCCTTTCCTGGGTGAAGGAAACTTTGTGAAACATTAGTCCTCCTGGCTGGTGGTTGGAGAGAGAAGAGAGACAGTCTGGGACCTGAGATGTTAAGAAGATGTGGAAAAGCTGAAGTGGGAGGAGATGATGGAGTGGCTTTTTCAGCTGGACTTTTCTTGTATAGCCATAGACTGAACCAAGCTACCTGTAATACATGAGACTGCATTTGGGTGGATGCTATAGCCTGAGCCAAGAGACTGACCTGCTGTAATGATATTATATAAAGGAGTGAACAGAGGAAGATGAAGAGGGCGTGGTGGTGCCTTCCATCTTCAGGGAGAAGAGCTCTGTTCTTGAGAAAACCCTCGGCCCCAGGGGATGAGAAAATGGGGGGGACTGTTGTCCCAAAAATGAGGCACGGTTGTTTTTTCTCGGCACTTGGCAAAGCATCCTTGAAGAACCCTGAGCAGTTTCGGTCCATGGACGGTGGTGAGAGCACTGTACATGGAAGGAGGATGTCACAATGGCAGATTTTCTCCGGGCGGTGCCACGTGTGACAAAGAAACATGGGGAGTTTCAACCCTGTTTCGTGGGGAGGACTGTGGTACAAGAGAGACTCCTCTCTCCCCTGATGGACTGAGAATTGATTACTTGAGTGTTGGTAACTTGATCAGGACTCCAAGATTTTTGTCTCACTGTGCTTTGGTGAATTTGGGTGGGAGGAGGAGGAATGTTTTAAAAGGTGTTCACTCTGTTTTCCTGTGTTTTTTTTTGATGTTAGTTTGTAGTTTAATAAAATTATTGTTTTTCTCTCTTTTTTCTAAGTTTAAGCCTGCTCTGCTCTGTTCCTGGTCACGTCTCACAGCAGTTAGTTAAAGAAAATACATTTTCATGGGGGGCACTGGCATTGGGCCAGTCCCAAACCTTGACAAGTATAAAACAAAAAATAAACTGTATACAAAACTGAAGATTATTTTAAATATATTCATTTGTATGCATTGTGTGGGTTTAATGGAATTCATGGACTTGGAAGTACATATGGCTGACAGAAATCTATTCTTTTTTAAAATTCTTACCTCTGCAGAACCATGAAAAATGTATTTGAAACAAAGAAATTACTGGTTTCAAGCTTAGTATTCACTGTGGCCTGCAGATGAACAAAAGTTATATGTACATTCAGAGAGAGCAGATAGGATTCTTCTGTTTATACATGCACCCCCTAAGTGTGAACAACCCTAACTCAGTAATTTTTTTGTTTTTATTAGGAGCTTTAACATAATTTCCTTTAATGTAATTGAATGCGCAGTTTGGAATACATTAAAATGAGGAAAATATATATTGTAAAATATCTTGTGTATGAGATTAATGACAATCCATCAGACTTTAAAATAAGAAGAGGATAGTGTACTACCCTAAGACATTACTGGTCATAGACCTCCCTCTTCTCTTCATGCCAATCCCAAACTTCATTTAGCAAAGAGCATGGCTCTGTGTTAAAGAATATCGCAGCTGGGAATATTTGCTGCTGTATGTCACTTACAATTTTTTTACTGTGAAAAATGAGACTTCAAAATGTACCTGTTCAAAATGTATCAATTTCTGCTCCTAAGAGTTTTCTTTGGAGGGAAGAGAAGTTCATTTATTTAAAAAAAATCCATTATAAAACCAAAAGCCCACAGATTTTTAATTAAAAATATGCATTCTTTCAGTAAAAAATACTTTTAAAATATTTGAAATGAAGTTTTGAATACTTATTAAGAACCTTAAAAAATATTGCGATTTGCTTCTTTTTCAGAGGTGAAACATGGAAGATAATGTTTGATTTTGATTTGCATGACACACTATATTTAAAATAATTAATTTTTGAACTACTGCATCCACTGGTGAATTAAAACATTGTTGCACTTCACTTCTTGTACGTGAATCTCTGGAGTACAATTATAAATACATATTTGTGTTGGACTAAACACAAATCAGCAAGACCATTTTATCCTGATATGTTTCTTTTGCAGCTTCACCAAGTTTTTGTTTCTTGGACAATTCCTTTGGTTAGAAACTAAAAGTCTTTAAGTCAGGCCTACACGAAAGGATTCTCCAAAATCTTTGAAGGCTATTTTCTAATGTGATTTTGTTATGTGCAATTTTTTATCTAAATTGTGGAACTGCCAGATGGAAAGAGTGCAAATAAAAAATTATACACTGCCCTTATATTTCATGGTGACACCTTTGAATATGTCCATTTCCTGCTAAAGGGGAGTGTCTGACATGGACACAGAAATTTTATACCATTGTGTTTTAAAAAACTTGTGAGATATCTCTTTCACCAGCAAAGTAGGAAATCTAAATTACAATGTATTAGATTCTAATTAAATTAAAATACAACGTATTAAAACACCAAAAGAAACCAAAAGAAATTGAGAATTATTGCAGGAACACCAAATCAATTTTTTGCTGATGCTTACACAAAGATTTATGCAATTTTATTCTGCCCAAAAAGACAATTTTTTTTTAAGCAAAAATTTCAGAGATACTTTATTCTGACTGGAACTATTATTTCCTTTTCAGTAAGATAGAACATTAAGTTAGCTTATGGGACTATATGTCATAAAGCAAATTCAACATGATTAAATTCTGAATAGAGGATGCCTATGTATATATACTTTCCTCAATTTTCTTCCACTTGTTTTCTATTTTGGTGGCTATATATTTCTTTCATGATGCACAATCCAATTTCTGAACAACATTAAATAATAACTTATTGTTGACACTAAATTACTAAAAATGACAGTATAATTATCTTGTTCTGATTCTTGTATGCTAGGTTTTTTATTTTTCTCTTCATATCATTTTATTTCATTTTCTCTAAGCTAATATTTACATTGTACTCCATCCAAAAAGTCTTTCACACAGATCTAGCTGATAAAGAGTAATTGGTTATGTAATATCACAGTCCATGCAACCTACAATACTACTTTTTTTTGAAAATAATCTTAACACCTTTAAAATAGAAACCCTCTAACTATTCATTGGAACACACTGGCTTGGATGAAAGTTCATTGCATTGAAAAATAAAATGCTTTTTTTTTTTGTTTGTTTTTATTTTAATGCATCTGACTTTCTGGTTAAAGACAATATTTCCTACACAGTAAGCTAAGCCATCAGTATTTTCATGAGACTGAACAGAAGTAATTTGCATTTGCCATCAAGCTGTCAATTAAACCAAATCAGTAACAACAACTGGTAAGGCTCTAGTCTTCAGATTGAGTTGGAAATACGTATAAGTGTATGCAGCAGGAGAGGATATGCCTTCTTGCATCTCACAAAAATGTATTGAAATTGTATTTATACAATTGTCTCTTCATCTATAAAAATAAATCTGTTCAGATGTAAAGAGACAGAAAAAGTTGTTAGACATTCAGCATAAAACTGAATAAAACAGCCTTAAATCAAGAGAGTGCACTTCTAAGATCAACCTGTGGAAAATATACACTAAACCCAACCACTGTTTTAGCACCTTTTGCAGATACTCAGTTTCTTCTCAAAACTGCCAGTTATAACAGTTGCAGTTTTAACATGCACTCAGCCAGCAAAGCAAAACTGAATGGCAACAGAAAAGCTAACTTTGACAGCTCCCCGCCCCCAAGAACAAAGTTAAGCACACACTTACACATTCCTATGTCAAAAGCTTCTAACTTTCAGACCACTTTCAATAGATACAACCCCATTAGCAGTTCTTAAAAGTAGTAACTTAAAAGACATCCCAACTCTGCCGTGTAATTTTCACTGTGCAGCAGAACTGACTCATGATTCAACTACCAGCCATGCAACCTCAGCAGTAGCTAATGCAACTTAGAAAGGCTCTGCAAATGTCAGACATTGTTTCTCAGAGGATCTCACAATCAATGTTTACATGAAAAATTATGTCAGGAGAATGAAAAAAGCCAAACTAGAAATCAGTTTTTAAAAAATCTCTCATGTTTAAATTGGCATAAGCCACTATCTAAGCACCATGCTAGAATTTGTCTTCTTTTTTCCATACACCAATATTCTTCCACAATTCCTCACAATAGAGAATTACAATAGGATTAATGCAGGCATTTTGATGAAATGTTTTCTGCTTTCTGGGTTTCTTTACACTGTTCTCTTGACATTATTATAAATCTTAACTGAAAAGGGAAAAATCTGAGCATGGTTTTTGCCAACTCAACCACATTAGTCCTCTCATTTTCATTTCCAATAGAGTCCTATTTGCATTTTAACATTCGTCTATTGCACTGCAGCCTCCATTTATATCCAGGCATCCAACAACAAGCATGAAGCAACCCAAGTGTTTAGACAACAAATGTATATAGCAATCTACTAACAAATTTGTTCACCAGTATACTGTTTATCATGACCCCAGGAACAAAGAACTACTCAATGATTTTCCAAAATGGTATTTCAAGATTAGGCAAAACAGGAGATATAGCTCGTAAAAACCCCAATCCTGAGGCATTTCCTGAATAACCTACCTCAGTGGATGCACAAGTAGTATTACAAATATTTGCTTTTGTATATTTTGCATTTCTAAATTCAATAGGTCTCTTCCAAACACTCAAGCTGATTTTGAACATTTGCTGTTGATTAAAAAATCCCCAAAACCCCACAACCAAATAGACAACCCCCTCCAAAAAATAAACAAACCAAAAAACCCCAGCCAAAAAATCAAACAAACAAAACCCACCAACAACAAAACAACCAGGCAGAAAGGTAAAATAGCTACCCATGTGTTATGCCTATGACGTTAAGAAGGGCTAATTCTTTCTTTTGGAGATGTTAAAATAAAAACACTTTATAGGTGGCATAAATTTTAGAAGGGTTTCCCTGCCATGAAATGAGATCTTTGAAGATGGAAAAATTCTTCACTGCCTGGAAGAGATTACATCAAGACTTTGTTTCCATGGGAAATATTTAGCATCTTCAAGAGCAACGTGGAAGAAAAGCCCTGGATTTTTATGAGCAAGACTGTTCAGTGCAGTGTATGGCTTGAGTGGGAGTAGATCAAGTGTTTTGCTTTGGGCTTAAGTCACAGATGAAAACATTGAGTAAATTTCGAAACGGGACTGCAAAGGTTATTTTAATGCATATTAACTAAACTTCTTTGCACTGGAGGATCCTCCACTTTCTCAGGCCAAGAGCAACTCTAGTGCTCTTCCATGCACCAGTGCCTTCCTACGGCATCGAGTTATTCCAAACCAAAACATTCCCAGTTTGGAAATCATCAAAACTATGGGGATGCATGCTCTGGTCCATCCCCAAGCTCCATGCTGGCACCATAGATTACTTGGTAAAACACAGCAACCACCCAAACCTCATCGACAGTATCATCTCTAACATCACTGATAACAGAGATAAGCCCACAAGGAAATTGTCTAACAGAGTTTACCTGTAAATCAGCATAAATCTACAGCATGAAGAACTACAAAATACAGCATAAAAAGTGTTTATTCGTTCATTACACAAGCAAAGCTAAAAAAATCTGTAAGGATCTACTGTGCTAGCATAAAGACATCTTCATGTTTCTACACAATATTGATGATTATAGATCAGCTCCTGCCACAGATACAATGACACATAGGAATGAACAAGCAGGAATGAACAAGAGATTAGAAGAACAAAACACTCATGTTTTAATATGATACAGCAATATTACAAAACTGCGATAATAGAAACATTAAATGGCCTGAAATGACAGGGTCCAGTAGATTCACAAGGCTAACTAGGCTACTAGAAGCAACCCAGATGAGGCAGTGGGGAAGCTCTCCTGGACTAAGTTACTCCCAGGACCTCCATGTTTCAACTTCCAGATTGCTTCCACTCCCCAGCTGCCCCACACCTTTCAGGGTGATACAGATTTGGCCACACCAGGGCACTGAATAGGAAACACTGTGCCACTTTCATTGACATAATAGCATTCTGGTCAAAAGTAAGAGCATGTGGCTGGTACCTGTATTATGCAAATAACAGAAATAATTTATCATATGTTTCTGCTATTCATGTGATCCTTTTCAGGGAAAAATAACCATACCACAAGTAGGTGCCTCTACTTTTTCAATATTATAGTTATTTTAGTAAGACTGCCTTCTATTATACTGAAAAACTTAGAGCACATGCACATATCTGAGCAGATCAAACATATTTGCTATTCTGTTTATTTTGATTTATGTTAATTAAACATCTTCAACAGGATGCAATGAAAATTACTTAGCTTCAAGCTATAATGATTTCTTTTCAGAAGCAGAGCAATAATAAACTCTGTCAATGCTTTCACCAAAACTTGCTATTAAAATATGTAGAAAAATGTTTGCAAGGAAGAAAGAGCAGCAAGGGACAGTAGAGAACCACAAACAGGCACATAAATATGCAGCTTTTAATAGGCAGTGCAGATTCCTATTTTCATATTTTAAGTGTCCTCACCCTTGAGTGAGCACAAAGAATAGGAGCGACATGGCAGATGTAACAGTATCAGTAACAAAAGTAATACCAGGCAGATCTTGCTGCCTCTGTTTGACTGACAGTTCACTTACCTGCCTCTTCTTTTTTTTCCTTTCTTCAGTAACCACAAAATGTATTACATGTTTTGTATCACGTGTTTTGCTGGAGCCTAAGCTCACACAGGCAAGAAACAATTTCCCTGCTGATATTACACGGTGCAGGCTAAATGCGAGGCCTTTGTGATGGGCCTGAAACTTAATTTGTGCAGCTTGTGAACCATGCAGTGGCACACGGCGCTGGCAGGGCTGCTCCGCTCCTGACTTAATTTCATCCCAATCCCCTGGCTGTGATTACGTATTCCTACGTGCTGCATCTCAGGGTTAGGTACTTTCAAAGGTTATACTAACAACACCTGCTAAGGACTTAGCGTCCTAGCTCAACAACTCTAGATAAAAGAATGGGCAAGACTCTTGTTTTAAGTGATTTCATATATTTACATTTTTGTTTTGATTTTGATTTCGTTTGAGTAAGTACTAACATAAAACAAAGTAACAACTGAGGGGGAAAAAAAAAGCAATGTCATAGCCAGTGTTTTGCCACAATTATGAACATCTTTATAAAGCTTTACTAGATATACAGGTTCTCTAGGTTTGATCATTGAAAGAAAAAGTCAAAAAATGTAGTACATACTACAGATATATGTGTGTGGGCACAGATATGTATGCATTTCAAGAAAGATATCTTCCTTTAAAAATTTTTTTTTTTTTTTTTTAAATTAAGCCTGTGGTTTCTGTAAGAAATACATAATTATTATGCATAATTATTATGCATAAAAAGCAATTATCTACTAACATTTATTTTCTGTCTCCTAGAATTTTTGCTAGATAATAATCTCAAATACCTATTTAATATTTTTAAAGAATATTTATGATTCTTCCATGTTATTAGATCTATATCCCTCTACACATTTGTATGGCCTATACTAAAGTAAGTAGTTTATAACACACATGAGAAGGAGCACTGATTTTTGTTTTTGTATAGGTGTGTATCTTAGAGAGGTATCCAGAAATTCGGCATCCAAAACTATCCAGAAATTCAATCTTCTGTGCTAACAGAGAGCAGCCAATAATTGAGACAGTCAAAAACTAGTATAAAGACATACATATTTGCTAGTCCCATAACGGGGTTACTGTTCATTTTTTCTGGATTCATTTCTTGCCTTTTAGTTGCAGTTAAGTGCTGAATTGTTGCTTTTCAAGCAAGAGGCTGCTGTAGGTATCCCACGGGAAGGAAAGTGAGAGAGAAAAGATAGAGTCACCTCTTTATCTACCTGTCCTCTATACTCTTCCAGCCTATCTGATTTCAGCATCCTTTACAGTAATTTTTGTTACAAGTTGACATTTCAGTGGCATTTCACTGCCCCAAAAATATTTATGACCAAAGACTCTACCAATCAGAACTTTTTCTGTGCTAATAACAGTGATTGCAAGAAACAACAAGTACAAAGTCTGCCTGAAAACAGAGGAAGCTCAGCTAAACCAAGAGTTTATAGTCCAGAATTGAAGCCAGTGAAACTTGCAAGAATTTTACTTTTCCTGACAAAGCAGAAAGAGGATAATATTAATGATTACTTAGAATTTTAAATTCAATTAAAGTAAGTTAATTATGTTTAAAAACAGGAAAGAGGATTACTAGCTGGATTTTTCAATGAGCAAGATGAATATGAAGATGGATAAAAACTACTTTGTTTAACTAAAGAGAAAGGGCATTTTTGTCCTGCTGCATCAGGTGGGGTGGATCTCAAGAAAGAAACAAACAGAATAACTTACTGGCATGAGAATTTCATAAGAAGAATCAGTTTTTCTGAGAAGGTTTTAACTAATAATCTCCAGTTTCAGATTTGAAATAAGACCTCCTCTGCTTAAAATAAAAAAGGACAGAGATCTCATAGAGTGTCTGATAGATATTTAATTCCACAGAAAGAAGGCTGAGTAATGCAGAATTATGACATTTTCATACACAGTTTAATTATGATACAGACAATTCAAAATTATGGATTTATGAATCTTCACCTATGGGAAAATTTAGAAAGGGCAAGGTCAATGGGGAAAGTCATTAATTTAGCAGTCAACTGATTAAGGAAGGATAATCAAAAGGGATATTTAAGGGATCTTTAAAAAGAGAACCAGACTAATAACAAACCAAGAATTACACATTGACAAGAGACCTGTCAGCTGATAACTAAGTGCTACTTTACCAAAAGACAAATCTACTATTTTTGTGTTTAAATGCTTGCATACATATTAAATGCCATTCAAATATACCAAAATCTTCTATTCATACATTTAAACTGATTAAACAAAGACAACATTTCATCTCATTACAGTCCATTTTTTATTTTTATCTCAAACTTTGTTCATAGCAAAGGTGAGATAAAAAACAAACCAACAAGTCAGATAAGTATGTCACAAAGTTCTCTGGGTAGAGGTGTCTATCTCTAAAAAGTAATGGAGATATGTTAAACACAGCCTACAGCAGGTGCCACAGTACCACGGATACTTTGAAAAGGAAAAAATAAGCCAAATAATTATCCACATCACAGGGGGGTTGATTGAATAGTTGTTTTGGGTTGTTTTGTGGGGAGCTTTGTTTGGTATTTTTTTGTCAATGCTTGCTTTGCTTGGTTTTGTTTTGAACAAAACCCAAACCTTCAGGCTACAGATAATCAAAGTCCCTTTTCCTCTTCTGACTGATGATTGAAAGAGTCTTAGGGTCATGCCATATCAACAAAATTAATTACAATCTACATATACAGATATTGATAGTGAGCTACAGACTTGATGACAAAAAAAGATCAAAAAATTTTAACAGCCATTAGTTTCCACTTTCCAAGGTTCTTCTATGAAATTTGGAAAGTAACAGATCAGCAGCATTTACTGTAAGACATCCCTACAGATAACTAGCAACTGAAAGGAGAATAAATTCAAGGTAATTTTGACGCCCAAGTCACATAAATAGTGTGCAATAGTTGCCATCTAGAAGAAATTGGATTTTCTGCTTCACAGGAAATACTGATGCTTCATATTAGTTTCCATCAGTTATTGGAATAAACGGATACACATATGCATTAATATATACATAGTTATATATTTATATACCAAAAATCTACAATTCTGGATAACAATAAAATTCAAGAAACATTTGATTGAAAAGGAGTGATACACTAAGGTTATTATTTTAGACCATTAATTTTTCAAAGTAAAAAATATTTTATTTTACTCTGTTATTTAATTTTTTTTCAACTATAGTGACTCCTGGGAGTTTTCAATCTATTATCAACAGAGTATGCTTGAGACCCTGGGTAGAAAACCTTTGGTCATGTAGTTCTTTTTAACAGTTAACATAACAGTCTGCCTTAGAGTAGTCACCTTCTTTAACACCTCCAATATTTGAGACATCCGTTCCAGATTCTCAGTGACAACATTTTTAGTTTAAATTTATCCAAAACAATTATTGTCTTTAGCTTATGTCATTTCTCTCATCCTCATTTAAAGAGAACTTGGTCTTGCTTTAGCTCTGATAAATAAGGTATGCTCTCAGCCTTGCCTTGTAAAATAGCTTCTTCAATTTCTTGCTGATCTTTCTTGCCCTCATTCCTGCCCAAAGTCATCATTCTTGTGCTTGTTTTCTTGAAAAACTACATGCAGTATCTCAAATAAACTCTTGCAGGGATTTTTTCTCCAACAGAATCCCAATGCATCCCACATCATATTTTTTATTTCCCTAAGGAAATTTTATTTTTGCAGACTCTGCAATTTATATCAGAGGGTCAGTACGGAAAATTACTCTTCAGCCTAGGAAATAGAAAAGGTTCTGCTCTTCAGGTTTGCTTAAAAGATAAACATCTATTTCATTGATTGTTGTACTTAATCACTCTTGGCCAGTGGAAAGATCAGTTATTCCATATATGTCTGAATGTTGTATCATTATAATAACATCAACCTATGCAGATGTGCTTGTAGTGGGGGGGATTGGGAGGAATGCTCCAGCTGTGGTCAGACTCAACCTGTCACAGACCACATCCAGGAGCCACACGAGGTAACATCTTGTTCTGAACAGTCCATTTAAATTAATTTCTCTCACTGCAACTACTTTTTACTTAAAAAACAAAAAAAAACCAACCAAACAAAAAAACAAACAAAAAAACCCCCACCAAATCCCCACCCCCAAACATATAAACAGTTCAGAAAAAGGCACCTGGAAACAGAGAGCTAAAATTAGGGCACATTTGGGGAACTGTCTGGATCCTGAATAATCAAGTTCAGAGAATCCATCCATCCTGTCTCAAACTCTGCTTAGAGGAGTGCATCAAGAGAGGAATCAGAGAAGAGACACCCTCTGTAAGTGTATATAACTTCAGTCTCCTTATAACAGACTTTGTTCCCAGCACAATTAGATGGTCCATGTGCAGAAAAGCTGACTAAATGATGGCAAAACCCAGTTCCTACCCCTTTATTCCCAAGAATAGACAGTAGAAATAGATCTAAGTAACGAAAGAGTGACACTTGTACTGGGTACACCAGGTACAATTTACGATTTTGGGGGATTTTTTTCCAAATGTCTTATTTTAAATGTAAATTTGTCCCCTACACATCCAAAAAGTGGACTTCAGAAATCATTAAACTTCAGAAAAAAATGTTTCTTACATACTTAGATTGCAGCTCTGGAGGAGAATTTGTCAAATCATCCTAGAAAAGCTTTTCCAAGACCAGTTTCATGCAGTTGCCTGAAGGGCAGAGATAGAGCAGAGGCAGAGTTCTCCGTTAGATCAGGTGTTTGAACATTCACACAGAGGTGTGAAGTCAGGGCTGATCACTGCTCTGCTTGAGAACTGCTTTCAGGAGACCATTTTAAGTACTATCACAGAGGGTAAAAAAAAGAGGTCAAGGGATGACTAGGCGTCCCCTGCTTCACTTAGGAAAGATAATTGAAATGTTCACTCCAGTAGGGATATCCCATAGGAGTACACTTATTCTACTGACCAGCAGACTAGAAATCCATCCTAGGATATCTTCAGGTTATGTAAGTTATTTATAAAAAATTAATTGCACCATTATAACTAAACACACACCTTTAAGGTCTCTTAAGAGAGAGGTCAACCAGTTCAAGCTATTAATTGCCTGATGAGTACAAGGAATTTCACCCAAGGGCTTGAAGCAAGAATAAACATTTTGTTTTGCCTACTGTTGTGATTCCAAAAGCAGCCCATGTTGGCAGGTCACTTTTTGCCTACCTAGAACTTTCAAATTCTGGCAGTCCAAACCTCTGCTTAAGCTTTCTACAGTCCAGTTACCAGCCTCAAAAGTTATAAGCACTTCTTTTCACCTTCCCTTCATCCTCTTTTCATTACATTCTTTACTTTTGCCTAAGACCTCCATCAAAACATGTACTAAATAAGTTAACAGGATAGAGATGAAAGTAGAGGAAAGAAAAATCAGAAAATTACTGGGAAAAGAAAAGCTATGAATAGAGAGTAAAGCTGAGAGAAAATGGGAAGTGTGGAGAGGAAAAGTGAAATTAAGAGGAGTGTTTGATGAGCAGCTTAGTGGGACAGGATTGTGGAGAGAGGAATGAGTGACAGAAATTAAGACAACATCAGAATAGATGACTAGGTGACAGCAAATGGGCAGAAAGACTCTAAGCACAACAAACCATCATAGACAGAGTAAGAAACAAAGAAAGCAAGATTCCCAAATAATTCTCTTTTTAAATACTAAGCATATGTAAGTTTAAATACAGAATCTCATATATATAGTTATGAGGCAGATGGGATCAGGGGAAATCAGCAATGACCCACACAGCTGGAGACCATACCAATGACATTTTTTAACGCCATGTATCCATGAGGTTTTACACTGTCAAGCACACAACCTGAATACTTTCAGACCTGAAAGCTTTGCAGGGCAAGTGCTGTGTCTTCTCACCCTCTGCTGCTCCGATGGGAGTGTAGGCGCTTCTGGCTGGGACACACGGCATTGCAGCCACCTTGCAGAGGTGATGATTTTCTGATGATATTTCTCTTTCTTTCATAAAATTAATATACTGACTACCCCTGCAAATAGGAGCAAGAAATTGATCTTTACAGCAGTAGGTGGCTTAGCTGGCAGACAGCAGTGGTGTCTCCTTTGATGATTTTGAAGAATCCCGCTGACAGGATCCAAAAGCTGGTTTCCTTAGCAACCACAGATGATGCATGACTGTATTATGTTTGATTCTCCAAACATCATTTCAGCTCCTCCCTGAGATTTAGTTCTTGTTTGTTTGTCAAGCTTGTGTCTCTGAAAAGCATGTTCCAATGAAAGACTCCGAAAATTAATCCTCCACCCATTTCTCAGTAAAAACATGTCTTTTCACTCATAGAGATTTACACTTTCAATCAAGCAAATGAGATTGGGCCCCTCTCCAGATTTCACTGCCAGGACAAGTAAGGTTCTTCCCAGGAGGGATAAAAGAGAATTTGTCACGAGAGCAAAAGTTAACCACCGCAGCCCACCAGGTGGAGGTGACCGACTGGGGAAGGGATGACGGATTAATTTTGATCCTGCATAAAGTGGAAAATGGAATATAGACAGTGTGGTTTTGCAATCTAGGTTAAAAAACCAAGAAGAAGAACTGCTCAGGGTGTGCTTTAGGCCATTGAATATGGGACCTAATTAGCCATTAAGAGGGCATTGTGATAAAAAGAGAATATAAATATTAATGAATATCAGATAACCCTCCAGGATACAAATAAAAGTATGATCCTGGGGAAAGATAATTTCATAGAAACAAATCAATTTTAATGCAATGAATATTGCACTCACAAATGTTCAAAAGAGGGGTGTATTAAAATGGGGCATAAAGAATTCTTTACCATTCATAACACAGATGCAAATGTTACAAGGCAAACATAGAGAGAGGATGGGGAATATTGCTTCTAGTGACCCGCCCTGACTTCAAGGATAATGAAGGTCAGTACACACGAATTCAAGTACTCACATCTAGAGACTTTAACCTGGCATTTGAGAAAGCACAGAAAGAAGAAAATATCTTTAGAGAAGCAGAGTTCTGTAGACATATTTTTCCTTTTTGAGGCTTTTGTTGGTTTCCCCCTTCTCCCCTCTACAAGCACCTGAACTAGCTCATTCTAGGCCTGATGCCTCCCGCAAGGCTGACAACTTACTTTGCCAAGAGGGCACATTGTTGCCTCCTAGTCAGCATGGGATGCACCAGGGTGCCAAGATGAATTTCAGGAGATCAGCCTCCAGCCTGCAATGGCTCATCTGATTATTCCACTCCAAGTGCAGGACCTGTTGAACTTTGTGACCAAACCCCTCTACCTATTTCTCCAACATCTGAAGGCACCTCTGGAGGGCTGCAAAACCATCTGGGAGCCATCAATAATTCCTCCCAGCTTACGGTTATCTGCAAGCTTGCTGAGAAGGCTCTCTGTTCATTCATTCAGCTCATTAATGAGGATATTAAGCAACATTAGACCCAGTATTGACCACCAGAGGACTTGCCCAGGGATTGGTCTAGAGCTGGGCTTAGTACAAATGATCCCAATGCTTTCAGCCAAGCAGTTCAGTTCCACCTCACTGCCATTTACCCAGTCTATCCTCTACTGGTTTATCAATTTTGATTTCATAGGAGACAGGTCTGAAGTCAAGATAAACAATGTCCATGGCTCTCCCCTCATCCACCCACCCTGTCATCTGGTTGTGGAATGAAATGTTAAGACACAATTTTCCCTATTTTAATATTGCATGCTGCCTACTCCCAATCACCTTCTTGACTTTTCATGTGTCTGGAAATGATATCCAGAATAGTTTTAAGAATAGTTTTATCCATCATATTTTCAAGGATCAAGGCAAGGCTGACCAACCTCCACTACCTCAGATCCTCCTCCTTTCCTGTTTGTAGGACAGAAGTGGCACTTACTTCCCCCCAGTCTAGTACTCAGGAACCTTCCCTGGTCACTACAACCATTCAAAGGTAATCTGGAGTGGCCTCACAGTGAAATTGGACAGCTCCCTCAGCATTTGGTGAGTACATCCTCTCTGGCTCCAGCCTTCTTCAGCATTCCCTAATCTGATCCTCCTGCATCAAGAATAAATGTTCCACACTCGACTTTCCTAGAGCTCCTGGTGAGTCAAGACTCTTAAAGGCTAGTCTTAACAAAATAGACCAACATGAAGGTATCATTGAGTACCTTGGTCTTTTTCCAAATGCTTTGTTACCAGGTCCCCTGATTCATCCAGCAGTATGTCCATATTTTCCTTGGCTTTCCTTTTGTTGTTGAAATACCTATGTGGAAGTCCTCCTGGTAGATTTTCTTGCCAGACTGAACTTCAGGTGGATTTAAGCTTTCTTGTCCCTCCACATTAACACAGTGTGTCTATACTTCTGTGGCACTAACACCAGTTGCATGCTTTCTTTGTCAGGGTCTCTTAGCTCATTCCTGTAGGCTTGCTCAGATCTTTGCCTGGCTTCCTGCACAGGAAGTAGATCATTCTTGAGATTTGAGGACATGGCTTTGGAAAATCATCCAGCTCTCCTAGTCTCCTCTTCTTCTCTACAGGACCATATCCTACAGTATCCTTCCAAGCAGATCCTGAACATGCCCAAATCTGTTCTCTTGAAGGACACCACCTTGATCCTCCTTTTTGCCACCTTTCAGGATCACACCATACTATATGCACAGTAGCCAGGGTTCCTGCACCCAACCATCAAATCCTTAAACAATGCTTGCATCCTGAATCTCCAGATAGCAGTTCTGTGAAGGGGTGGCAACACTTCATTTCATGAGGCCCCACTGTCAACAAGGCCAGGCTTATTAAGAAAACATATTGCTCAAACATCCCTGTTGTTGAACTCCTTCCCTGTTCAGAGGCCAAAATCCATCTAAGTTCAGGTATTTCCCTGATGCAGTAAAATATAATCCTGTGGTTTAGATACTTCATTAGTCAGTGCTTTTATCTTTATCTGTGTGTTTAATAAGTATTGAGGGTCTTTTCTTCCATGAATTTCTCTAATTGCTTTTAAACCAATTTATACTTTGGCATCCACAGCATCCTTTGGCAAGGAATTCTACAGCTCAATTAAGCATGGTTTAAAGCAACGCTTCCTTTTGTTCCTCTTAAAACCACTCATTATTTAATTTTGTATTTCTTTTTTGTACTTTTGTACTTGTTTTATAATAAATCATGAATAATCATTCTTCATAATTTCTTCCATGATTTTGGATATAGTTAGCTAAATATACTCCCTCAGATCTGTACCCAAGAAAAAAGCTTCTACTTCTAAATATCTTTTCAATCTTTACAGTCTCCCTTGCAGCTCTTCCATACCTCTGGTAATCTTCTTCTTCTGGTAATCCCTTCTTCTTACCTTTCCTAAATTATTGTATTACCTTTGAGATGAGAAGATCAGAACCTGTAACATCCAAGATTTAAACAAAGCATAAAGATGTGTTTAAAGATGTAAGCACAACTTACAGCAGTGCTTCTTAGTTTCCTCTTTCCTTTCATCTGTTACAGAAAATTCCTACACACTTTTTGAGCACAGAATTTGTGTTTAGAAGCACTAAGGCTTGCTTTTTTTTTTTTTTTTTTTTTTTTTTTTTTTTTTTTTTTTTTTTTTTGGGGGGGGGGGGTTTTTTTTGGGGGTTT
>VZSE01012166.1:513647-529376 GCA_013398275.1 Promerops cafer
GGTCCATGGACGGTGGTGAGAGCACTGTACATGGAAGGAGGATGTCACGATGGCAGAGTTTCTCTGGGTGGTGCCATGTGTGACAAGCAAACATGGGGAGTTTCAACTGTGTTTCATGGGGAGGACTGTGGTACAAGAGAGACTCCTCTCTCCCCTGATGGACTGAGAATTGATTACTTGAGTGAGGGTAACTTGATCAGGACTCCAAGATTTTTTTGTCTCACTGTGCTTTAGTGAAATTGGGTGGGAGGAGGAGGAATGGTTTAAAAGGTTTTTCATTCTGTTTCCTGTGTGTTTCTGATTTTAGTTTGTAGTTTAATAAAGTTTTTTTCTCTCTTTTTCTAAGTTTAAGCCTGCTCTGCTCTGTTCCTGGTCACATCTCACAGCAGTTAGTTGAAGAAAATACATTTTCATGGAGGCACTGGCATTGGGCCAGCGCCAAACCCTGACATTTTTTAAGAGAGGAAGGTTAATCCAGAGTTTCTCAATGATATAGTAAGTAGTTTTTGTCTGATCTGAGTTTCACCTGCTCTGAATTTCATCTGCTGTTTTTACTCAACCATATCTGGACAGTGAAATCACTCTGCAGGCCCTCAAAGTTGGGCTAGGTTTTACTCTACTGTATATTTTTGTATTATCTAAGATTTCTTACCTAATATTTTCTCCCTTTTCCAAGTAATTTATGACAAATTGAAGACAACTTTTAGCTTATTTGTTCAGTAGAAGTCATTTTGAACTGTGTTCATTTGTCCTCTTGTACTGTCTTTCAGCCTATACAATACCAAGATTTTATTGCTGGCCATATAATTGTGTTTGGGAAAAGCCCCTCCTTCCTATATGATCTCTCTTTAAAAAAAGAAAAAAAAGAGGTAATTTCTTCTAAAAGGAAACTTTCTTCCCTATACCCTATATCACCTTTTCTTTTTTCCTTTTCTGTCTGAAACCTATACTCAGGAATCTTATCTCCTCTTTGACTGCTTAAACTTTGTGTCCAGAAACTCTCAACTCTCTTCTCTCTCTTATCTTCTCAGTGGGACATTGGTTCATGGCATTTACATCTCACTCAAGGGGAAAAATTCATGTGGTCCTCAGTTAACCTGAGGATATATACAGAAACAATCAATAATCAAACTCTCCCACTACCATAGCACCATTCTCAGTTAAACTCTGACTCTCCCACAGGGTAATCTCAGTACAAATCCACAAGCCTGTTACCTGGTACAAACATTGCTTGCACTACGCTTTTTGTCTTGATGTTATATGTGCTCAAATGGTCTTTCTCTGTTTCTGCCAGCTTAGAAGTAGAGTGGTCTGTGTTGTAACTCTGTATGTTGAAAACACACCCGTTTGTTTTCCTGGGCTCATATTAGTGAACCACACTGGCACAAGAATCAATATTTCATGAAGATCACCTCATGCACCTCATGTGAATACTATTGACAGAATCACAGAATCATGAAGATTGGAAAACACCTCCCAGGTCACCAAGTCCAAACTTTGATCACCACCCTGTCCACTATGGCCCAAAGTGCCACATCCAGTGGTTTCTTGAACACCTCCAGGGATAGTAACTCCACCATCTCCCTGGGCAGCCCATTCCAGTGCTTGACCACACTTTCAGTGTCTGACTCATGTCTGACTTGAACATCCCTTGGCACATCTTGAGGCCATTTCCTTTTGTCCTGTCACTTGTTGCCTGGGAGAGGAATCCAACCCAAACCTTGCTACAAACTCCTTTCAATCCATTAACCTTCATGACAGGTAACCAGGCCCATGGTTATGCTCCATGCAGAAAACTCTGAGACTTCCTTTCCCCCACCTCAGACTGTTACACCCCAGTCACTCAAACCTAAGACTAAACCAAGGGTTTTTTTCTCTGGATAGACACAAAGGAGAAAATTCCAACCAAATACTCTCAAGAGGTGAAAACACATAAAAGTTTACTGGAAAACTATGGAAAATTTGGTAACATTGCAAAGGAATAAATACAACATAACATCACTTATCCCAGAACAGAATTAGCCCATTGAATATAGAAAAACCTTTAAACCCATTCAATGTTACCTTCTGTGAGAAGGGAGAGGAAGAAGAAGAAAGCGAGAAAACCAGAAAGGAAAGATACTGCAAAACAGACATAGCTACTGACTCCTGGGTTTCAGCAATGTAAGCCTCCAAGATGAAGGCAGGGTTAAAGGACAATGTGCTTGCCTGGTGGTGATCATTCTTAAACGTTTTTGGCCCACATTGAGCCTTCCTCCCAGGAGGGACTTCTGGTCTCTTGGCCCCTCAAGAAATGAGTTAGACAAAACTGTGGCTGCCTCCAGTGTGCCATGATTGACCAACACTGCAGGGCTGTATGGGGGGCAGGGCACTATCTCACCACAGCGAGGCCTGACCCACCCCCTACCACACATTCCAAGCCCCCAAGATGTCTTGAAACAGATTACCTTTTCCAGTCCCTGACACAGATACATACATTTTTTTTTCAAATTCTATTTGGACTTTCTTCTATATTTCAGTGTGGAGAGAGACAGAGTAAGAGCTAACTGAAAAGCATAGGTTAATTTTTTATTCTTCTTTTAAACCACCAAGTTTCATCTTTCTTCTGCCTGCTCCTCTCCAAAGGTTAGTACCTCTGGACTCCACAACTTTCTACTCCTCAACTCTCCTAAGCCTTGGATTACTCCACAAATATAGTTTTGTTAGTGCTGGGGTTTTAACAGTTCATGAGCTTCCTATCCAGCAGGCTTCACAGCCACTCTGCTAAGACTTGCAACTATGAGACAACATTAATCTTTTCTTCATGCACTCGTGAACACAGATTTAAAACTAAATGTATTTAGATTCAGGAATACACTTAGCAATGACTTATCCTTAAAACAGGACAGTAGGTATGATCAGGTACAAATCCGTTCATTTTACTACAAAGTGTGAAAAGAAACTTCTGACTTATGCCATTTATTTCACTTCAATACTGAACTTTAAATGTTAGAAAACAAAATTTCATTCTGTTAACCAGCATCTCAATTGCATCCCAAGTACCAGCTATATCATGAATCATCACAGAAGCCCTGCATTCCCAGAAGAGCTGTCACAAAGACAGAAAATGAATAAATAAGTATCTTTGCTGTTACGTGTTGTTGCTCCTGCTGCCCCACTCCATTAGGGAAGAAATCAAAGCACACAAAAGAAAACTCATTAATTCTTACTCATAATCCCTTTCAATATAAATCACCCTTTTTCACGCATTGTATAACCTTTGTCCTATAGGTTTACACAGTTAACACCAAGAGCATATAAATATGGAGAAGTCATGTCACTGCAGTAGAAATCATCAAATGAGTTTCAAATAACTCTAACAGAAGATTTGTATTTTTCCATTCCTAGTGGCATTGTCAATTTGCATTTTCATTCTCCTCTGTCATTTTTCTTCCTCTACTGACTTTTAAAATCAACATTTTTCTTCCTTTGTCTTGAACTTGTTCCAGACTAAATAAGGAAATGCACTTGATCTGTGCCATGCATAATATATAGGGCTCTTAAACATCGACATTTCAAGTTTTCAAAGTTGTGGTGAAACAGAGAGAACACTTCAAATGCCTGTTTTGACATACTTTCTCATTCTCAGTGACAACACAGAGTCTGACAGCCTCAAAACACATGAACACCTATTTCAGACTAAAGGAGGAACGTTTTAAAAACTAGTTTTGTGCATAAGAAAATTGAAAGCAGGAAACTTAAAAAGTCTGCAGGATATTGTTCATGTTGCTAGTTCTTTAATTCCATCAAAATGGAAAATAGTGTGCAGTAAATTGTGTTTGCACAGTAGAGAAAGTAATATATAATTTCAAAAAAATTAAAACAGCATTGTAGAATCCATTGAAAGACAGGTGAAGATGAAGAATAGCAGTGCAAGTAACATCCTCTCTATCTTGATTTTAGCATTTTATGTATCATTAATTTTTAACAGATTCTGTGCATTTTTGCTGCCAAAAAATGAATACAGATTTAAAGCTGCTCTCTCTTATCTAATCCACACTAGGATATCTAACACTCAATTCTTTTCAAATCCTGAAACCAATACAATGATAAATACAAACAACAATTCATGAGACAACTTATGAATGAGTTGTCATACTTGACATACAAGTCATACTTGTTCACTGCAGTTTCCTGGTACTCACCCTTAAATTAAATTAAGAGGAGAGTTGTCTACTAAGAAGGATCATTTTGTTTGGTAAAGGTAATGAGAAAACAAAACAAACAACTTCAGCTGTGCTAGCGAGATACGGAGACCTTACTAATGAATATCCAATAGCAAAAAAAAAAAAAAAAGTGCATAGCTGCTGTCTCAGCCAAGTTCAGTAATCCTTTTCCTTTTTATTTTACAGAGAATTGCATGCTAGTCAATTCAGTTTATGAAGAAGGGTAACAGCAAAATTGAGTTTTGGGCAAACAAGATTAAAAGGTAGCAACAGTATTTTACAGTGAAAGAGGATTAGACATTGTAGAAATTATTTCCTAACAAGTTATATGGTCTTCCGCTTGGGCCAACATGTTATTACATGTGCAAATTACACATGTAAAACTAATTTAAACAATTTATTTGTTCTCAGTCACTGATTTCCATTAGTAAGACATGAAACGTAGCAAAAAGTAGCATGGAAGCTTATGGCTGAAGGCTGGAGAGACCAAGAGAGGGAGCATTATAACTTTGTCTCTACTGAACTAAAAAGGACAAAAGAGCAAAGAAAGAAAAAGAAAGAAAAAATATAATTTAAAATATGCTCAGTCACATACTTGAAGAGTTTCAAGCAAGTATTTAAATCTGGATTCAAGACTGAAGACAACTTGTAGAAAGAAAAATATTAGAGAGTCTTCTGGAGTTAACTTATCCCATTTCTACCAATTTTGTATGGACTCTGAAAGAACCCTTTCATGGGTTTCCATCAGCTTCTCAGGCAGTCCTCTAGCAGTGATATTGGGGAGACTAATGATGAAAAGAGTTGATAAAATAGATAACAGAGAGAAAATTATTTAATTTCTTAAAAAAGTGATTATTCTTAGATGACCTAGAATATTTTTAGAACAAATGTTAATAACAAGAGTCTTAACTCATGCCTATGGCTCAATTCCGATAATTTTTTTTCCTATCAAGGATTCATTAAATCTTTGATTAGGTTAGGTAATTACTTCAGGTAGTTTTCCTAATAGAAAATGATACAACTGATTAAAGAATTAGTTATTTATGGTTAAAGGCCAACTTTGGAAGGTAGTCAGAGGGAAGACCAGGTTATGAAATCTATTTGAGAGCTTTCCAACTGAAAACTGGTTAAATAGGTACAATGTACAAAAGACATGCACATTCTCTTGTGCCCAGGTTTGTTTGAGTGGTTACAGCACACCCCACTTAAAAATTCAGTGCAGTCTGAATGCTTCTTAAATAATAAATAGGGAACATCTTCCTAACAAGATCTCTGTGTTGTTCTGTCTCTTTTCTGAGTGAATGATTCACATTTTCAGCTCCCTTTCCTCATGGTAGCTCGATATCTAGACATCTAAACATAGCTACAATGAGGACATCTGGGGTTCAGCAGGGCGTACTCCAGAAGTTCAGCTAGAAACAGTGCAAATAGATTTGCTATTTCATTGCACATTGTTTTAATTTCTTTCCCAAAAAAATAAAAAATGTAATTGGAATACATTTGTTTAAACTCTTAAGAATGTGCAAAACAAAGCAGACATCTTTTTTGGAAAGTGCCAAAGAATTAGATTACAGTACCTAAATAATGTAAAAGTATGCGGTCAGTACATGAAAAAAAAGTGGAAACCACTAAAGTTCAGGCTTTTTTTTGGTCTTTATTTCCATGGTCTTTCATTTGTGAAATAAAAACAATTACAGCCAAAAATTACCTCATGAAACAGAGTCAGGAGTCCGCACAAAAATTGTACCATTAATCATAAGACACTCTATGTGTAGCTATATTTCAGATGTTTTACCTGGAAAGGATTTGAGAAATTGTCTTTGGATAGACAGAGTAGCACAGGGATGCACCAAGAAACAAGGATGATTAACTGAACTAATAATGCTGTACACTTTAGGGATAAATGAATAAATATATTTTAAAAATTGATATAAACCTCAACTAACTACCAGTTCCTCTGCTGACAAGTGCAGCACAAAATGAGTCACAAAAAGGAACAGTGAGAACCTTTTTCTTTTTTCTTGCTCTTCCTCATCCAGAAGGATCCTGGAATACCTATTCAAAATAAGTTTTTGTCAGCAACTAAAAGGTAATATAGGAATGAGCTTCAAGATTAGCTTTTTTCCTATCACATCTTAAGAAGTCTTATAAATAAATAGTACCTTGACCCTATATCTCTTCCCTGTAGCAAGATTTAAACTTTGTGATATTCTGAGAAACAAGTTGTCTAAACCACTGTCAATTAAACAATTTTAAAACAGGTTCATTTCTTGCAGAAGACTCATCAACAGGGTAGTTAGCAAAGGTTCACAGTAAAAATAAAGCAAACTAAAGCAAAAAATATAATGAATGAAATCAGCCCAATGTTTTTCCTGCCTTTAGTCCTCCTCAATGCTTTAGTTTATGAGCTATTTAATGAAGGATTTTCCTTGAATTCGAAGTCAATATGAATACAGGAGGTAGGAGAAAGGTGAGCGATGTGTCTTCACTGCTGCCAGGAAGGATGTGATTAAAAAAATTCTCTTAATTTTTTTTTTTTTTTAAATTGAAGCCACACCCTGAATTATGTATAAGATGTAATTCTGTAATGGGGAGAGAAAATTTTTATTAGGTAAGAATAATCAGCCATGCAAACACAAGCACTTAGCAACTGAATAGCAACTCTATAGGAAAAGATGGGTGGGTTATAAAAGGAGATTTATTTGAAGCCTGTGGAGACAGGATAACTATACCCGATATGTGCTAAAAGCTTCCATAATAAGAAAACGTGTGTGCTCCACATTCACTCAAGATGGGACAAGAAATAAACAAATTAAACTGTATTAGGAAACTTTCATTTCCAGTGTCAGGAGAAAAAAATTTTAAAAGTAGAAGTCAACTTAAGTGCTCCTGATTCTCATGCTAATGGTAATTTTAAAGAGCAAAATAATTAAGAAGAGGTTGGTACAGATTTTCCCTTGCCTTGGGGGAGTGAGTCAGGGGCAATGACTTCTTGAGGTAACACTGAATCTTATCTTTTAGGATTATCAGGTAATCTCTCTGTCCTTAGCCCTTCACATTTCTGTTGGAGAGAACTCAATCTTTTGTTTCATTGACAAATAAATCACCATCTTTTTCCTACCTAAAAACTCGCAATGTGCTGAAATATGAGTTTCAAATGCCATTTATGTTATTTGTCCTCCTGGTGCATGTTTAATGACCACTGCTACTAATATTATGCAACAACATCTTATTATTAAAATCTCTTGAGAGCAAAATGCCAAGAAGTTTAACGGCTTTAAGCTTAGAATCAGCACAGAGCTGTCATTGTTTCTTCCATCATTTTAATTTTTGTAAAGTATGAGAGAAAATTCTCCTGCCTCGTTTGATGTGTGTCATCAACTGCAAAATCAGAACTAACTGCAGTTTTCATACCCTGGAAACCAGCATGTCAGGAACTGAGCTGCAGTCATCAGTTAAATTAGCTCCGAGCATACTGGGCTACTGTGCTCTTATAGTGTTAATTTTTCATAAACAGAAGTTGTTTCAAAGTCATTCTATCTTAGAATAATTTCTTAATCTCTTCTTTTTATCTTAAGATTTTTCACTTGTAGCTTGCATGTTCCACTACTTGGAACAATGTAAAGCCAGCATAATTATTAGATTACATGGGAGAGCCCAATATGCCACTTAGCTAGGGTCTTCTTGAAGAAAAATTGAAATGATACGGCATGACTTTTACCTCTTCCATTGCCTCAACACTCTCACAGTGAAGAATTTCTTCCAAATATCTATTCTGAACCTACTCTCTTAGAGTTTGAAACCATTCCCCCTTGTCCTGTCCCACTGCATGTCCTCATAAAAAGTCCCTCTCCAACTGTCTTCTAGACCTCTTTAGGTACTGGAAGGTGCTCTAAGCTCTCCTTGGAACCTCCTCCAGGCTAAGCAACCCAACCCTCTCAGCCTGTCCTCATAGGAGAGATGCAGAATGGCAGAATTTGTCCAGAGACACTGTAAATACTCAATCCAGGTAGATTGTCAAAACTCAGCAGGAAAAAATTTATCAACTTGATCAACATGGGCCTGCTTTGAGCAGAGATTTGGATTGAATGTGTCTTCTGCTCCACATTACTCTTTGGTTCTATGCTATATCATGTGCTTTTATAATATACAATCATGTGTCCTTTAACTCCCTGAAGTCTGGGAAAAGATTTCCACAAAATATGTTTAGGAGGCATGCCTGGTTTTGACCATTACCCTTCAAAAAAGAAAGTTTCTCATCTAGCTCTGCTAGTTAAAACTTGAAGGGTTTTTTACTTAAGGGGCACGAGGTGAATTAGTGCATTTCAAAATGCTTTGTCTCTTAGGTTATTCTTGTATTTTCAAGATTTTCTGCCATGATGATGACTTCTGAGCTTTCTATTTCTCCTTTTTTGACTCTCCATAAAATTAAATACCTTAGACTGGGTGAAAATATCTATTGTAAGAATGATTTGACTTCCATTCTCTTGAGAACAAAAAAGAAAGGGGATGGATGCCTTCAATTAAGCTTTGTTAATGACAATTCCATTACTGATAAACAATGAAAAGTGGCAACATCAGCTTGAAAGAACGTGTTTTTTTCAAAAAACTCTCAACCCTGGCACATTATTCATCAGTCCCTTCTGAAAATGAGTTATTACAAACAAATAGCACTGAATCCAAAAGATTAAATCTAATCACTGAGGAAAGTAATACTCTGGTTTACAAGGTTTGACCTTTCAAAAATATTCCTACTGCACAGTGGAAAATGATAAATATAAATATAAAACTTATAGCATTTCTCCAGAGAATTACTTGCACAATACAATACAAATAGAGTATATTTAAAGAAATAATTGAATTTACTATCTATATAATCTTTGGATGAAAATACACTAAATAAACCACTCCAGTACAAAGTTGCTGAAGACTTCCTGAGCTTCAAACTAGAAAATGTTTATGCGAAATTAAATTTCAGTTTTCTATTCATACTTTAAAGCAAACATTTTTCAGTGTTACAGTATTAAACTGCCTTTTTCACAGCTCTGGAAATAGCAGAGAAATGTTCCTCATTATTTTTGAATATCACGTGCTGCTTTACAATTCTTGCCTATCACCCCTGATTTTTAACTGTTTTAAAATCTAAGATATGCAGATGAGAATGTGTGCAGAAATTAAGTAATGCTGCATCTTTTTTTAAAAAATCACAGAAATTACCTTTGAGCAATGAAATTCTAGAGCTGGTGCAGTTTTCAATGAAACAAACTTAGCTAGACATGCATACATATCTCAGACATCATGAACTGCAATTCACTGATAAAAGATTTTTATATCAAACTTCAACTTAATCCACTGAAGTTGGTAGCACTTCATAAATAGGATTTTCCAAGAAACCCAAGGGATTTAATTTTATGTCTCTCACTGAAACAAGAATGGAACTGTGCTAAAAGAACAAAACCATAGAACATATTTAGGCACTTGATGATGCAGACAAATACCTTTAAAAGTGTTTGAGAGAGACTGGGGGCACTCCTGGAAGCTGCACAAAGGACAAAGATTCATAAGAATGCAGATGTAATAGGGAACTTTACTACTACTACTCTCCAACCTAAAAAGTCAGATTCTCAAAACACTGACGAGCTGCCAAATAAGCCTAGAAATATCTGAAATGTAGCATTGATGACATAAAAACCAATAAAGTTGCCAAAGTGCCTAAAATATCTATTTCTCGACAACTGCAGCATCGTCCAGTTAGTGACTTACATGAGAATCACATGCTAGAAAAAGACCATTCCCTGCAAAACTGCTCTGAAACAGAGAAAACTCAGGAAAAGAGGAAGTAAATGACATAGTATTTGCCACAAGTATTTGATTTCAGAAGTTTATTGGAAGTGATCCGCATTTCCACATCAAAAAAAAGTTCAATCACTGTTTTAAACTTTTGTATTCAAAGACCAGAGAAGTGCGTTTCAGGGCAGCACATTCACACATGGCTGAGAGAGTGTTTCACGTATCTCAAAGCAACTTACCCAGCTGATAAATAAATGCCCCAGAGATACTCCAAAGGGATCTCTCTCTCACACAGTCTTCATCCACTCTTGTGACCTGAGGACACAGGATCATTGAAAAGCATTAAGAGAGAAAAATTTTTCCTAGCTTGGTGATGAAAGCAATGATCTTTACCAAGAACCTGTTCCAACGAAGCACTTTACACACGCTCATCTACCTGCCATGTACATAACTTTGATTCATTGAGTAAGTCACTTCAAATTCAGCCTTCAGATTATGAATATATTTTGGTCATTCATTTTCTGAAGTTCCCTATTTCTGGAAGCTGAAATCTTTCAACTCAGGAGTTCACTGGATGGGAGGAGCAGCAGCTCCTCATGCTCTTTACCTTGATTAATCTGCCCTAACTAACTTCCAGAAGAAGTGAGTAACCTCACAACGCATATGGATGCGGCACTCCTTAACAGCTGTTCTTAGACATAGGATGGCAGACAGGTACCATAACACACCTTAAACTCTTTCTTTTCCTTAGCAATGCACTTATGTAAGGTCTACTGTTGCAGGAAAACCCTACTTAACA
Organism: Promerops cafer; assembly: GCA_013398275.1. Taxonomy (NCBI): domain Eukaryota; kingdom Metazoa; phylum Chordata; class Aves; order Passeriformes; family Nectariniidae; genus Promerops; species Promerops cafer. The sequence goes on from VZSE01012166.1 coordinate 524,442, forward strand.
TTCAAATTTCCTGAATCATGAAATTACCTTATCCAGCAGAGCTGTGCGATGCTACATTTTAAACAGGATCCATAACACTTCCAACACTGCTGTGAATAATAAAAGTTTCATGTCTTTCTGTCACATTTGAGTTTCCACCCTTCTGGAGGTATCATCAAACCTTCTTTGTTGTTGCTGCTGAATACTTTGGGAATTTTCCACCTTTGCAGCTCTAAGCTTTTCCGTGAGCTTCGCAGCAAGCTCCCTCCCCATCCCACCCAACATCAGGATGAACACTCAAGGGTCTTGATCTGGACAACACACTGGTATAATTCATAAAGTCCATGGCAATGAGACCTTTTACACATCAACGGTTCCTACTATAAGACAAAATGTATAAAAATTACACAGATTGCTTCAGCACTTACTATCTGTTTAACAAATCTCTTAAACACGCAAGTGTTTGGCTGAGCACAAAGGTACTTTACTGACTTATAACTTCAAAGGTACAGGAGAAGCACAGACATAATTAACCTGCCAAACCTGCACTGACCTTCTGCTCCTGACATTATTAACTTTAAACTGCTTCTTTGTCAAGAAACATCAATTAACTTACCATAAGAAGCATACCTGGGAAAACTAAATCTCTCCTTTAATGGTTTGATTTTCTCTGTTAGTTTCTGTTTCCAGCTCACAGCCCAATAGAAGAAATTCCCTCAGTGTACTGCTTGATGTACACCTAAATGCATCAACTGAAAGAGACGTCTCCTGTTTCTGCTCCTTATTAACTTCAGGTGGGCAGCAGCCCAAAAGACAAGAAGATAAAACCTTCCAGAAGGATGAAAAACTTTAAAAAGATACATAATATTAGATTTGGACCCATTCTATGCAACTCACCAAGCATGATGTCTGGAGTAATTTCAAATAATTTGTTACCCTCCTTGTCCTGGGACAAAGGCATCGCACTAGCACTATATTCTTGGAAATAAACAACTTTAAGTTTAGCATTTGGATGCATCCTTACAACAAGCTGTGGGAACAAATTTATGGCTGATTATTCTGAAAATTGAGCTTCCTTGGAAATCGCCAAAGCACACAAGAAATCTAGGACCATTTTTGGAAGACGCATGAAACCCAGTGTTTCACACAATGAACTATTAACTAGCCATGATTGCTGTAAGAATACAGAAAAAAAAGCCAGTACAAAATCCTTCAGATGAAAAAATAAAAAATTAATAGTAGCCAATTTGGGATCATTCAACATGTCCATATTAGAGATTAAAGCATTGGGTTTTGCAGCTTTTACAAAAGTGGTTATACTTGGTAACTCCAGTGAAGCCTCTTACATACATCAGTATCTTTTTAATAATAATATTATTATGTAATCTTAAAAAGCTGCACTCTATTTATACATTAATAATTATACATATTTCTTCTTATTCACTCACCTTTCAAGGCCACAACATGCAGTGTTTGTTTTTATTCAAAGTAGAACTCTGAAATTCTGTATCTAGGACATTTCACTTCACCAGGTATTTCAAACAATACCCATATTTGGGCCACAATCAAGGTTTGAGAGAAGGGTTGCCAAGCCCTCAGAAATGGTAAAATATATCTATTCTGTTGTTAACTGCTTAAAAAAATAAAGGTGAATGAAAGTTATTGATCAATGAAGCATAAATTTGACTTACTTTTATGTTGTGTTAAAACTCTTGAGCAAAGTTTGCAAGGTTTGAAGAAACAGGATTTCTGAAGAGACATCAATTTAAATTTTAAAAGCTGGTAGGTTCTGAATAATACTCTTTCCTTACTTAAACATATTACTATTTAACAGAAAATAAAGTCTAAGAGATGGGAAATCCCTCTGGGTCCATATTCTTTCATGCTCCTTGACTGCCCATTTTTAAATACAGACGACATTACAAAAATATACTCAAAATATAGTTAGATGTCAGGCATTTCTTATAATCTGTCACAGAGATGTATAATGATCAATACTGTACATTTTAATGCCCGAGTTTTTCCCTAGCTTAGATTTTCCGTCAAAATTGTGAGAAATACTAGAGACAATTAAAAAAACCCTCCTCTGATGGATTTGCTTCAGAATTATTTTTTTCTCAAAAAAATGACTTAGTAAAGTTTGGAAATTTAATTAATTTTGCCAAAAATTAGACCATTTTGTAAGAAAGAGTAATAGCAGGACAGGGAAAGCACGTTTTATAGATGTTTTTATATATTTGTGTCATTTTTTCATGTCTTAATGACACTGGATGTAGTCTCAGTTGCCCACCTCTGTTGTTCACACTTTTCCATTGAACACAAATGTTATGTACAGGTCTAGGAAACATGAATTCAAATGAATATTGAACAAACTGGTCTCAGAAATTTAGAATGAAAATTTTCTTTTAAATTTACCTTTTTTTCATTCTTATTTTACAGTTAAGAAAGGAAAAAAACCCAAACCAAATCACAAAGACAAACTAAAGGAATGTATTCCATGTATGATGAGCAAGAAGTAGGATTTACTATGAAAATCTGATGCAGTTTCTATTAATCTAGTTACCTGTTATCATAACCTAGTCAATTCCTTTATCTTTATGCTCACAAGTATTTTTAGGTTGCAAGGAGACAACTAAACCAAAAGCTAGTACAGGACAAGGTATTTGAAACCCACTGCGATCTTGCAAAAAAAGGTACTGCTGATATTTCAAACTCCTAAACACCATAAATAACTACTGGCAGGAGATGCCTACCCTTCAGTTGAATACGCTGAGCATTAAAGTATATTCCGAGACTCACTAAGGTTTCATCTCAAAGTAACCGGCTCTTCTTGAACTACAACTAAGTTATTTAACAACGTCCTTTCACAGAAAATCTTGTGCTATGAGTCATATAACCAACTCCTTTTTTTTACAAAAAGACCCTATGCAATCAGCAATGTGCCACCTTGCATTGCCCTATCTGGTCATTTCCAGATGAAAGAGGCAGCATAACCATGCCAGTCTCACAGACCATAAACACTTTAAGCGGCATGGGAGATATCCTAGAAGAAAGCAGTACTTTGTGCAGTTATTTAAATTTATTCCAAGTATCTCTTTCTAACCATTACTACTGGAGCACTTCAAAGTGCAGTTCAAAATCAAAAGCAAAAAACATCCCTTGCATTGCACAGATAGGAACCATCATAGTCCTATTCTACAGAAGTAAGCATTTTGATTTAGATGTAACATGAGTAACCTGCCACACAAAGGATAGAAACAGGCACAGGAACTTTCATCAGTATGCCATCTGATGTAAGAGAAAGAAAACAGTATTTTTCCTCAGCTTAAAAAAATATTAAGGCTATTTTTATTCATGAACTAACATATGCATAACTCATATCTGGTACTTCATTTCTATAAAATGATTGTACTCAATATTTTGTAGGTTGAGTGTAGCATCTGTAATTCATTTCCTAGTTACAGAAATTATCACTCATATCATATATTAATATTTTGAACTTATTTTTAACATAATAATAAGCACCATAAACATGCACTTTCACAGAAGGTATGAAAACAATTGAGCTGTTTTTGCATAATCCAACATACCCTAGTTAGGTATAATTAGGACAACTGTCAACTAACTGAAAAGCTACAACAAAATAAGCAGTTTCAGACTGATTGTTAAATAACTGCTAAATTCAACATCACATTTTTCAGAACAGTCTGAGGTCATCTGGCAACATAACATCATGAAACTCAAATGTCAATCAAGTTCCAAGCCTATTTGCTAAGGGGGGCTGTGTGAGTCAGAATTTTTTCTGGAGGTTTGCAGTTAAATAGTATATATGACCCAGTTACTGGTATAGAAGCAATACCAAAACTGACTTCTTCAAAATGGCAATAAAATAGAATTAAAAGAAACAAGCCTTAGCAGTAATCACCACCTTAACTTAGTGAAATTTCATGCCTACAAATAACAAAAAAAAAGAGTGTTCTTTAGTGATCTTAGATTTCTGTCAAGTGGAGGCTCCTTCTTCCCCAGCTTTAGTTGTCACTAAATTTTGGACCACAGTGGTGTTTCTCATCTGGGCAAATCCTTAGCACCACCTGAAAAATCAGTTCCTCCATCTAATTATCATTCAGTGCATGACATAGTAGCCAGCTTCTCAAAACCTTCTTTAGCCTATTAATCAGGTATCGCAGATACTGGATCTTTTAACAATTCGGAACCCAACAGCAGCAATCCAAAGAAATTAGTGTGTGAGTTTTCCCATCTATAAAACTTTGAAATTCAGGCTTTGAAACTGTCAACAGGACTGATGATCCTGGTCCAGAATACAGCTATTCCTAGAAATTTAACCCATCTAACTCTCATTTAAATTTCTTGAACAAGACAATAATATTTAAAATCAGCTCTTGTATTGTTTAGTCATTGTCATGGTTTGGCACTGGCCCAATGCCAGTGCCCCCATGAAAATACATTTTCTTTAACTAACTGCTGTGAGATGCAACCAGGAACAGAGCAGCGCAGGCTCAAACTTAGAAAGAGAGGGAAAAAAAAAACTTTATTAACCTACAAAATAAAATCAGAAAGACACAGGAAGCAGAATGAAAACCTCTTCAACCATTCCTCCTCCTCCCACACAATTTCACCAAACCACAATGAGACAAAAAATCTTGGAGTTCTGATCAAGTTACCACCACTCTGATAATCAATTCTCAGTCCATCTGCGGAGAGAGGAGTCTCTCTTGTACCACAGTCCTACCCACGAAAACAGGGTTGAAACTCCCCATGTTTCCATGTCACACATGGCACCGCCCAGAGAAACTCTGCCATCGTGACATTCTCCTTCCATGTACAGTGCTCTCACCACCGTCCATGGACCAAAACTGCTCACAGGGTTCTTCAAGGATGCTTTGCCAAGTGCAGAAAAAAACAACCATGTCTCATTTTTGGGACAACAGTCCCCCC
>VZSE01012166.1:529685-546417 GCA_013398275.1 Promerops cafer
AATCTGACCACTGATTGGTTTGACTAAAACTTCCCAGAAAACTCACTTCCTCCCAAACGGAGACAGTCATAACAAGTGAACTAATTCTGGGAGTCTTGGAGCCAGATATAATTAATCATTCTGAGGCCAGTCAATTGAGGCTCTTCTGGTGTTGTGTGTGTTTTTTCCTTCTTGGGCAGTGGGTATTCTTATAATGACTACATGGGAAAATCTTCAGAAACAACATTGCTATATTCTTATTTCATAGAGTATTGTACTTTATGATATATTCAGGGTTTTTTTTAAATTTTATTTCTTATTCTTCCAATGGGCTGACATAAGTCCTCACTTTTTTCCTCTTCATATGTGAAGCTCAGGCGGTTGGGGTCCTAGGAGTACCTGAATAATAGTCCATTACAAAGAAAGGGAAAAAACCCAAATACTCAGACAAGGATTATTTTAGCGTTTTATTGCACTTTTCCCTTCTAAATAGACATAATGCTGTCTCTAAAAAATCCCATTTTTTATTAATTTGTTCCATGAAAATGAGCATTTGTGCTGCATATGTGCTTTCGCTTGGCCTGGCTTCATCCCGATTTCTCTGGCTAACTTCCCATGCAGCTCACAACTTTCTTCCTAAAATTAGTTTAAAAGTGATGATCTCTCTTTTTAAAACCTCATGGCAACCCAGCTTCCAACTGCCAGGCTCCGTCTGCTGGCTGAGCTCCAGCCTCTGCAGTTCAGGAATGCACAGAGGTACCAAGGCAAGGAATGGTGTCCCCAGAGCACCATCCACAGAGTCGTCACACTTTTGTTGGGCTGTTTACAGATGCCTAGTCTGGATGGCAGGTGCTTCTCTTGAATGAGACAGGATGAGTGTTTGAGGTGAAAAGACTCATGCTGTGCATGCTCCCCTACCCTTCTTACCTCCTACACACCTTCATTGCCCATTGCTGGAAGATTTTTCTCTGAATTTTGGCACCTCTGTAAGGAAAACTTACATGAAATTAGAAAATTTTTATTCATCTTCTTCTAAACATCATGCATTAATTAAAAACATAGCATTTCTACTTCTATCTGTTTGTTCTTTGCTCAAATTAATGCTCAACTTTAGAAATACAACCTGCAGGCAACATCATAATCTCGCTTGCTAATTATATGGATGTGAAAAAACACATTTCATTTTCTTGATGTATTGATTCTTTGGCAGCATCTCTTACTGGAGCAGTTTGAGAGAAAATCAGCAAAGTTTCCAGACTAACAACATACCATTCCCCATTATCCATTACCTTTGGCTTCTTGGGGCAGGAGAGGAGGAAGAGGAGTTGAGGATGAAGGAGTTGAGTATGAAGAAGTGAAACAGCCTGGAAGCAAGGGCTAAGGTATTTTAATTTTGTCTTTGTTTCTAATAATCAAAAATCATTTTATTATTACTTCAGGCTTACTGTGAAAATAAAAGCAATGCTTCACAACACAGTTTTTAACACTTGTGGCTATGGGCACTATAAACCAGGTGCAAGACAAATACTATTAAATGTAAAAACCATTCAGAACCTGTTCAAAATAAATGTCTATTAGGTAAAGAACTATAATTTATTAATTTTTAAATTTTTAATCCCTCCTATCCATTTTAACATTTATTCAGAAAGTTGCTACAGGTTAGAGAAAATTGAAACCTTTTTACATTTGTTATCTTTCCACTGTTAATAAGGAGGACTGATTAAGTGACAAACAAGCTATTTCTCCCAGAGCTGGTGTTACCCCACAGAAGTTGCTGGCAGGTTCAAGAGGACAAAGACACCTCAGAAAAAAACAGGAAAGAGCTTTCTCTGAATAAATGAAAAGCTCCAGTTTGAAGACTAAACTCACTTTGATTAGTTGAAAGTCTTCTTCAGACTTGAAGACTGAACACAACATACTTAATTGATATGTACCAATATTTGACACTTGCAAGTAGATGAGTGTCTTCATCTCTGAGATATTTAAATTTATCTAAATATATCCATAGATTAGGAGTCAAGATTATTCTGACATATCAAAAAGATGGAACCTTCTGTGGTCACTATAGGTTTCAATTTATCTTCTATATCAATATAGACTTATCAAAGGCTATTCTTCAAGTTCTTATTAAAACCAGGAGAAAGGTCAAAATTACCTCTCTTTCCCTCACTAACCAAATCTAGTTCTTGCTCCTGCGGGACATAATGCTGTTTATATTTCTCATTTAAATGCAAAAGTAATGAAGTTTGCATAAAGAAAGCAAAGCAACAAGAGATGATTACAATGAAAGCAGGCTAAATATCATATAGGTTTATGCTCAAAAATGGACAGTGTTGATGAAAAGAGGAAAGGAAAGCAGAATATTAACGTAAATAATTATTTCTTCTGTTGATAGCACCATTAATTCACATCCTGATAATGACAGTATCAGGCTGAATGAGTTTCATTGTTCTCAGACAGTCCCTGTGAATATATCTTGTTTCTGTGCTTTCACATGTGAAAAAATGCACCAGAATTTGTCATTACTTAGTTGGAGGCTGATTTCTGCTTCTCCAGCACCAAATCTAAATTAGAATTGGGATATACCCTAACCATTACCTGCAGCACACATTGACACAGAAGAGGTGTCCAGAAAGCAACCTGCACTGCAGACCAGGAGACACAGGGTGCCAGACAGCACCCACAGGACAAGGGATGAGAACTGGCTGGAAAATCATCTGTTTGATCTGCTGCACCACACATTCACCAAGTGTGTTACACATCACTGAATGCTTTTAAGGGTTTGTTTCTTGTCAAGGGAGTCATTGTGATCATTCTCCTCTTTGACCATAGAGTCCATGCAGCTTTGCTGCAACTACCTGTGACAACAGCTCAAGAAAGGCAGGAGGAAAGTGCTGAGAATGTCCAATGTGACTTCACATGCATTTATATAAGCACACTGAAACTGCTAGAATGCTTCACAACAAGAACAAACACAGGCAGCGTAACTCTATCCATTATATCTTTCCAGAAGAACTAGGAGGTTATGGAATATAGGATAACTCCTGCCAAAAATATTATCTTTTTATTTGTCTTTTATAAATATTCTTTATTCTCTTTTTTTTCTCTTCACACACAGTCAAGAAATGTGATTACACTAATGAAGCTTTCAACAAAATTGTTAACAGCACATATGAAAAATCAAAGCTTCTCCTCTTTAGACATTATTTCTTACTACAATTTCTGAAACATTATATACATCACCAGAAGTAATTCCGTAAAGTTTTTACGGAATGAAATTATTTTACTCTTGAAACTTGAAATATTTCTAGTGTATTTCATGGCAAGTTAGAGGCAAAAAGACTTCTATCTCATATAAACTGAAATTACGTCATATTTCTTACCATGTGTTTTGTTAACTTTCATTTTGGTAGACTCACTAAATTCAGACACTGATGGTTGCTTGTGAATTTATATAATAATGGTTCAAAGTTCCTGCAGAATGATTGATTTATCTAGTATTGTTTATCTAATTCAGCATTAATTAGCAATATTTTTCTTTCATTCTTCCCATATGTTCCTGAAAATAAGAGATCATCTTTCATTTACTGAGCAATGATTAGATGGGCTTCATAAAACTGCATTTTTCTTGAATTATTTCTCTCTGAAGTGCCTATGTAAATAAGTGACAAAAAGGAGGAGGTATATAATAGATCCTTGTAAAGACAATGCTTGAAAAAATCTAGAAGAGAAGCAGAAGAAAAACAACAGAGCTTTACACTTATAATCATCACTCTCTCAGATAGACCTATTGGTATGAAAACTGTTACCATTATTCCTGGATCCTTTACAGGTATAACCTAGGCAGGTATGATCAATGTGCAGTTAAGCTCTATTCTAAAGATACCAAAGTAACTCACAGAACCATAGAATATCCTGAGTTTGAAGAGACCCACAAAGATTATTGAGTCCAACTCCCAGCCCTGCACAGGACAGCCCAAAAGACACACCATGTGCCTGAGAGCATTGTCCAAATGCTTCTTGAGCTCTGTCAGGTTTGGTGCTGTGACCACTGCCCTGGGAAGCCTCTTCTCAGCTAATTCTCTTTCACAGACTCAATGTGTTTCTTACTAAAAAGGAGTTCAACTAAAATGTTAACTTCACCACTTTAATGGAAGTGTTTTCTTGACAGTTCTCAAGGCTAGGATATGTTTCTTCTTAATTCCTGGGGTAAATAAAATATTTTCCAGGCGGTGACAATTACTCGTTAGATTTGGTACATTGTAGCAGTATTTTTGAAATGTGTATTCAGTTTTCTGGACTCTGTAGTTAAGTACTTTTAAGGCACAAAATAATAAGCAATTTCACTATGTAAAAGGAAAGATGGATTTAGAGAGAGGAGAATTTGGAAGCCATTTGTGCCGTCTCTCACGAGCTTTTCTTTCCTAAACAATAAGGAAACACATAGAGAGCAGGTCTTAAGCTGGAGAAAAAACAAAACAAAACCCCACAAGCTACTTCTCTTCCAAAGTGTTTCTAAATTATTCTCAGTTCTTGCAAACATAGAAACAAGTGTGTGTTTGTGTGTGTGTTTAATCTTTTGAGCTAAAACTATTCCCTAGGCGCACATTTCCTTTAAATATTTTTCCTTTATTTGCAGTGCACAGAAAACACAAGTAGCCTTGATGTCTCCAAGGAACAGGTAAGAAATATTCTGAAGAACCTCTCCCATCCTGAGCCAGTAGGCACTAAGTATCCCTCTGTTAGTTCCTTAAGCCTTTTGCAAAAAATATTGAAGACACCTTGGCACTGGAAGTCTTAATTTGGTCCCTTTAATCTCTCTTCTAGAAGGAAAAAAGTGTGATACAAATTATATGAAAATGTTCCTTTTTAGAAGTATTTTTTCATCATTCAAAAGGAAGCTCACTACCGAATCGATATTAAAAAGTGACATGCAGTATCTGGTTTAAGGGTACAAAGATAAACAGAACTGTATTCACTGCTGCTGTTTATCAAATTATGCCAAGAATATAAAAAAATCAAAACACCCATAATCCCAAAATCACTCAGCCCCTTCTCCCTAAATCAGCCACATGCATTCAAACATTAAATGAAATCTCAGCCTGTCATTTTTCAGTGCAGAACATAAGGTTTTGGCAGTACCTGACCACCAGTCATACACACCTACAGGGCAAAGACAGAAAACACAAAGCCTTCTTGCTCTACAGCATACCAACAATCCAACATAATCTCAAAGGTACGATGTTCAAATAATTTTAATTTCACAGAATTGCAACAGAGGGCATACTGAAAGTGGTGCATACCTCCTGACCATGCACATGTGATGGTATTTATAGATACAGATAAGGTTACACAATTATTGTCTCTAATGCTTTATCAACATCATCATCATCATCATCATCATCATCATCACCTTTACATTAACATACTTCTGAAACTTCTGAAAAAAACAAAGGAAATTTATCATCACCTTCTTTTGCACCATATGCAAGAAGGATTTCAAAAAACTCCTTCATTTTTCCTTCTGCAACCCTACACAGGCAGACGGCAATGGATCATGTAACCTGGCACAGGGTGTCTAACCTGCCCTTCTAAATTCAGAATAATTCAGAAATTGTCCCCCTTCATCCTTCCACAATAAGGCTGCTTCTGCTTTCCAAGTGAAATGGAGTGTTTCTCTGAAAATGCACTTGACAGACAAACACAGACAGTTTACCAAATCAGCAAAAGAGAATCTGAGAGAAAAGATAATTTGCTACAGCTCCAAGTTTTCCACCTGATAATATTGAATTACTTACAGCATGTGTTTGGTAACCCACTGACTTTCACTAAAGTCACAGGAGCTCTCATCTTTAATAACTCAGTTAACATTGTAAATAACCATGTTTCATCCAACACAGACTCTTTTTCTATTTAGGGTGCCACTGCATGAGGCTGCAAGTCCCCTGTCTATTAGGTCTTATAACTTGGATGCAAGGAATGAAATGCTTTAGCTACCAGCAGTTCTCAGATTTCTTTCTGCCCGTGACAACACTTTGTTTAAAGCAATTTAGCTAACTCTCCTGAGCAGATGAAATTATTTGAATGATTTGCCTCACTAATCTTTTCCTCACTTACCAAGCTGTTAGTGTCTATCTGGACATTGTGCATCTGATCTTTCATCTAGGAAGAAGAATATAAATATATAAAAATGTATATACACACAATGATAATTTCACAGGAAGTTCTGGCAGCTGTGCAGGGAGCTCCAGGCACTGTGTGCTTAATGCAGCATTTGCTACATAACATATAATATTTTCCTTTCTTATACCATGTATTTTTCTTTTGCACAGCACTGCAGTTGATTGCCAATACTTCTGCAGGTGATGGATGTAAGACCTACTTGTCTCTGAAGAATCGTAATGTTTAAATGGATGCAACACAGGCAGTATCTCTACTTCCTTTCATCTTTATAGTGGCACATCTGAACTTTAGTAATTCCTGATAGAAATCACAATGTACTTCTTGTACTTTACAGTACAATCCTCTGATATATACAAATATTCACATAACCTGAAACCTACATAGATTTTTAAATTAAAAAATCCAACTAAGACATAACATCAGTTTTCCTGACAGAATCAGAATATTAGCCATAAAACTGAAGTTCCAACAGGAGGATCAATCTTGATACATATTTTTGACATAAAATATTCCTTGGTGCTGCTTCTTGGGAAATAATAAATTCACTGAGGTGTTATATCCATCAGGCCACCTAAGAAAGCTTTAATGTATACCTCCTTAAATGAAAATCACTGCTTTTACAGGCCCATAATACCATTTTCCTGTCAGCTTTTAAAGTCAGTCTTAAAGCTCTACAGAAGCAGCAGGTGTCACAGGAAGACCTCTCATTGAATATTCATTGTGCTGCCAGCAGTATTTTGAAACTATCATTCTCTCTAAGAGAAGGCAGGCAGAGATTGCAGAATACTGGCCTCCTTGGAGGACTTAGTTCAAGCAATAATGATCTGAATAGCAGGAGGTTTAATCTGGTACTGACTTGCAAAAATACTTTCATACACAGAAAAAAACGGCTGGTTTCCTTGTCTTTTTATTTTAGCAGGAGATTAAAAAAATATGTATCACAAATTAACATATTTAATGTTAAATTATGAATTCACAAACAAAAATATAGGGAGAAGTATGCCTGAAATCCATTATTACTCATTAATCCATATATATTTTTGACACATATTTCTAAGTACTATTTCTTCTTTATTGCTGACATTTTAAGAACAGGATAGCCTGACTTCACAACCCCAAGAAAAATAAGCAATAAAATATTTTGTGAACATAGATAATGTTGATTAATGGATTATTCTTATGATACTGGTATTTTTGACCTATTTAGTTCATTTGAACAAGTTGGCAACAACAGCTGGCATTACCCATCACCAAATATTGATGGGTTTTATTTATTTAGTATGTGGGTTTTATTCTTTTATTATGGCTCAGTAAGTGCTTGGAGATTCTGAATATCCAACTCTTTTAGAGCAAGAATGCCAGCATTGCTCTTCTAAGGACACTCCTCATAAAATTAGTGATTTATTCATTTCTGTCTTCACTGGCACACTGAACATAAACCCCAACCTCCTGGAATTCACTTAATCTGACAATGGGCTATCCCCATGGACGTTCATGGACTGCTATTGCTGACCTCAAGGCAGCAGTGTTCCAGATGCAGCAACATTCCCAAATGACAACCTAACTTGGAAGATCTGCAAATCAAACCTAACCTGAAGATAAGCAAAGGGCTTTCTTGTAACAGGAGCAAAACCATCCAATACACCTTGGAAATGAGGGAAAGGAAAACTTTCCCAGACACCAAGACAAGACAGTGTGGGACCATCTGCTCCAGAAAGATAGTGATATTTGGTGAATCAGAAAGAACACTGAAAGAAGACACCTACTACATTAGAAACTGGAATGTGTAGTTTAATTTTTTGTTTAATTTGTCTCAATCAGCAGCTCCAAGTTCTGGGACTTCTGGGTCTTTTTAGTGTTGTTGTCTGGTTTTCCTGGACATGTTCACCAAGAACAAGGCATGCAAAGCATTTCTGACTTAAAGATTCTGTCTTACTAGTCACACAGCCTTCTTCAAACAGACCAAGGGCTCCAGGTTTTCATCTAATGATTCCATCACACCTCCTGATATAAAAAAGAAACTGAAAATATAAAGACTGATTTCACTGTTAAGTAACAGTATAAATAAGAAACTGTAGAAATAAAAAAAAATAATTCAAAAATTTGATGCAAAAATTATATTTTATACAACCATCTGCGTGTTCTTTTAGTATGGGAATATGTTCAGAAATATGTTCAAATAATTGAAAAAATTCTTCAGTGCTTTGGAAATGCTTTCAGAAAAGCAGAAGATGAAGAAGGGCAGGAGACAAGACAAGGATGGTAACAAAAAGCTGTCTATTGTACTCAAGGTACCCTTGGAAGGGAGGACTTCAAGAGGAGTACTACGAAGGGAGGACAAGTGATGGACAAGGAACAAGAGCTGTAAGTCACATTTCCACAACTGTAGCCAAATTCCGCTCAGCAATCAATCCTCTCAGGCAACCCTCTGTTGTTTGAGGAGTGTGAAGACTGTCAGGCTGATCACTGGCAATGAAATAATTCCTGGAATAGAAATTTCTAGCAATCATCCATAGCACACAAATAGAGAGCCAACCCAGTGCAAAAGTTTCGATAATCAGCTACTGTGAAAAAACAAGCATTTATGAATCCTTAAAAAATAATACAATCAGGCTGACACATTTGAAGGAAACTAGTATTCATCAATTTTCACCAGGCTATTTATGCACACTTGTGCTAAATATGGTACTAATTTTAATTTTATTCCAACATCATCATATTCAGGGGTGGTAGATATTTCTCTAGAGAAAAAGGCAGTTGTTAAGTAAAAACTTGAAAGCAGTCATAACAAATCAAAACAATCAAAACAAATTTTCAAAGTGAATACTGAATATTGTACATTCCATATGCTTCTACTTCAAGGTCACATGACAAAAATGTAAGTTCATTTGCTGCTTCTTCCCAGAAGTTAGGCTTTCTGCCAGATATCCTTCAGAAGGAAAACCTGTCCTGTGAAGCTGTGCAGAGGAGTTATGTATTCACAGCATGTGAGAGACATAAAAGCAGTATGCTCCTATCACCTCTGCTAGATTTATCATTAGTTCAAAAATGTATTGTATTGCAAGGCTGCTCTCATAGTGTGAGATGAGAACCACAAAGAGTTGCCTCTCACTTTCTTGTGTTTCCTGTAGGAGAAGGTAGTGCAAGTTGCCTTCTCACACCCTCATCTGAGGAAGGAGCAGGTGCCCAGTCCTACTCCCACTCATCACACCAGCAAGGCCTCTCCACCCCTCTACAGAGCAAACCAGGGGAAAATTTAAAGGCTTAAAAAAAAGGTAGTCATACCTTAGGAGTAAGAAAGTAAATTTCTGTTATAAAAGAGGAAACAAAAAAAATCTAATATTTCTGTTTCTGCTCAAGTTTCACAAGGGAATATGGTTGACTTTTCATGAGGAACAATACTACAGTACAGAGATCAAGTGTAGCTGGAGAGCAAAGTAAAACAGCGCATGCTTGAGTGACTCTGGGAAGTGAATTCAAAGGGCTCCTGCATCGGGAAAATGTCCTTTTTACATCTTTTGAAAAATTGCATTAACCTGCAGACATCAGTTGTGAGCTTCCCTTTTCATTCTGTCTGTTCTGTCCGTTTTCTCCTCAGATCCTAGATCCTTCTTTGCTTCAGTATAGCTAATATTAAAAATGTCTTAATAAAGATTTCTAAATATACCACGTAGGGTATTTTTAAAGATTCATCTACTTCTTCAGCTGTTAAATTATTTTGGCAGTTACATAACCATTATATATGGAAGCCAGTTCCCCGATTTGTGGGAACTGAGGGTGGAAAATGTTTATGAAAATGTGACCTATAGCTACATTTAGGATTTACAAATCCTAAGATCAATACATTTAATCTTTTGTTTTCAGTGTGAAGTACAATATTCTCAAGAGAAAGTTCTGTGCTTTATATTAGAAATAACATCCCAAGTTTGTAGCAAATATTTTGGTGTTCTGTAATACATCCCTAATGACTTCACAGGAACTGAAATATACCAGGAAAGGTTGGTATAAGAAAACGAATTTTCCTTTCCTAGAATCTCTGAAGACTTCCAGAAAGTGTCCAGAAATTATATCACTGCTGGTATCATATACAACAAAAATTCTGATCATATTTATGTTGTCTTATTTTTAAACAGATGTTATAAATACTTAA
Source organism: Promerops cafer (assembly GCA_013398275.1). Classification (NCBI taxonomy): domain Eukaryota; kingdom Metazoa; phylum Chordata; class Aves; order Passeriformes; family Nectariniidae; genus Promerops; species Promerops cafer. Next base: position 539,998 of record VZSE01012166.1, read on the forward strand.
AGGAAATAATTAAAAATACTTTTATTCTCATCTTAGTATGATTTGCTGCTTTCAATCTAATTGTTTTTATTCCAAAAGTTATTTTTCAGGTGAATATCTCTGTTTTCTTTGCCACACATGGCAGAAATGTACCCCTAGTGAAGCCATACCATACCAAGGAAATACAGTTTAGGAGGAAGAACATAATGTAGCATCAATACTTGTATTGATAGAATCACAGAATGGCTTGGGTTGGAAGCCACCTTAAAGATCATCTATTTGCAGTGTCTCAGAAATAGTTTGGAACTTGTACAGTAAACTGACTTCCTTCCAATTAACTATGCTCCATTATTATTCGCTGGACACAAAAATGAATTTTATTAGCTAAGTAAATAATTACCTTCTTCTCAGCACGTACTTTATAAGTTTGGGTTTTTGATTCTGACTAATACATTTTGTTAGTTTGTATCCAATAAAGACTTAGAAGGACATAGGAATAATTTTTTTTCCTCAGTATATATATTTCTCTGATTATACTTGCCTCATACAAACTCTTTATACTGCAGCAGATTTTTTAGACTCTGCTTTATTTTTTTCCCTAACAGAAAACTCAGAAAACACACACATACACCCCTTCAGTCTACAGCTATTTTGACACACAAGTGATAGACAGCCATTCCTAAGCAGAATAAATTTCAGTAAGTGTAAATATATTCAGAAGTTTCCTTTAATGAAGGAATGCCCTGTGTCCCTTACCTCCTCTCCAAAACGGGACTACACTGTTTCATTACTGTTCTAGAGATTTCTTTTCAGACTTCCACATCTTTCATCACTTTGGTGCATGTCTAAACTCTTAACTGGACTGAGCCTAAATTATTCTCCAAGTTTAACAGATATAGGCAAAATAACCAATTCAAAGGTAAGCACAGAGGACACTGGGGAGGGTACGTGTTTATACAGACAGATTCCCTCCTTCATCCGTGCTCCCCAAACCACATTTTTATCCCTCAGTCCACTGCATTGCAAGTGCAACGATAATCTTTGTCAACATAGTCACCGCAGGTATCCTACATGAAAATTTAATACCATAAGGCAAACAGCTAGAAACAGCTCCCTGTATGACTAGAATTTTAAAAACTATTCTTCACTTTTTCTAAATGAAGTTCTCTTCTTCTGAAAAGTCTAGTGGACGACTGAGTTTGACCTACATGGGCTAAACCAGTCAAATATGGGGGCCCACAATCCATTTTCCCAAAAAGACCATCCCTTACTTCTCTGATTTGTTCCCTTGTTTTCATATGAAAGAAGTTGGATAAGTAGCCAAAGAAACTGGGAAACTTAGCAGTACACAGTGCTGACCTGTAACCACATATTAGCTCTTCTTTACATGATAATATTCAGAATGAAGAAAACCTGGGCAGGATTCACTTCAATGAGTTGCAGATTTTGAACACTACAGACATCTCCAGTTAAGCCAGTCATCTAAGTTCACTTTAGAACAAGGGAAAATGTAACCGCTGGGCACAATTTACCTAACTGAATAAATGGCTGAACCATTTATTCAGGCCAGATGAATAATTCTGTGTTTCTCTTTACTGACTATAAAAACAGCCTATGAATACTTGCATGATAAAATCTGTCACTACAGATATACAATATCAGTGGGAAAAAAAAAAAAAAACCACAACCCAAAACACAGTTCTGACCACTCTTAAAAAGACACGTGGAAATGTATGGTAAAATGATCCACTATTACACAATCAAGAGGGAAGCAATTATATTGCATCAAAGCCACCTGAAAATACAAAAATGGTACTACAATCAAACAGTTTGACCTCAGTTAGCTTGTTACTTGAAAAGAATAGCATTTATATTATTTTTAGATACAATTACTACAAATTATGGATAGCTAGAACAATTGTAGGTTTCCTTCCAGCTAACTGCCCGACATAAATGCCCAACCACAATAGAGCAAAATGTGCTCCAGGAAAAAAAAAAAAAAAAAGTTTTTACTTCAGTAATCTTTAAGTTTACACAGAAACCTTTATTCCATGTATTGACTACAAATTATATTAGTTCCTTAAAAACTGTAGAATTTATGTTCATTATACCTGAAATGCAGTAATGTAAAAAACCCCAAACTGTTAAAACATTAGGAAACAATAAGAATCTTCTAAACTCTAATTTTTAAGCACAAACTTTTAATCTCAATGTTTCAATTCTCTGACAGGTTTATACATCGATGTTTTTACCCAAATGTTCATTGAAATATAATAAAAATGCTAAATAAACAATAAAGAATATTGTAAACAACAAATGGAACCTTATGAAAAGTGAATAATATGCTAAACAGATATAAAATACATTAAGGAAAAATATGGTGCAAATATGTGAAAGTTAAAACAAAAAGTGCTTTCCACTCCCTCCCACATTTGTTTATATCTTAATTTTAACCATATATCTATTTTCAGATAATTTCAATGAAGTTATGTGGATTCAATTTCAGTCAGGGGGAAGTCAATAAAGCAACACATCTGAAAATTTCTTTCTGGCTTATAGTATATTATGCTTCAGGTGAAATCTCTCTAGTATGAAATTACTTCTTGCATACAGGAAATACACTTTTACAGCAAACGCAATCAAGACAGAGAAAACAAAGACTGCCAATTAATCCATACCCACAGTATTGTTAAAATTTATTTTCCATGGTGAACAGCATGGTCCTAGCTAAGTATGTGTACAGACTGACAAAGGACTATTTGTGGAATGTCTTAACATAGCTACTCGTAGCTGGCAGTGCAAGTCAGCTATATTTTATTAAATAATTTTCAGATTCTTAGGACAAAGAATTATTCAGCCAACTTTTCCTTTTTTGTTGTATTTAATTTCCTATGTTAACAAATCAAGTTTCCTCTTGGTACATATTTGCTTCATTGGAGACACAGAATTAGTGAAAGTAATTCCTCATAAATACAGCTACACATAGGCAAGGTATGACTTCTTCCCATCCTTCATAAATACATTATTTTACTCTGGAAATATCTGACTTACTACAGTCTCTTTGCCTATAGTCCACAGTCCTTACTCTGATGCATGAATCAGAACACATCCAAAAATATCTATCCAGTGCAGACAAATTCTGCATTTATTGAGTTTATTAAAAAAAAAAAAAAATCCTAAAAACAAAACAAAAAATCAACCAACCAAACAACAACAAAAAAAAACCAACCAAGAAACAGACTCAAGCAGAGGCTTAGGGAATTTTCTGCAGGAAGATTTAACCAACTCAAATAAACCAAGTTAAACATTAAGAAAATAACAAGGAAGCAGTGAACATTTACTGTAATACTATCAAATTTTCTGTAAGGGTATTATGTCCTGATACAAAAACCAGTTGTTCAAGGACTTAATTCTTAAAAGTATTATTTATGCACATATTTCCATTGACTTGAATAAGCCTACTCGTGTGAGCTAAACATAATATAGGGGTTCTGTTTTATATTCAATATACTAGATTTCATGCTCTAATAACATTGCTGATTTATTTCTTCCATTAAGTAATCCTCTTGACTCTGTATAATAACTATATTGTAAGTTGTTTTCCAGAAGAGATGAAAGTGAAGCTATGCTGCAGGAAGAAGTAGAAAAACCCTGGTCATTATACATGTATATCAAGACTTTATTAATTTACCACAGACACTTTCTTTTAAAATGAAGAATTAGAATATTCAGCAGCTGTACTTGCAGAGATAAACAAATTTATCACACACCAAGTCTCTCTGCTAGCTTTATTTATAAGACATTAATAAATCTGTTTCTTTTCATCCTCAGTCACATGCTTATCATCTGATGATGCTTCTTTGTGGTGCTCTACTGAGGTATTTAAAAAATACTCTCCCAAGCAGTTTTACAGCCTGCTGACTAAATATACACATCTTCATACTTATATACCCTGATAATTTAGTAATTCATTTAGTGACACATTGCAAAGCAACACTTCAGATGTGAGAATATAAAGTAATTACGTCCCCAGTCAACACCACTGACTTTCTGTTCAAATATGGTGCAACTCTGAATTCTGATTCTAGCTTAAGAGAATAGCATACATCTGAATTTCTTCCCTGCAAGTGATTTGCCAGTAATTAAGTGTCCTTCTTCCTTTCCTCTCTTCCAGTTTCTGAATTGTATATATTTATGAAGTTTCACACATACTGGTTTCTTAATCTGAGCAAATTTTCTGATGGCTCCAGGATGAACTAATTCCTGTGAACACTTTCAAGTCTGTAACCAAGTTAGTGATGTTCTTGAACTGACTTCCCTCATGCCTATATGAAGTTAAATCCCTGACCACTGAAGAGCTCATCTTCTCTTGAACAGCCTTCCACCCAGGTTTACAACACCCATTCTTTTTATTTTCTAATAATGGTGATCTATGAAACATCCTAAGTGAAGCTATTTTCATAGAGAAAAAGTTATCTTATGATTTCTTAAATGAAACCTGAAGGGAAACATAGGAAGACCTTGAAAAGGACATTATTGTTAAACTTCAGTTGCAGTTTAAGGCTCAGAAAGAGAATCAATACACAGACACAAGTAAGGACATTAAAAAATTATGCTCTCTTTCTCACTATATATAAAAAAATGCCTTGTATTTTTCACTCTTAACCCTAATATCAAATTCTATCCAATATCTCCACCTCTTCTTTCTTTCCTAGTGTAACACTGTTCACCCCTGGATAGTAGCAAAACTAGAAAGAAAAAAATTAAATTAAACCAGAGAGATTTTTAGACTTGTTGTACAACAATCATTCTGGAGATGGCAGGCTGTATTTCTCTGATCCTTATGACTTCTAGACTAATGTAAACACAATGTGACTTGGTATATATATGCAAAATGCAATGACATGAAGTTCAAAATTATGATTTGGATATTTATGTAAAACTAGTGATTATCAGAATATAAAATTTCCTTGTGCCACCGCTATGCACCATGTGCTGCTGTTTCCTAGAAAGGTGTTATATGTCCTAGATGGGAAAGCTTTATTCCCCAAATCAGGAGGATGCTTCGGAGCGATCATAGACCAAGAACCTTCTTTAAGAAAGCTGAAGGCAGGAAGGGAGGCTGTGGATAAAGACTCCACAGCATATGCAGAGACCAGGAGCTGCTTCAGAAGAACAGGCAGAGACATGTAGAGAAGTCCCAATCACCACGAAAATTGTAGGTATTTTTAGAGAATTTTATGGAATTCATACAATTGTAACAGCTCTGGAATGTTGCTGGATTAAGAGCAGGCATATTAAAATTTCCACTGTACCTAATGGGTAGGACGACAATTCCATTATTAATCTATTTATTTTAAACACATTACACTCACCAAATTCCATAAATTACTTTATTCCTTTGTTATTTTTAAAAAAACCTAGCAATCTCTTTCAAAGTTCTCTAGAGGTCTAAGTTAAAGGAAGAGGTAGCAGCTGTACACCCCATTAGGTTCACAGCGGGAAGAGAACGAGACAGTACAGAATCACCCTCTTTTCCACCTTTCCTTCTCACCCTCTTTGCTCTTCTCTTTTATTATTCTTATCTTTTGTCCTTTCCTTTTGAAAACAGAATTCAGTTCTCCAAGAGCTGGACCAGTCAGCCATTCACTTCATTCAATTCAATGGAGAAGAAGAAGCATTTTGTCCTATCATAGTGGTAATGAATCCACTTTTTTTCCATTAATTATGTGGAAATACACAAGCATGTTAAAATCCCAATGGTCTCTAGAGGCTAAAAGAAAAAAAAACTTTTCCATATGTATTACTTTACATAAGAGTGATCTACACAGCAGGCATGAACTTCCATCTATCCTCTTACCTTATATCCCTGCCCAAAATTGTGAAGGATCCCACTTAAATTCTTGTTTTCAGCATGGCTTATTCCTCACCCTGTATCACTGGATGTTAATCTGCAGTCAAGGACAATTTCTGCCTGACTGCAGATTTTTCTTGCTTTTTTATTACTTTTTTAAAATTAGTATTTATACTCTCTTTTTCTCTCTCTTTTTAATCTCTCTCTGGAATAAGAGATGCAGTACTACTTGCAATAAGCCTTTAAACTTTGAATTGCCCTGACATGAGCATATTCTGGACAATTAACAAAATCCCATCAAATTTGATGGTATCAGAAGCAATTTATATTTTAAACAAAATAAAAGCAAAAAATGAAATTTCTCATCCTGCTCAGTGTAGCATGTTGTCATGGTTTGGTGCTGGCCCAATGCCAGTGCCCCCATGAAAATGTATTTTCTTTAACTAACTGCTGTGAGATGTGACCAGGAACAGAGCAGAGCAGGCTTAAACTTAGAAAAAGAGAGAAAAACAATAATTTTATTAAACTACAAACTAACATCAAAAAAAAACACACAGGAAAACAGAGTGAACACCTTTTAAACCATT
>VZSE01012166.1:547244-560169 GCA_013398275.1 Promerops cafer
CTGGGCTACCAGGGGCGAAAGAGAGCGAACTCTGGGAAATCTCTGCTTTTAACCCCGTGTGTCTTCAGAGGTGACTCACGTCTTCAGTGGTCACACCAGGTGTCAATATTCAAATCCGACCACTGATTGGTTTGACTAAAACTTCCCAAAAAACTCACTCCCTCCCAAACCGAGACACATGTGTTCCGCAGACCTTGAGGCCAGTAAGATGTAAGGAGATATCAGTAACTGAGGACAAAGGCAAAAATTCCTGACAGTGCTAATCTTGAAATCCATGGAGGATAAGATCCCATGTCATCAATATCACATACAGTTATTGTCCCCAAACTGGCCAAATTTAAAATGGGGAAAAAAGAGATGGGGAAGAGCAACCAAATGGAGAGACAAATCTCCCCTCTTTCAAACTGCAAGAAAGGAAATTTAGTTTAGATATTAGGACAAAAATTATTTCCTGTGAGGCACTGGAACAGGGCTCTCCAAGAAGCTGTGGATGCCTTTCTTGGGGTGATTTATGACTATAGTGTATTCCCTGATGCTCTGCTTTATGCCCCAAAATGGTTGCTGTATCTTTGAGGTGGGTCCAGAGGAGGGATGAGCCTTGGGCTTGTTGGTGGTTTTCTTCGAAGCCTTGCTCCCCAGGTGTTGGGGGTTTGGTGCGGTCTGGGTTTTGCTTGGCTAGTTTGGTTCTGTTAGCCCAGGCGAGAAGTTGTTCCTTTCCCTGGCCTTGGAGAAGCTGCAGCAGCAATCCTTCGGCAATCTCGAGGCGAACTGGACAGCTCGTTTGGTCCGAGAGCAGAGAGGGAAAACAGGACCTGGGGGAGAGGAGTTGGTCAGGACCGGCAGGAGAGAGGGACTGCTCCATCTCGGCCCCAAACCTCGGGAAAGCTGAGCCTGGGACAGAAAGCACACCAAGCCCACCTGCTTCATCTGCCAGTGGAGAGGAGATCAGTGCCAGAGGTTTTCATCTGTTTGCCTGAACTGCTGTGTGAAGCTCCTGTTTGTGTCTTCTCTTGAGACCAATGCCAGCGCCATCCTCTATTCACCATCCTCTCATGGCGTGAGCCAGTATTTTTTCCTTGGAATTTGGGGTTTTGTTCTAGTGTGTGTGTGTGGGATAAGGTCTGACAGTTTAATATCTAGCATTTATTTGTCTTTTTTTCCTATGCCTTGCAGGCATTCTGTTAATAAACTGTTGATGTTGTTCTTTTTTTTTACTTTCATCCATTAGTATTCATTTCCAATGGATGGAAAGGGATTGTTGGAATACTTTTAGAGGAGATGACTCATTCCAGAGTGTCTTCTCTTAAATTTATTTTTAAACTGAGACAGCGCCCCTTCCCTGGAAATGTTCAAGACCAGTTTGGAGGGAGCTCTGAGCAACCTGGTCCAGTGGAAGATGTCCCTGTTGAGAGGAAAGATGTATGCTTATGTCTTTACTAACAATTTGATGGGTGAAGGTATGGGTGTTACTGTCTTTGAAATGAGTCTTAACGTTTCTACTAACTTCAGGCAGCAGGTTCATTACAGAGCCCAGACAGCTTGCCTCCTAAAACAGACAAGTGGGTCTGCACAAGCCTGAACTTCTGAACTCTGGGGTAAAACAACAGGTTGAAGAGGGGAATATGTGATAGGTGGTTTGGGAAGGCTGTACCTTCCTAGTACTGCAGCCAATGGGGAAAGGAAGAGGGCAACATGTGGCCGGGAGTTTAGGTTAAAAGGAGGCTCTGGCCTCCAAAACGTTGAGAGAGAAAACCTCGTGGGCGTGTGCCCCAGTGGACTCTCTCCCTTTATTTGAAAAGATTTGCAGGACTCTTCTGTGTCCTTTATGGACACTGGCTTTTCATAGCATGATTTTCCATGGTGGGGGGTTAGAACCGGATAATCTTTAAAGTCTGTTCCAAACCAAACTGTTCCATGATTCTAGGATTCTATAAATAATAGCCTCTCTGTTTAGAAATGTGTAGACAAAATATATCCCATCAGCTTTAGAGGGGAAAAAAAAAAGCAATTACAGAAAAAAAATCAACAGATGCCTACAGCATAATGACAAATATACACAAAGTTAAACAATGAACATTTATTCCTTATTTTTCATCGGACAAAAAAGAAAATCATGATATTACCACAATCACAGTCAGCAATTCAAAGTCATAAGAAGGAATTACATTCTCCACACAAAATGTGATTAAATAGTGAAATTCACAAGAGACCAAAAGTATAAATGAATTCATAAGAAGATAAATTCATACAAGAGATATCAATTCCCAGCCACTAAATACAGTGGTTTGATGTAGCTGCTGGCTAATAAAGCCATTAATCTGCTAATGTCTGGAAGCTGAAGGGGGAAGGGCTTCTCTGCTTTACTATATGCTTTGCCTAGAATCTGCTACTGGCTATTGCTGGGGACAAGCCATTTGGCTGGATGGAAAATTATATCCCTCACTGTGAAAATTCAAAGCTTAAAAGGAAAACTATAGTTGCAGAAATACTTCATTTTCAAAACCATGAAATATTCCATGTGGAATAATTTCACAACAAATTACCTGTAAATATAAATAGCTACTATTGCTCATCTAAACTACAGTATTTAGATGGTGAGGACTGATATTTCAATATACAAAATGCAGAATAAACGTATGTTGTACTCCACTATAAAAGCCATACTAATAAAAAACCAAATTTTAACCTTTTGGGAAACGATTTTCTAATATATTGATTTACAAATCAGATTACAAAACTGAAAAATCATCTGACATCAAATGGTAATATCTTACACTAATCTTTAGCCCCAAGACTTTAAAAATGATTATTCAAACAAAGAGATGGGTGGGAAGAGATGGGATGGAGCTGGGCTGCAGGCTGTGGGACGCGCCTGCAGAAGCACATGGCAGCACAGAGAGGCTTGTGTCCACCTAACCTTGGGGGGAGGAGGTGTCACACAGCAGACCCCTACAGGAGAGGAGCCTGCTGGAAGCTGACAGACAAGTGAACCCCACAGAAGGACATTTAGGAAGTGTGTTGCTGATGTGGCAACATGGGGTAGGTCACATAGTGAGAATTACCATGTAAGGAAATACTGTGCCTTGAAAAAGTGTATAAAACCAGCTCATTTCTTTTGAACAAACGATTCAGATTCCCTGCTGGTCTGAGTCCATGTCTCGGTCACTCACAAAGAGAGACTATCACCACTCCCACATGTTGGGCTGAGTTTGCCTGCTAAGACCTTCCCTATCTCCTTCAGCCAATGATAATTCAATTACTAAAAACGAATTAAAAGAAATAGAAATTAAAAATATACTTTGAATTAATCAGATTAAGGAGTGGCAAGTGCAGCGTTCACCTACAGCATTTCCCTTGCATTTCCACAATAGCCAACACCTGTGTTTTTCCTGAAAACAATGTTGAAAACCAACTGCAGGATTGGAACATCATAATTTGCTTCAATCCTTTATTTTTTTTGTAAATGTTACCTATCTCTAATATAAATTTCATTCCTTGGTACAGTGGATTGATTATTTTGTTGACTAAAATGTCATGCAAAGTGTTGAGCCTGAATATCAGCTTTTGCTCAAAGCAAATTGTACTTTGCCTAATGGCTGAAGTTGTACATCAGACATCTTATTCATCGTACTAATTGGATGGGCATTGTCAGATTCATGTGATGTTCATCACAGCATATGACCTTTCCATCATCGGGAAGGATCATTATGAACAGAACAAAGTCTAAACATGAAGCTTTGGGAGAGCATGGAGGACTCTAAGAATCTAAAAGACAGCTGACCCCACCTACTGTAATTCATGGGTGTAAAAGATGGGACTGAGGTCAAGGCTTCAGTCCTCACTGTCAAGATTTCAGTCACCCCCATTTATTTTTTGCTCAAAATCTAGCTGTGACCTGCTGAAGACCTCAAGTTGCTCAGAGGTCCAAATAATTTTATCAGCCACACCAAGTAGTGCTCATGTACTGATAAAAGCCATGTTATATCTGTATGCCTTGATGGTCTTTGTTGGCTGAAGGCCCGAAACACTGAGATTGCACAATTCCCTCTTATTCCATAGGCCTGCCTGAAGAAAAGTTTTTTGGCTTGATGCTTAATAACTCAAAGAAATCTATCCCCAAATAGGTAGAAGGTCATTCAAATTGGTAGAAAAACATATCAAACTTATCACAGTCTTCCTGGAAAATGAATGTTTTTTCTCTATTCACCTCTAATCCTGCTGATATATACCTTCACACACCAACATACAATCAAGTGGTCATACCAGTCAATCAGCTCCTGGCTTTAAAGTATCCATATGCTCAAGCTGTATGGGAAGAAAATAAGGAATAATAACGGCTTATAAGTATTGCCAGGAATAATTCCCTGTTTGCATCTTATGCATATGCTGTTGTTACTTTCTTTTCTGGTTCTTTGCTTTCCTTCATTCACAAATAATTTTCACAGTGAAATCCTTTTCTAGCCAAATTTTGTCACACCATGCCATATCAAATCAGGGACACAGAAGTAAATCAAAACATACAGCAGTCCTGGGTTGTATTTATCATCTTCTTTCATAACTTATATTCATGACACTAAGCAAAATCTGGGAATAGGGAAATATTTGGCAAATTAAGGTCTTCTGCTTTTAAAGAAGCCAGAATTTCACCATGTTTGGCAAGAAATAATTAACAGAACCATAAAATTGATTCTGATGAAGATAAGTACTCATTTGTTACATGGTAAGAATGTAAAGAATAGAAAACAAATTTTAGTGGCAATAAATAGTATTTCAGGACATTTTATTGTCCTGAACCTTTCTCAGTTGCCTTCAAGTATTTCCAAATTCATCAACCAAGATAATTAATTAAATAAAGCTCTGAATTCATGTGAAGGAAGATGATGGGGATTTGCCTTAATGTGTAAATTACTCACCATCCACTACATTTCAATATAGCTCTATTAAAGTCAATTTTCCCTGTTCAAGAATAAAAATCTGAATAAAGCCTGAGCAACATGGAAGTAAGAAAATATGTCATGTTTTATACTGTCTCCTAATCTTGAATGTCTTCTGATGTGTCTTCCTCTTTAACCTCGTACTGAAACTTTGTCACCTAGTTTAAGTCATCCTGTCGGAAGAAGAAAATAACATCGTTATACAGTCTTTCTTTAGCAAGAGAATCACATCAGCAGGAGGTTTTAAAGCTTTTTAACTAATAAAAAAGAAATCAGAGAGGTTTTTAAAAGAGTAAATAATAACAAATACATAAATATGTCACTCTATGTATATTTGAGATATCTTAAAGTGATTCTTTTGACTCAGTACTGAAATACAGCACAGAACAATTTGAGAAAGGAGGGACAAAAACATTTTGCCTAAAAACATGTTGTGTAACACAAGCAGGAAGAGAGCAGAATAGTGCCTTTCTGAAATATAATTATTTGGGAAAAAAATAATATAAAATTATTTTCCTTTTTTTTTTTAAGGCTTTCTTGAGAACTAAAATGTACAGAAGAAACAGGATTTTTTACTTTCATCTGAGTGACAAAACCTAGTGCAGTATTTTGGTGTGCTTGGGCTACATAGGCACACGATCACATACCAAAATATTAACAAAGCATCTAATGAGCAAGATTCCAACTGCTACTCCCTTTTGGCATAGCTTTGCTTGAATTAATCACTTGGCCAAGGTACCATATAACTCAGAGATATCTGTTTCCATTTAACCAGGAAATTTGGAGCTGTCAGCAACATTTACAAAACTTCCAGTGAACTTACCACAGGCTGCAGGGGAATTTCTGCTCTGGCATCTGGAACACCAGAGGACCTTGTCTCCCTTCTTCCCTGTTGTCTGCAGGACTGTTTCTCTCACATGTTCTCACTCCTTTGTCTGGCTGCTGTGCCAGCAGTTTTCCTTTCTTCTTAAATCTGTTATCCCAGAGGAGCTACCACCATTGCTGATGGGCTCGGCCTTGGCTTCTGTTGGCATTGGCTTTCCTTGACACCCATGGCATGTTTTGGTCACTTGGAATATGCATTTTTAACAAATTATCATTTAATTAACATGATCTGTAGTAATAATACATTAGATCTTAATCTCGGAGCCATACTCTGAAATAAGTATTTTTTCCTTGAGGTTTATGATGGGAATATTATTTTCATTTACATGAAGGGTGAGATGAAACATCCCATTCTGTAGGAGAAGTGAATTTTCTTTCTCTTTCCTGAAGGCACAGGCTTTTTTCATCACCAGTACCTTAGAAACAGGGGAAAAAGACATTGCTCCATGAGAGGGGCAAATAAGTTAGTGACTTTTGCCCATTTTAGAAGTTTCATGAAATAAGGATTAATTACAAGAGTTCTGAAGAGTTATGTTTCCCAGAAGATAAAAGGTATCTTGAAATTATGCATATTAAAGATTCTAAGTAGTTTTAATCATGTTCTAAAAAGTAGCAGAATGAAAATAACAAAAGTGAGTAGATGTGCTCCTCACTTCATGAAAGTTCAGAATAGCTATAATGGAATAAAAATCATTAAACTCCTGCTAGATGAGTTTTATTGAGCACTGATGATTTTTCTCTCATTTTCACTTGAAGATAATTCACTGTATCAACTTTTCAGATGGAAAAGAAAATGGAAATTGGCAATGGAAAATTTTCAGATCGGTATAAAAAATATTTTTCGCATACACCCCTTATTTCAAAGAATTTCTCATTTTTAAAATCAGTAAATTGCAAATATCTTATGGAAATTTGTTGTCTTCAAAAGTAAGTAAATAATCCTAAGTTTTTTTTGAGCAAGCATTTACCAAGCTTTAATATTTAGTTAGGCTGACAAGTACATACTCATCAGTTTACTCATAGATTTGCAGTTGTATGTGTAAGAGATACACAAGATACTCAGAATCCCTCTGATTAAAAGCCAATACACAGCATTGAAACACAAAAATAAACAGCAAGGAGAAACTAAAAGGACATCTTTAGCCGCTTGCTGCTCCAAGTGAACAAAGTAAACCTTTGCACACACTTTTCAGTCATTTTTCCCTCAGATTTTACTGTAGTCTATGTTCTATATAGTTATCTACTGTTCCAAATTAAAACAAGCCAACCAATCAAACAAAATACAGCCAAGTCATAGTCAAATTTCACACACTTTGCAGTTGATCCCTATTTTAGGATTCTTACATACGTAACTGTATAGATGTCACCTTCTGAATTCAATCAGTTTTCTTACAGAATGTCCTGGTTTTGCATCACGAAAGTGATGTTTTAAGTGAAGCTGCTAGCAGTTTCCTCCATGTCTAACAAAAAACCAATCTGTAATTAGCTTTGAGAATGGCAATCTGTTGAACCACTAAGGAAACCCTATACACTTCCGTAAAGATGTATGTTAAAGACGAAAAAGCCTGGGAGGGTCCTTTTCTTTTCTGGTCGGCAAAGAGGTAACAAGGCCAGCCCGGCCCCTGTCTCAGCCAGGGCTGGGACGGGCAGCCTCTGCTGCAGGGCCGGGCCCTGTCCCCCATCGGCTGACAGGCAGGGGGAGGGGGGAGCCGTGGGGCCAAGGCCGGCTGGGCCAAGATTCTACCACCGCTGAGATTCGCCCTCAACCACCGGGCAGAGGGGAGGAGAAGCCATCGGCCCCCAGCCGTGCTGGCTGCTGAGTTCTGGCCTGGCCTTTAAGATCCCAGCCGTGCCCCCCAGCCCAGCTGCAGTTCCCACAGCAAGCTGCTGGGCCCAGCTGGGGTCATGTTACCATCTGCAGGCCCCGGGGTGACATCTTAACTCTTTCAGTGCTTCAGTCCTCCGTCGAGTGAGAGAACAGGATAAAGTGCAGGCACACAGAGAAGCAACATGAAGACACCGAGGTCAGTGAAGAGGAAGTCAAGTCCCAGATGGGAGGGATGAGGAGATGCCTTGATCTAGGGGCTGAAATCCTCTTGTAAAGCTATGGAGAAGGATGCAATTGATACATCAGACGCTTTTTTTCCCTATAACGCATTGAAAGTACGGGGACATGACTTGTTCAAATTGTAGGCAGAGGCCTCCATGCTAAAGTAAGAAAATGTTGAAGTAGCTGTGGTTCTATGAGAAGTTTGAACATTGAGAAACAAGAGTGAGGAAGACCCTGTGCCCCCAGGGAGACAAGACAACCTGTGTTCCCAGAGATGAAGATGATTTCAGAGGTAGATAAAGAAAACCTTTGTTTTTGAACAGCTCTTCTTTAAGTAGTACCCCATAAGTTGATATGGGCCATAAACACAGCTGTGGGAAAGGCTGTGGAAAATGGGAGGGACTCCATGATTGCAGATTTTTCCTGGGCGGCTGCTACTTGTGGAAATTAAAAGCCATGAGAGAACTGTTTTCTTGTGGAGAAATCTCCATTAATTTACTAGAGGGACTTCTCTCCCTACGTGAACTGCAGAAAGACTATTCTAGAAGTGATAAACTGACTGAATTGTTTCTGTGTGTTGTGAGTGGGAAAGAAAAGGTTGTGGGCGGAGGAGGAGTGTTCTAAAAGTTTTATTCTGATTTTTATTATTCTTTCTTTCTTTTAGTTGCTATTAATAAAGCTTGCTTTATATAATTTTAAAGTTTCAAGCCTGCTTTGCCTCCTTCCTAATCCTATCTCACAGCAAGAAATGAGTAAGTATATTCTAGTGGGTGCACTGGCGTTTGGCCAGAGCTAAACCCACCACACAGAGTATTGTTTTTCTAAACGTGTTTTGAGTCAAAGTCAAATTGTCAGGATTCAAGCAAGATTATTCTCAACAAATCACATGGCCATTGATCCTGAGTTGAACCCCACTTGAATGAAAATAATTACAGGTATGTAAAAAATAGGGGTAAAAAAAAAGCACATATCATATGCACATTTTTCATCTTTTGGAGGATTGGTGTGTTTCTAACCTCCAAGTGGAACATTTCTCTGGATTTTTTTTCTTTTTTTTTTTTAGAAAGGTACAATGTAGTGTTAAGGAATAAATACAGTGGTAGCTGTAGGCATAGAACACAAAAAGAACATGATTTAAGGTCAGAATGCATTTAGATGGCTAACTGAAAGAAGTTGTCTGCTTCTGACATCCTTGCTGATATTTTTATGTTTTATATATAAGTATTATTCTATGGAAAAAAAAAAGGTCTATGCAGATTTTCAAGTTGATCATGGTAGACTGAAAACATCAGTGCTTTAAAACCTATTGTCAGCAGCTATACACTTATGCACATAATATTTGTAATTTGACCCCTTAAATTTCTCAAGAGCAATGCCATTTCTCTATGTGTTTTAGAAAACTCACCATTATTAATCTTTTAATAAAATCTTTTGGTATTCTTATTTAATGTTTCACATTAATCTTAAAATTCATCCAAGGCTATGAAGAGGCAGTGTTGAACACACCACAAAACAAATATTTCCTCTGTTTAAAACTTTTTTTGTTTGTCTTTCATTAACACTAAAAAAATAGTACTGGCATTATTGCTGAGTACTTTTTGCAGATTCTTTAGCACTTATGTGACATAAAAAATGAGTTTACTGGCTGATCCATCATCATTTCGTATGATTCAGGAAATTGTTCTATTTTCATGGATAACACTGCTCAGGGTATTTGTCACGTCACTTGAAATCGCTGCCTAAGGAAGCTGACGATCTCTTTGAAACCTCCATTTTCAAGCAGTTAACTCTGGTAATGGAGTTCACCACTCAACTGAATTACTGCTGCTGTATATGGAAGTTCGCTTTGATTCACACCCCTGTTTCTTGCTGGGATCTTTGCTGGACAAAATTCCTGGCAGTGCTCTCTCACTGGTGGTGGCCGACGCATTAGTTCTCCAAGGCACATACTTGAGAGCAAGTCTGGACAAAACTAGAGATCTTGAGAAACAAAGAAAGTAAAAGGTATTTTCCAACTATTTTTTAATTTAGAATCCAAATCAGTGCCAGTCAAAGAATATTTACAGCACCAACTTATTTAAATGATGCTATTGGGTAAACTTTAGAAGCCTAAAATCTGCAGGCACAATCAACAAAGCAGCAGCTGAAGCAAGTGAGATAGTGAGATATCTTGACATACTGAAAAAACCCACTACAACAAGACATGCTTGAGCAGAGAAAGAGATCACTCTTTCAATACTCATAAAAAGCTTCCAAAAAGTTATTTTTGGGTCCCCCAGCATTAGAAGAATGTGGCCCTCTTGGGGTCCAAATGAGAGCCATGAAGATGAACAGAGAGCTGGAGCACCTGTCTATGATGCAAGGCTGAGAGAGTTGGAGCTGTTCAGCCTGAAGAAGAGAAGGCTCTGAGAAGATCTTATAGGAGCCTTTCAGTACCTTAATTAGGATTATAAGAGAGCTGAAGAGGAACTTCTTACAAGGACATGTAGTGACAGGACAAGAGGTAATGCTTTTGAACTGAAAGAGGGTGGATTTAGATTACGTATCAGGAACACTATGACAGTGGTGAGGCATTGGAACACATTCTCCAGCCCAAATAATTCATAATTGTATGATTCTGCAGCCAACAGAACTGTAGATGTAAATGTATCTACTATTTTCTTCATGAAGATCAAGATAAAATACATAAAATGATACTGAAAAATCTTTAAGGAATTGGGTATATTTTTGCAGAAGTTTAGCATAGGATTAAGTAAGCCTATTTTCTTCACAAATTTAAAAGTAAATCAACTTAGACCAAAATCCAAAACAAAATCAAGATATTTTTAATTAGTAGAAAACATTTGTTACAAGGATAAGTTAGAATTATAAAGTTATGGGGGATATAGAATACCTCAAAAGTCTTAAAAATATTAACTAATGTTAAAAATTAACAAAAAACCCACTCATTTTTATGCAAGTGTGTGTCTTGGTTTGAAAGACAGGTGTCTGCCAGGGAAGGCAGGAGCCTCCCTTGGAATGGAGATTGTAAACCCCCTCCCTCCAAATTATTATAATTTTGAAATTAAGAGGCTCTCAGGCAAAGATATGAGGATAGGAATTACAGTTCTTTACTAGTATGTATAACAAGGCAAACAAAACAACAGCAACTATGGCATTAACAACAAACAGAACCAGGGACCCAGTGACAGCCTTCTCGGTCGCTGGCGCTTTCCCCTTTGATACAGTTACTGTCACGGCCAGCAGGAATGAGGAAAAATCCCAGGGTAGTGGACGAGATGTATCAGAAGTTCCGCTACCGTAGCTGGAACTACAGGACGGTGCCGGCTACAGCGTGGAGAAAGCCAGAGCAGTCCTGAAGAAACAGTAAGGGCGGGGGAGCGGTGGCCCGGCTCTGAGCAGGGCAGGGAGACGTGAAGTTCAGGATTCCCGGGGCACACGAGCAGATGGTGATAGGTCTCTCAGGGCCGAGCTCCAGTGCTGCCGGTGGATTCTCCCCGCAGTAAGCGACAGCCTGGCCATCCTCCTCTGATGCCCAAGAGCGAGAGAGTGAGAGTCGGCAACTGTCCCAGCCCCCGTCCTTTACCTGCCCCTATTCTCGTGGTATCTCTGTCCCTCTAAGAAACTCCCCAAAACCAGAGGATTTCCCCCTCCCCACCTTCTCAAGCACCCAGTCATCAGTGCTCCTTAGCAACTCAATGGGGAAAAATTCCACAAGTAACAAGGAAAGAAAAGGAAAGAAAACCCAACCCCCAACAGTGTGTAAACCATAAATTTCAGATTTTCATAACAAAAATAAATTTAAATTAGATTAAAATGGCAAGCAATACATTCCAGCAAAAGGTGAAAAGGAAATAAAACTTACTTCATTTTACAAAGTCAGTTTGTTGGTACAAGAGCCCCTGAAGTACTAAGACATGAGGAAGCTGTAGGGAGGACACCCAAAACAGGAAACTTTAATCCAACAGAGAACACTGTTAGTAGGGCCTGTTGGTTTCACCAAATCATTTTTAAAGCAGACTAGAGGTATAGTGTGAACACATTCACTGTGATAGTTACATTTCCATTGCATTTATCTGCTGAAATCAGCCATGTCAGAATCATCCAAAAAGTGTATGGGTTAACAGCCACCTGAATGTGAGCCAGCATGTGTGCACAGGTGGCCAAGAAGGCCAGTGGCATCCTGGCCTGGATCAGCAATAGTGTGGCCACTAGGACCAGGGCAATTACTGTCCCCCTGTACTGGGCACTGGTGAGGCCACAGCTCAAATCCTGTGTCCAGTTGTGGGCTCCTCAGTTCAGGTTCTGGAATGTTTCTGGAGAAGGGCAGTGGAGCTGGAGAAGGGTCTGGAGCACAAATCTGATGAGGAGCAACTGAGGGATCTGGGGGTGTTAAGCCTGGAAAAAGGAGACTCAGGATAGACCTTTTCACTGTCTACAACTGCCCTGAAAGGAGGGTGTAGCCAGCAAGGATTGGTCTCTGATCCCAGGTAACAAGTATGAAGATGAAAGAAAGCAGCTAAAAGCTCCAGCACTGCCTTCTTTCTTTTCCAGTTTAGCACTTTGACGAGGAACCAGACCTGATACAGAACCTGCCTTTTGCAGAGTTTCACTAAATTCAGCCCTTGGAGCCCTTTCATAGTGCAGTTCCTAGCCAAGGTGCTGGTGAAGGAGAAGGGACAGTGGGGAGTGATTCCAGCCTGCATAGCAGCCCACCTATTCCAAATTAGCTATGGACAGAGAAAATACTACAAGGCTTCTCATCTGCCTTGTATTAGTTTTTCATAGGGAAAGAATTGTTGCTGCTGCTACTACAACTTTATAACCCTTGCAATTGCTGTTATTATTTCTATGGAAGAAAATGACAAAACATTAGTTATTCTAGATAGAAAGGGAATACACGCCTTGAAGGTCAAGGAAAGTCTAACTTTTACCACCATGCAATAAAATTACTTTTCCTTTTACTAGTTCAACTATCAAATTGAGAGAAGAAAAGAAGTTAAAACAAATCCAATCTGATTTACCTGTCCTAAACTTTTTTTTTTTTTTTTTTTTT
>VZSE01012166.1:562737-601875 GCA_013398275.1 Promerops cafer
GTGTCAATATTCAAATCTGACCACTGATTGGTTTAACTAAAACTTCCCAAAAAAACTCACTTCCTCCCAAACCGAGACACTTGGAAAAAAAATCTAAATTCCTCATCCTCAGAGAGAGAACCAGAAAAAAATTGAATATACACTTAAAAATCCATGGAAATTTAAATTTAAAAACCTTCAAATGATCTTTTCCTTAAGCTCTAGTTCTCAAAATGGACTTAATATGTGGGTCACTTGTCAACAGTAAACATTTCTCTTTGTGTAGACAACATTCATGTTCCTGGTTGAAGCATGGCAGTACAACAAAACACTTCCTTGCTGCTGGTGGAGTGACACACTTCACTTTAAGAGAGAAGCAGCAATATGCTTCTTGATATAAAACAGTAATTTAACAAAGATGATAGTAAATGTGACAGTGGTTTAAGAAGATTCAAGGGCAAGGTGCACTCAATTATTTACTGCATAGAGGATCTCAACTTTGTGTATAACTTAGGAAAAAGAAAAAAAACAAACAGTACTTACCATGCATACAAGTCATCCTATCAAACACTCATATTAAGTAGTTTATTTTCTGGTTCTACCTATCACACTGATGTGAAAAAATACAGTCAAAGCCAAAACGTGGAACAGCAATTTTGAAAGCTTATCAGGAACATTGTATAGTTTGAGCTTCGTAACCAGCTTCTCCTTACCCCATTCCTTCTGCCCCAGCAATATTTTCTCTCCCAGTCTGACTTCTAAGAAGTAGAAAGTAAGAGATGTCTGCTGTGAGATTTCTCCTATTACACTTACAGGAAAAGCTCCTTCTGGAATTCACAGGAAGTTGTAATATACACAGTAGGGAGCTCCTCCAGCATCCAGCAATTTTCAGCAACAATCAAAATGTGTAAAGCAACATGCAGAAATGCTGAAACAGCTTTCATTTCAGGTACTCCTGGAATGAAAAAGCAGTGTAGTGCCTTTGCTGCGCACCTCTGCTATGCTTCTCATTTCACAAAAAAGTCAGTCATGCACCTAGGTGCTATACAACCTTACATGCTCATTAGAAGATTTTGTGTATATACACACATTTTTTACTAAATAGGACTTTTGCTGATGTTAGGAACTGGTTTAAACACAGAAGACCAAGGAAAACTAAGCCTCTGTGAATGAAATGGATCGAACCCAAAAAGGTTCGAAATATACCCAAAAAAACATGATTAAAACCAGACGAGGTTAGATGTTGGTGCCAAAACAACTTGATGTATTTTAATTAATAGTAAAAGAGGGAAAGAGAGGGAAGGAAGGAAGGAAGGAAGGAAGGAAGGAAGGAAGGAAGGAAGGAAGGAAGGAAGGAAGGAAGGAAGGAAGGAAGGAAGGAAGGAAGGAAGGAAGGAAGGAAGGAAGGAAGGAAGGAAGGAAGGAAGGAAGGAAGGAAGGAAGGAAGGAAGGAAGGAAGGAAGACACCCTAGCCCTGGGGCTGCAATCTCCACCCCAAAGGTGCTGAGCTTGATCCCTCTGTGAATGCATTCTTATCTTCATCAATGAGTAATGGGAGGCCCCGTTCAGGTTTGGTGGTTTTCTCTACAGCTTTTGTATAGTTTTGCTCTAATCAGCAAAGATCCTTCANCAGGGTTTGGTGGTTTTCTCTGCAGCTTTTGTATAGTTTTGCTCTAATCAGCAAAGATCCTTCATGAAGCCGTTTAAGCCATAAATTATAACACTCAGTCTCCAACAGCTGCCTTTAATGTCCTGCTAGTACATTTAGACATATGCTGCCTGTGGCTGATATGTAGAAAAGGAGCATATTTCTAAAATTTAATCAGCACGGGAAGTGAGAAGGTTATTTATCTTAGTTTACTTTCTTCATTCTTTTCTTCCTGGTAGTAATAATGTTGATAATCACAGAAAGCACTAGCAGTTTTAAGCTGATAGATACAGTTCAAAGGTGAAATGTGCCTGTTTATCTCTGTGTGCTCAGGAAAAAAAAAAAAACAAACAGTTAATGTAACACAAAGTGTTAACACCAGGAAAATAAGACATGTATTACCACATCCAGATTTATTCTGAAATTCCTTAAATGTTTCAGACTTTGTTGCTTGGGGATATTTGCTTTCTTTTACAACAACTTGTACAATTTTATCATTGCTATGATGAAAATATTGTATTTGGATTTTACTGTAATTTACTCCTATCTCAATTTTCTGCTATTTACTTCTTGCACTCTTAGAACAGGGTTTAGGTACTTCTCTTGAGTCACTATAAAAAATCTTGTTTTGCTGTAATCCTTAAAAGTGGATTCTACTTAGTATAAAAGAACTATTGGCTTCTATTGATATTAACCAAAAGTTACTTTACAAAATCTAAATTACATCCATCTGAGTAGAACGCTTTTTTTCCCCCTTGAAAACAGAGTTTTCAGTAAGAGGAAAAAAAACCACAAAAATACCATTGGTGATACCACAGAATCCCATGTACATAGAAATTCCTTTGTTCTTCCATTCTTGTTTACCCTGTCCCTCTCCCTACCAAACATGATATTGCTTCTACAACATAGATTTAAAAATTTAGTTTCAGATTCATCCTGAAATCGCTATATGAAATATGGTGAATATAGAGCTTTAGAATAAAATGAAAATATATTTGAAATTCTTCCAAGTACTACTTTTTGATCAGTGTTCTGCATTCACATTGTATCTCCTAAAATTGAGATCAAGCATGATAATTCAGACACAGAAGAATTTCATTAAAGCCTTGTTGAAAGAAATCTACCCGCTAATCACAGGATCACAGGACCATCATTTGTCAGTTAGTGACTCAAATTCATCTCAGAAGTTAATTTGAATCATTGCAAGCTTCTATTTTTCTGATTCCAGGCACAAAAGGGTTGCTGCTTTCAGTTCAGCTTTTAGTGGGCAGGTGTCCACATCGTAGAATTTATCTTTTATGAGTGAAACTAGTTATTGATGTACTCAGAAGTGTTTATGTGCATTAATGATGCACTGTAGGAAGCATTCTCAAGTGATTCTCATGTGGTATTCAGGTGATTATTTTAATAATGGCTCCTCATAGCAACAGCTGGAAAAAATGTAGACGGGAGAGAAAGGAAAGATGACAATTTCAGGTTTGAGAGTCTATCAATTGTAGGAATTTTCATAAACACCTGAACTGGAAAAATAATCCCATTTTGACTACTGGAGTATTTATTATATATTCTTTCATCTTGAGGCTATATAGACAGGAACAGCACAGTAAAAGGACTTTGACCTTCATATTTCAGAATAAGAAATGCACTCTAGTCTAAAAGAAGAAAGAAAAATAAAGTTCAAGATCTCATGTGGGGAGGATAGGAGTAGGTTGGTGTTCCCATCCTTCATTCCAGCCCAAATACCACTTACTCTTCATCACTAAACTTGTGGTCAGTACCTGACAAAAGGCAAATGCAGACAGGTAGAGATTTGATAAACTTCAGAAATTAAAAAAAAAAAGAAAAAAAAAAGGAAAAAAAAAGAAAAAATAAGAAAAAATAAGAAAATAATGCACTGATCAAAGTCATAAGAGTGGCTGATGACCTTCCTTCTCTTCTGCAAAATGGTCATTACTGAACAGATGAAGAAAAAAAAAAATAGCACATGGGGAGGCTACATATTGTCCAGAGAGCACATTCTTTGAAATAATAACTTATAAAATTTTAGATGAGCTATTAGAGCAAAGACACATGGAAGTATATTCCAGATCATGCAAAGAATAATTTTTTTTTTAAAAGCCAACATGCAAAAAAGACAAGCTAAGTATTTAATACATAGCTTGATGATTCATCAGTTACTGAGAGCTTAGAATGAAATCCTGAATTTTACTTTTTTATTTTCACCCTTCAATCTAAATAATTACTTTGCAAAATTATGGGAAGATACAAAAAGGCTGTATTATGGGCACGATAACTATTTAGTCCTGCAAATGTACCTCATTCAGTTACCAGCTGGTTGTAAGCATTATCCTTATTATCAGCATAAAACCTTACCTTTGGGAAGATTTATCCCTCTCTTTTTTGATCTTCAGTAGCATAAAACAGTAAAACTCTGGGCTCCAGTAGCATGTGTGTACATAATGGGAATTCCCTGCTGGAAAAAAAACAGGAACTTTTTCAGACCTCTCAGATGGTTTTCTTCCAGAGGGGAACCAAGCTGAAAACAAGACACTCCTGTATCCATAAGAGAAGGATGCATCACAAAAGCATTAAGACTGTAAAGGTTAGGACATGTGGGCCAGAGGCCAAGGTCTGGAATGAGAAACAGCAAGGGTTTAAATCTGACAAATTCTTATAAATCTGACAAATTCCAACAGAGAATCCAAGACTGCATCTTGCTAAGAGCTTGACCCTCCAAGTCCCACACTACTCTGCCTGTTGTAAAATTTCAAATGTACTCCATGTTTTACAGTAACAATATTGGAACTGCTACTCATGGAAATGAGATAATGATTTCTATTTCTCATTGTGCCATTTCAATTATTTTATTTTTGCTTTTCTGTCAATAATTTTTCCTTGTTAATGTATTGATGTGTGTAAAAATTGCCTTTTTATTCTGATTGCTCCCTTCAGCTCCTCTACAGAGATACCCACTTTTCTAGGCATTGAGTCAAGCTTTCAATTTTTCATTAATCACAAGGGATACAGATTATGACTTTCTTTGGTTCTGTGCCATTTCAGTCTCCCACAACAACAGAAAAACTCTAGTAAAATATAGATTTCCTCATTTTATACCTAAAAAATCTTTCTCATTTATCAGTCTTAAATCTCCCAGTTCACCTCTTCTTTTTTTTTCTTCCAAAGCAATTACATTTTGCTTCATTAGTTATAGCTGTCCAGAATTCTTTGCTAGCTACACTCTTTATTCATCAGCTTTACACGTTTAAGCATTAGATAAATAACTTTTTAGGTTCAGATACAAGAATTTGTTTTGAATTTTAAAGAGCTATTAATTTTCTACTTCCAAATGAAAGTACATTCATTTCTTCTGAAAGGTTATTCTTTTTTCCCAATAAAGCTAAGGAGGGCCATTAACAAGACCACAAAATTTCATGCTGAACAGAAATTTGTTTCATGACTCAGTCTTACTCTTCATTTTTGATGATGCATGCTTTTGACTTCTTGACTGTATTTAATTCCTTCTCATTAATGACACACACTTGTCTCTTATGCCTCTTTTCAAAGTTATTGATCCACATTAATGTAACTGATGTATCTTTCCCCCATCTATTAGCCATGTGTTTTCAAGCATGTAATTTAACTGAATTCTTTCCTCCTTACAGATTATAGTTTCTCTGTCATCTGTGACAAGTACTCTACTTGCTTTTATTCCTTTTCTTGTGCTTCATTTTATCGAACAAACACCCCCCAGCTCTGCACCCATTTTATAACAGTCATTGTTATTAACTGTAGTAAGAGGAACTTCATCACTATAGGTGGTTCTTGTTTTGTTCTGAGAAAATCGCTCAAGAAATATATTAAACATTTACAAAAGTAACAAACTTGTGTGTTGGTACTGAACAGATCCAAAAATACTTGAAGAATTGTAATTATACACAAAGGTTCTACAGCTCTATGCTTCACATGCAAGGTACCCATCCTCCTGGAAAGTAAGCTTTACGATTTCTGATAGAATCAACTGTTCTCCTCCAAGGGCCAGACTATTTAACACCAACTGTGTACCCCTGAGTCACATGGGAACTGAACAAGCCTTTAACTTGGCCAAGGTATACTAAAGACCATGTCCCTGTTGTGAACACCAGCAGGCCTTTCACGATACAGCCCCTGACATGGAAGTCACTGCTCTGGCAGAACTGACAATAGTAATGGATAAATATACCAGTCACATGCTTTTTCTAGGTGAATTCTGTGACCAAAAATATGCGTCTTCACACCATATGGGCTATGAGAATTTACTTAAGCCAATTACAGAGGCATTGTAACCCACTAGCCCACTGAGATTTTTAACCTGAATTTTATTTATCTTAGACATTTTAGGCAAAGGTAGACATCACTTACAGTTTCTTCTCCTGAACTAGCTCAATCTTAATAATTAAATAGACATAAACCACTGTCATATAATTATATTATATATACATTATATATATATAATATTATATAGGTCAGTATCTGACAAATCTGGTGATATTCCTAAGAACGACAGAAACAAGAATATGAAAGATTTACCAGGCCTCTGAGTAATCTGTTTCAACACTTGCTTGCCTTCACTGCTAGCAGTTTTCACCCTCTTTCCAGTTTGGACTTTGGTGACTTAAACTTCCAGCTTTTGGATCTTGTTATGTCTTTGCTTGGCAGACTAGAGAGACCACTATTATCAAGTAAAAACACCATGCCCTACACAGTTGATTCCTCATTTTCAAGCAGTAATTCCGCATCATTTTTATATGCAGATTAATAACTCAGTGAGAAAGGTGGGTAGGAATACACTGAGAACATTCAAGTTGTGTCAATCTTTTTTTCATAATAATACTGAATTAATAGCTATGTTATTATTTAGATTATTATTTCATAAATTGCAATCTATTCATATCCCACAGCTAAGCAGCATGTAAAAACACCAGGTGGCAAAAATCTGTATTTTTTCCAATTAAAATACATAATATACACAAAAGCCATAAGGACACTGAAGTGCAGGACTCTACTTTCAATGGCTCACTGATTAGTCAAATTATTCTCAAGTACTTTTTTATCTATCTGGGAATCCTCATTTTATGATTTCCAATGAGCAAATCTCAATTTTTACAGCACTGTTTTCCTGAATTAAGTCTCTTTTGTTCAGAAATTCTCCTTTCAGCAATCAGCATAAGGAGGAAACCAGAACCCATTTACACAGTAAGATAAGTTAAAATCCAACAGTACTTTTTGCTCTGTACCAAACATTTTGGTCTGGCAAGATGAATGAGCAATACCTGAACATATCACCCTAGACACTTAAAATTAAAATGATGTTACCAGTTGTAATGACCATGTTTTCAATATATTTACTTAGACATAATATTAGAAATTGCCAGATCAGGTAGGCTTCACTCTTACCACAGCTTGGTTGACACCAGGCTGCAGTGGTTCCAGGCTTTCAGATGGATCCCAAGCTCAAAAAATGCTGGCATCTGGACATACATGAGGCCAGGCTGGATGGGGCTTCAAGAAACCTGGTCTAGTCAAAGGTGCCCCTGCCCATGACAAAGAGATGATCTTTAAGGTCCCTTCCAACACAGGCTACTCTATGATTCCATTCCATTAGTCCCCGAAGCTGCTGCCCTACACCCATTGCTGGCAGAGACTGTCACTCATCACACACAGAGTTAGGCCAGGACTTTCCAGGTCCCAGCAGCTAATCCCCTCCATCATTTTGCCCCTAGAGGCACCCAGATGCTTTCACAGGTGGAGTCAGATATAGAGACTTGCTCAACATCTTGCTCCTGGGTCACTTCTACTCACCAACTCATCAACTTGCCTTGATTGTTACTGTTGCTCACACACATGCTCACTGACTTACACTCATTCCAGTCCCTGGCGCTATGGACACATGGGCCCTCCACCCCATGCTCTGACTCTAGTTGCTGCACACAGATCCCCCTGCACACAAAGAAGAGGGACCCCTTACCTATGGAAGAGCTGGGAAAAAAATTTTATAAGGGGGACAGACAGGTGATCACTTGCAGGGCAAGGCCAGACAAGACTACAGACCAAACTATTTACATGAGGTGATCTCTTCTAGTCCCTTAATTCCTCTCTTGTTTTCTCACTCCTGTTCCTCCCAAAATCACTTGAACACCTCCCCTTTCCTACCACTGATTCCTGCCCTAAACATCCTGTAAATCCCGTGTGGCCTCAAACTGCTTTTTCCCTGCATCCTACAATGTGTCCCACCCAAGAGCAGCAACTCCTCTTAGCATGAAAGATGTTTTTCAAAACTGCTCCCCATGACACCCTGTGATGGTTTTCATGCCTGGACACTGAGGCTGATGACTGATGTCTCAGCTGAGATAGCACTCATAGTAGTCTGGACAAGCTGATTGTTCTTAGGAGTTATAGGCTTGTGTTCCCACCTGTCCCTGTGAATTCCAGACAGGTCCTGATGGGCTGGTGATCCCTGTAACAGCCTGGGAGTAGCCCAGCAGGGCATTACTTGGTGTTCAGGTAAATTTGGGCTGCTGTCTTTCTGAGCTCCTTTATGGGTGTGGAGATGCTCTTCAGCTCATAATTGAAGAGTAGTGTGACACCTATTGTCAGCACAAAGGTTGTGGAGCAGCACCAGACAAGCACGCAAAGAAAGAGAGGAGAAAAGAGAACATTGGGACAAGAACAGGAACAAATTTTTAAAAAGCAGAACTTCCTATGAAAGTGTTGGAAATCAACTGGAAAAACAAAAAGCCCTAGAAGTTATCCCAGGCAGTATCTTGAAAGACCAACAATGCTTCCAATACTAACCATGGATACAGAAGATGAGCCCTCATTTCCAGCTGAAATCTCGAGGACGTCAACAGGAATGATTAGCACCAGGGTTTTGTTCCCTCATTGCTCTGTGTCCCCTTCCATGGTTGCTGCTCAGAGCCACCTGTGCAGCAATCACCACAGAGCCAGCAGAAAACAAACCTGGTACTTGGACTCACCAGTGAGCTGATTTCTCACAGAAGCATCACTGAATTGCAAGAGTGCTGTACATGCCTATGACCAACAGTTAACTGCCAAATTAATATTGTCCCAGTGCTTGGCAATTGCTGGGTCACAACATTGTGGGCTTCTTCCTGAGTGTATGAGGAACTTACTTAGGTATGTAGAAAAAACCTTCTCCATAAACATGCCACTTAAGCCTAAAAACCTTTGAACTTTTTCCAGTGACACATCACAAAAATTCAACCCTTAACCAAGTACAATAACACTAACCCAGCCACTAAGGCCCCAGTGCAGAAGCAGAAGCTGAAAAGACCGAACAAGTAATTTCCCCAACACCTGATTGTGCTGAGACTGACTTGAACGTGACATTTACAGGAGAATGATGCAAAAATAATTTCTAGGATATTCACATCCGAGATCTTGTTTCACATGACAACTAGAGATGCCAGAAAGACTTTATAAACACCATCATCTATTCTAAAAGGAAGGATACTTTCTGATGGGTTAATTAATTAGTGGCAACAAGAAACATTTCATGTAATCACAGAAACATTATTAACAGTAATAAATTGTACCTTCCCTGAAGCAACATAAAATCAATGACTTTACAAGAAATTGTTAAAACTATGGTGATGCTTTAAGAAAAATGGTTATTTCAAATATATGAAGGTTGCAATGTTAAGGCCGTTGTACTTTCATATATTTTTTGATTTAGAGATATTTTATGTTACTGGGTTAGATCTATTTTCTTGAGAACCAGTGCCTGCATTACTGGATAACAGGGATAGAAATACACTTTTTTGTGGATAAACCTCTGGATTAATTAGGAAACCTGGTCAAGTGGCTAGTAGAAATTCAAAGTGTGATGGAATGAGAATTGCTCCTCAGGATAATTATAGGCAACAGCATCCACAATGCTTGCTTTTTTCAAAAGTGATCGCAGCCTAGGTCCTCCTAGATCGATATTTTCCTGTCCTCAACGTGGGATTAAACCAGAGTTTGGAGTATGGATAGCAGAAGATCGGAGTCATGACTATTGTGCCTTACCTCCAAGACTGTCTTATATACCGTGTATAGATTCTCAAGATTTATTTTTCGTATTTTAATGAGAGGTATGCAATATCAGGAAGCAGATTTTTGCTAAGAATGTTACTGAGGGGTGGAGGAAGGAAGGAGTTTTACACAAATGGTAAAATTTTTTGAGGGAAGAAGTTCTCCATAAACTATAATCATAATTTTCTGGGAAAAAAAGTAGTCATACCAATCCTCCAAGGAAGGTGTACCTCAAATTTACTGAATTTTCATATGAATTTCACTGAGATATAAAAATATTCCAAGAGTAACCACTGTCATGACAAATTACACTTTGCTTATTGATCTTTCACTATAATTCTGAGAAGGCTTTTTCTCTCATATGTATGACCCTAGAGTAGTTTTCTATCTTCATCTAGAAAATATTTATCAAAACTGAGCCTCACTTCAGTATAAATTAACACTGACCTATATGAGATAACTATGAGATAACCCAGTTCACTAAGGATTTCACTGATTATGCTGAGTAAGGGAGAAATTTTAGCTTCACTTTCTGGGTTGATTTTTTTCCCACACTTTAAAAATTAAATTCCTTTGAAGATGCAGCCAGGTCACCACCTAATGTTAACACTTATTCTATGTTCTTCCATCCACTGAAGGAGGACAAATGTCATTAGTTCTGTTCTCCTGTTATTATTTCTCCCCACTAGCTTATAATTTATTCTTGATGGTAATTACAGATAAATAAAATCTACTGCTGATAATTAAACATATGTGTCTCTTTAAAGACTTAACCAGAGGTCACAACAATTGTCAATAGTTACACAAACATTATTAGTATTAATTTAGCCTTAAGTGCTTAAGCATCACTTTACATGTAAACTGAAGCAGTTTTTACACATAAATTAACCAGTAGGAGGTTTTCCCTTTGGTGTTGCATAACTAGAAGGAGGAAATTCCTGCTGACATGCTCTAGAAAACTACTGTTTTCATAGAAAATTATTGATAGAGAAGGCAAAAAAAATTGTATTTTATATTTAAGTATGATACAAATTGTAACAAATACTCATGAATGACAAACACAAATGGAAACAGCAGGCTATCTAAAAATAAAAGTAGATGCCTAGAAAAAAACCTACCAAGTTTAAATTAATAATAAAGTTCTTTAAACACTGTCCTGGAAAGGAATACAATAATGCAGGACATCATGATATATGGATACCATATTATACTACCTTACAACAATCAGGTCAGGACATATCAAAAGGTGACTCTCTGTCATTACTATGATCAATAAAAAGACATCTCCCATGCTGACCATTAGGTTAACTAGGAGGTTGAGAAAATTCAATTAATTACTGCTAAAATGGCCAGGCAGATCTTAATCTATCCTAGAAAAAGTAAAATTTGCTTAAGAAGAAATGAATATACAAATTTAATTCTTTACTAGAGGCAAAAATCAATTTCCATAAAGCCAAGATTCATGACACTTTTTTTTAGAATATCCTTGGCTTGGTAAAACAACGTGACTAACAAATAGTGTGGGATATTATCCTGGGTAATGTCTTCCCAGAGTTTACTGCAAACATATCTTTTCTCATTTACATAATTTACGTAGCTACACCGAGAAACACTTTATTAAAGCAAGCATTAATCTGCCTCATTTCCACATTGAGCCACCTCAGAACTACCTTATCAAAATTCCTGTCATGTAAAAAGCTCAACCAATATCTGATTAAGTAGATTAAATATATCTGATCACACAACCCACACACAGTTCAATTCACAATGTAACATATTACATAACTTTGTTATTATCTACCCAATTAGCAAATACTTTGTTTTCTAAAGTATATCATACTAATTCCACAACTGTACCACTACCATTTTTTATTTCATCAACAAATAATTATTATAATATGCCTTTAAGGTATTTTTTTCTCAGAGACTACATTCCTTTGTACTTGCTCAACTCCAAATGCTTAACATGGATTGTTAATCCTCAAAATTCTCATCTTACTATAGTAACTCAAGGCATAGTGCCTGCCAGTTTTAGTTTGGGGTTTTGGTTTGCTTTTATTTTTTTTGGTACTGACTGAAACGTACTGTTTGAGCTGTACCTTGGTCTGATCACTTGTGCTAATTGAAGGATTTGTCCAAAAGCACAAGACAAAAATCTTTCTAACATCTTGAATTCACTACACGTTCCAGCACTGACCTTGTGCAGTGACCTTGTCAAGGCGAGTCATGGAAGCTCTAAACAGAACAGTAGAAAGCAATGGGACTGAGTGTGCCCTCAGCATGCTTGCAGACGATGCTGAGCTCTGTGATGCAGCCACTCTGGAGGGAAGGGATGGATCGAAAGGGACCTGGACAGGCTGGCCTGTCCAAAACTCATCAGGTCCAACAAGTCAAAGGGCAATGTGCTGCATCCTGGTCAGGGCAATGCCAAGCACAAATACAGGGTGGATGGAGAAGGGATTGAGAGCAGCCCTGAGGAGAAGGATTCAGCAGGGTTGGTGGATTGGAAGCTCAACATGACTGCTGCTATGTCTTCTGGTAGTCCTGGAAAGTCAAACTTACCCTGGGCTGCATCCAAAGCCCTGTGGGCAGCAGGGTAGTGAGGGGATTCTGCCCCTCCCCTCTGCTCTGGTGAGACCCACCTGGAGTACTTGTGTCCAGCTCTGGGGAACTCAACATAAAAAGGATGTGAACCTGCTGGAGTAAGTCCAAAAGAGGAAACAAAAATGATCAGAGGACTGGAGCATCTCTCCTATGAGAACATGTTGAGAGAGTTGGGACTGATCAGCCTGGAGAAGGGAAGGCTCTGGAGAGGCATAGAATCACAGAATAATCCTGAGAAGGAAGAGACCCAAAGGAATAATTGAAATCCAACTCCTGGCCCTTCACAAAACACCCCAACAATTACACCATGTCCCCAAGAGTGTTTTCCAAAAGCTTTGTGAGCTCCGGAAGACTTGAGGCTAGGACCATTTCCCTGGGGAGCTTGTTCTAGTGCCCAACCACCCTCTGGGTGAAGAACCTTTTCCTGATACCCATCCTAAACCTCCGCTGACACAACTTCAAGCCATTCCCTTGGATCCTGTCACTGGCCACCACAGAGCAGAGATCAGTATCTGCTTCTCCTCTTCCCCTCATGAGGAAGCTGTAGCTGCAATGAGGTCTCCCCTCAGGCTCCTCTGCTCCAGGCTTAACAGAACTGAATCCCACTATATCAATTTTATAATATTGATTACAATGTAGAGGTTTACATAAGAGTAGAATCAAGTATAACACAATCCTGGTCAAAGTTTTAACCCACACAAGCTGGAAATTATGTCAGTCATACCCATAATTTTGGGGGTGGGGGACAGGCGAGGCGCAGGAGCAAAGCAAACTTGGGCAGAAAGCACACGAACAGTGAAGTGGTTCCACTAAATCACTGTAACACACGTATACCAGTGGCCACTGTCAGTGTGCTGCCTCCCCTACACCGACATCTGTGTGTTATCTGTTTCCAACCCCTGGCTTGCCATCATGAACAGATCTCCAAATTACCTTGCAATTATGCACAGCAGTGGTTTTGCTATTGCTGCTCCATCTGCAAGAATCATGTTAGCCAAATGCAGCTGTTTTTAAAATACATAAAAAGATGCTAAACTCAAGTATGCTCAAGATCTTCTTCTCCTTGCCAGTATTACTTTTATCACATCCAAGTTCTTTCTTATTATTAGCTAAATTGTATCTTTCCAGAATTCATTTCATACATGTGGAAAACACGAGTCTTTGAAGCAGTTGAAATTCATGACCTTTTCCTGGTATCCCACAGGAGTTTCTATTTCACCATGGACCTATATCCTCTCAAACTCTTCTTGTGCTTCTGAAAGAGATCAAATATTTTTAATAAACAACAAAATATTTCCCATAAACAATTTCTTTTAAATACTCAGTCCCATTTTGGCAAAGTGTATTTTTTAACAGGTTTGGCTTTCCTGAAACTCCCTGTACAGACTCTGGTGGTTTTTAAACAAACTGACATGGGATATGAAAACTCTTTTAAGACATTTATAAACTCATCAGTATGTAATTACCAAAGCCATATCCATTTATTTTAAAACAAAACCTGTATGTGAGCTTACATCTAACAGTGCAATAGCAAAGGGGAGGAGTGGAAGAGTCTTCTCAACCACATGAATACAAAAGTAAAATTCAATAAAAATAATCAGCTTTTCCTCCTTTTCCTAACTGGTTGCCAAAAAACTCATCCCATCTCAGCAGAGACCTTGGCATGGATCCTGTATAAAATCATAGTGTTCAATTTCCAGTGCCTAGCTCAAAAAGCTTTTCTTTGTGTTGCATTATTCAGCAGGTAATTGATTTGAGCTTATTTACATTTTTTTGTTCTGGAGTGCAACTGGTGAACTCTTTGTGTTAATGTTCTCAGAGATGAAAACTAAAGACAAGTATCCATCCATTTCTGAATTATCCATGAACACATTTAAGCTTTAAAATTTGGTCTGATGTTCAAATCTATATGATGAAAGATCCAAGTAGCTAGATCTCTCAAAACAGAAAATGATACAGAAGAAATTGTGTGTAACAAGACATACATCACACCATTCAAAGCAAAGGTAGTGTTGAGAGGAGCCATTTAATTTCACTGGCACAGAAAATGAGAATTGTTCCTGCATGTGACTTTCTAAGGTGGGTGGCAGACAGCATTAGTGCCAAGCAGGAGAGGGCTTTATTGAGTTTGAGCAAGCCAAAAAACTGCTCATGGAAAAGATTCACCACATCCTGAACCTGTATATCTCTGCTACAGCATGGGAGTTTGTGTTGCACTTTAGCTAGTTTTCTACTATCCTGTACTCACTCAATGTTTTAAAGAAAAGTTAAAAATATGCTAATGGTGTCATCACAGAATACCCTGGTGACTGGAAGATATGCTAATTATTCAGGGACAGAGTAGTCTGCATCTATACCTACCCCACGAGGAGCAAAGTCCTTGTGCAGGTCATGGGCATGAGTACAAGTACATGAAGCAAAGAGTCTGTGCATGACATACTGCCACATTTTAAGATAATATCACAAGCTAATCACAAGCTCCTGCTTGATAATGTAGGAACAAAGACCAATGATGGTGTCTTCACACAGTACTTCACTGAGTCCCTATATCCTTTTCTTACTGCATCACTGGTTTATTCTCATCTTTTTCCTTTGTCATACACTATTAACTAAACAAACTCTCCATTCAATAACACAGCTTAACATAAGCATGACTTCAAAATAGTCTTGAAAACACCACAACTGACCCAGGATTCCTAAAGAAAATTGTCTAGCAGTTGGTTGAAAAAATGTGCAAATGTATACATATATATGGATACATAAAGATATGTATATAGAAGCAACATCTTTAGAACAAGAATTTTTTACATTCTTAAACACAAAATACCAGACCTATAAAACAACACAACATTAATTCAAATTCCCTGTTGTGTTGCTGGAGTTCCAACAAAGCAGTGTGATTGCACTGCAAGAAACTGACACATCCTACTATCAGATCTGAGCATGCTTTCTTTCATCATTCAAAAATATTAATGTTGAAAATCTTTCTTTTTTGGGGAGTTGGACCACTAGACCCAGATACGGATGAAGTTTGCTTTTGTGTGCATTCTCAAGGCTGGCCAGTTATACCTTTTTGCTTCCTCTTCTCTCCCTTCCCTGCCCACCCCACAGCCCTTGCCCAATTAATAGGGAGTTTATGTTGGTCTCATGATGAAAAACAATGCTCTATACTCACTCTTTCAACAAAATACAAACGGACTCCCCAGATCATATTTTTGGGGAAAAACCTCTTCCCCTGGGAAGGGGAAAAACATCTACGTATCTTCACAGGACATTTAAAAAAGGAGAAATAACAGGCAGAGGGTGGGGTGGAGGGAGCATGGAACATACCTCCTAATGAATTAAACATCAGATTATAGTAACCCACACTGAGTCATGACATATGGAGCAATAGTCATCTCTATAATACAGAAATTCACTAGGAAAAACATTGGGAAAGTGGGAAACAGTGGGAAATCAGGATGAAACAATGAGGACGCCAGTCTAGCACACCAAGTTTGGTATAACATTACTCACATGAATAACCTTTATTAAAGATGCAGCTCATTCTGTTCACAATCTGTTCATGTAGACTGAAAGACAAATAGGCGTAGGTGAGTTTAATACTGTAATTACATATTTGTCAATCAAAGAGTAAACAAATATGGACTGAATAGCATTTCTCTACCATTCTTTTCTATTTTCTATTTTTTCTAAACATACTATTTTCATTACAAAGCAAGATTAAAGGGATTCCTCACACAAGACACTCAAAGAAGATGGTAGGAACTGGACTTAGACTCCACTTCAAATACCTATTGGTATTGAAGAGAACACCTATTAGAAGTTCAGAAGAGAGTTTATTAGAAGAGAGAACCTATTAGAAATTTATTACTATCAGAGATTTCTGACTTTCCCTAATTGTTGTGTTTAATAATGTTAACAGCTACCTAGCAAGATGCACACATTATGTTACGTGACATAGTTGCAATAATTAATTCATAACAGTTTGTCTGTCCTTCTAGTGGGATGGGATTCATAAATTTTTTGAGATTGATAGAGCAACAGCACTGACCAAACAAAAAAATAATGAACATGCCTCTCAGGAAACTATCTATCTTATTACTGCATTAGTAGTTTGATTTTTCCTGGAACTGAAACTTTTTCTGAGGCAAAACACAGCTCTAGTAGGCGGCACAGATCTGTAAAACCTTCATGAGGGTGATCCAGGTACATTAAACCTTGACAGGATATCACCGTAATGGCCAAAACCAAAACTAATAAGTCTTGAGTATTACTTTCCAGGATGGATATATGACTTATGCTTGCCCACTTCCTCAGTCCCTCAATCCCTTTGCCTTGGAAGCCAGAGGGATATCATTGCTGCATTGCACTAGTTTGTACACTCCTGAATAAATGTCTTAAGCAGAGACTAAACCAGTTTGTTCATCTCCTGTTCCAAATTTTCCGCACAATGGACTGTACATAAGTTTAATCCTATGTTCCCACTCTAAGCCACTCCACCACCAGAATGCCACAATAATGGCACATCTTTTTGGTTATGAACATGAAACAAAGACAGGGTCAAAGTTCATGTGTTCAGCCTTTGCAGATTTGTCATAAAACAACTTCACATTGCCTAACTGCATCTCTGTACTGTCCAATTAATATTTTACAAAAAAAGGCAAAATCTAAAATAATGAATAATGTTGATCCTTAAAAAATGGCACAAAAATACAATCCTGCAATGTAAAGCAATATATTTTGATGTGTTTACAATTTGACCACTAGTATTTAGTACTTTTTCCTTTTAAGTGCATCTAAAATGAAAAAGATGGTACAATAGACTGTACTGCATAGTTTCATTTTATTCTCTTATTTGTAAGAACAAATTATAATAGCTTAGCTACAGTAAAACACATAGTAGTTAGGGGATTTTTAAATTAGTTTCTTGTACTTGCATACTTATAGGTTCTGAGTTTGTTTACTTTAAATAATTTTAATGCTGAACTCAGCACACACAGAAAGCTATTAACCATAAGAATAAATATTTGGAAGCTGATGTTTTAAAAATTGCATCAATGTTCTTATTCTACTTAATAATTGCTTTTTCATTGTAATTTAAAAGGCAGTTTATCTTGCACTTAAAGTGATAAAATGTAACTGTATAAAATAAATAGCCTTTTCACAAACCACTGATTTAATTAAATTTAAAGATCACTGTGAACTAGCTTTATGATTCAATTTTTGCATTGTATTTTTATTGTTTTAATCTGAATGCCTATGTATATATAGGCATGCAGATTATAAATATAGATGCAGAGATATGTGTACTTTGATAATTTATTTGGGTTGCATTGCCATGCTGTATAGCTTGGTATTTTCAGCACGCTGTATTTTAACACTTAGATATAGTTTGATAGGGTTACAAATTCCCAGATCTCTACAAATTAGGCAAAAGTAGTGCAGTTCTAGTGAAAGAGGGGAATGTAAGATCAAGAAAACTCACTTATAAAGCGAACTGATTTGCCAAATGATTTTCCAGACTTTCTCTCCTAAGCAAAAACTTCACTTGAGTTTGCAATATGGGGCATCTGGATATGCATGAGCTTTCTACCACTCTACTTCCAGCACAGAGTCCAACAAAATGGGAGCCTGATGGGGTTCGCTGTGAGCCAGGTCGATTGAGCTTTCAGCGACCCTCGTCATGTCTGGGCTTGTCCAGGACTCCACAGTGGCTTAAATTAGCAGGACAGCATCATAGGGAGAGTTTGAAACAAAGAAAGTTTTAATAAAGACAAAAATAACAAACTCTTACAGAGAAAATAGGATGCGAGGAGCTCAGAGTCTGTGCTCCTGCTAGAACACCCCAAAAATGCC
This sequence comes from Promerops cafer, assembly GCA_013398275.1. NCBI lineage: Eukaryota > Metazoa > Chordata > Aves > Passeriformes > Nectariniidae > Promerops > Promerops cafer. Next base: position 580,898 of record VZSE01012166.1, read on the forward strand.
ACGAGGCTCTTTGTTCAGCCTCTTTTGTGTAAACTGAGGCACTCTGCCCAGTAAGGTTGAAGCAGGTGGGTTCAGCAGACCCTATGAGGTGTCTTCATGCTGGCACACAGCCAAATAGGGAGAGAACTCTCTGGCTTTTTACCTTATTGGGAACACAAAAAGCAGAGCCACACCCTGCTTCCAAGGTGAAAACCCCTGGTATACATGAGGTGCACTGCAACTGGAGCCTCACGGCTGAAAACCAAAGCAGGATATTTGCATATGTATACATATATATATATATATATATATATATATATATATATAAAATTTATGCACATCTTTCATAGAGCTCGTTCGTCAGCCATAAGGGCTGCAGAAAGAAAAGTCAGGAAAAAGAATGGGAAAATCTTCCCAATCACACATTTGAAAATACAACAGATGGAAAACTGTAGCGTCCCACGGCAACCCCAAGTGGGTGCCGTGGGAGGAGACTACTGTGTAGTCTCCCCTTGCTCCTCCCCTCAGTAGGTCTCCACCAGCTAGTTATGTAACCCCTGTTCCTTCTTTCCTTCCAGAACCTTCCCTACTCCAATTTACCTCACCCTTCAATCTACCCTTTAGTCATTCCTTGCCCCTTCTCCAGTTCTGGAAAGTTCGCTGTTATCTGTTCTTTGATTGGCCCTCAGATCTATGTACTCCCTCCCATTCACTCCGGTTGGGTGAATGCCCTTTTCTCCTCCCATGTTCCTCCCCTGTGCCCTTCGGCCATCAGCCCCTGATCCCTCAGACACTCCTACCCTGGCCTGTTTATAACCCTAGTCCTTCCTTAGTTCTGGGCTTTTGAGTCCTTGCTCCCAGCCTATGCTCTCGAGTCCTTGTTTTCCCGTTTGTTGCTTTTTAGCCTCTATCACCTCGTCAGCAATAAACTGCTAGTGTGGTAAGCTAGAAAGTTTCTGCCTCCTTCTGTTTCCCATGAATACTCGCACCAACATTATCCCAGCAATCTGGCAGCCTTTGAGGAGACGCTCCCCAGAAGGCAGCGTGGGTCGGCCCTCCCCCCGGTCTGGATCAACCCTAAGGAGAACGCTGCAGAAAATAATTCCCCACACTAGGGTAGAAATTAGTGGGCTGGCCTAGGGCAAAGTTTGCTTTGTTTTCTCTCTCTGCTGTTCACTGTTTCTTGTATTCACCAAGGCTGCTTTAGCAGCTTTTGTTACAACAGACTGTTTTAAGTCACTCTGACTACCCTGTTCAGTTTCAACAGATCATATCTAAAGTTGAGCTATCTTTATAAATTCACTTCTACTGGCAGTAGTAAGATTTATTTTATAGAGAATTTTTCAAAAATTTCAAAACTTAAGTGTGGGAAGAGATGGGATGGAGCTGGGCTGTGGGCTGTGGGACATGCCTGCAGAAGCACATGCCAGCACAGAGAGGCTTGTGTCCACCTGACCCTGGGGGGAGGAGGTGTCACACGGCAGACCCCCACAGGAGAGGAGCCTGCTGGAAGCTGACAGACAAATGAACAGCGTGTAATCACCCCATAGAAGGACATTTAGAAAGTGTGTTGCTGCTGTAGCAACATGGGATAGGTCATGTAGTGAGAATTACCATGTAAGGAAATACTGTGCCTTGAAAAAGTGTATAAAACCAGCTCGTTTCTTTGAATAAACAATTCAGATTCCCTGCTGGTCTGAGTCCATGTCTCGGTCACTCACACTTAAGTGATCACATGTATGAACTAATTCCTCTGGGTTTCTTGAGACTGATTCTCTCCTGTGAGGTTCAAAACATTCAAATCTTGCTTTCTTTTTGGTGGGAATAAAGTTTTGTATCCCACACTGTTTTATGAGAGTTCATATCATAAAAGAAACATCTCTCAGTATGAGATAAATCAACTGATGAGATCCACCAAGATTAGCTTGGTTGGTCAGAACACCAACAGCTGCTAATAACACCAAGACTGAGGGTTCAATCCCTGTATGGGCCATTCACTTAGATTTGGACTCGATGATCCTTGTGAGTCCCTTCCAAATCAGAATATTCTGTGAAATCTGTGAAATCAAATATTGTCCCCATCAACACCATGCTGAAGTGAATTCAAGGCCAAGCTGGAAGGAGATCTGAGCAACCTAGTCTAGTGGAAGGGGTGTCCCTGCAATGTCAGGGCAGTTGGAACTAGATGATATTTAGGGTCCCTTCCAACCCAGGCCATTCTATGGTTCTATGATTTTTTGTTGAACTCTTGAGCCTGAAGCAGTGATGGCCTACAAACCAACATATTTTTCTTTAGCAACAGAAACAGCCTGACACTCCACATCCACCACTTGTCCTTGTCCCCACTAGGAACCCCACACTCCTACAAGTTGTGCCCATAGAATGGCTTCTGGCTCAAATTAAAACAAAAATCTAAAATATGCATTTCACTGCTTCAGGTTATCTTGCAGCCTTAGAGATACATGTCTACAGGTATATGTCCCAACATGTCAGTAAAATGCTTCAAGGAAAACACTGTAAAGTTGAGCTGCAAGTCAAACAACATGTGTTATCTTAAAAAGATTTGATTTCAGCAATGTCAAAACTCAAACTTCTGTTGAACATCACACTGACTATTTATCCAGCAAAATTTGATTTCAGTTTATATCTTCATTATCTCACTTGGATGTCAAGAGTATATTTAATAATTTTAAATCAAATGAAAACTTGTATTCGGAAAAATTAAGAGCTATCAATAAGTGTTGAAATAACAAAGCACTGTATCTTACTATCAAAAATAAAAAAAATTCAATAAATTAAATTTTAGTTGAAAGATTGTGCTAATATGTCCATACAATTTATTCACCATTGAGAAAATGTAGCAAACTGATATTAATTAGCCAAAGGTTTCCAAAACACCATTGTGAGGCATTCGCAAATTTAACAAACAAGAGGAGTCTAGATGAAATCCATTGTAAAATAAGTGAGATAACACTGTTTGAATAACTGGCATTGACCCTGAATTATCTTTAATTCACATTTTATTGTCAGTACAGGAGTTTATCCTGCAGGGATAAAGGAATACTGAAACATCCAAAATTTGACAGCAGGTACCGAGGTACAAAATTTGACTTCTTTGTACTGAGTAAAATGAGAAGTCTCTGAGATGGATAAGAGTACTTTCTGACAGACAGCCAAAAGTACAGTCAATCATTTTCCAGTCCAGTATTTCTACTCCAGAAATATATAAAAGCCTTTCACATCTAACTAACTGATATCCCAGCACTCTTTCCTGCTATATTATATGAACGCAGACCTTTTTTATACAGATGATCAACAAATTTTTCAGACAAGCTGAGTCATTTTTGGAAGTTGAACTATGCAGTTTAATATCACTGTACCCACTAATGTTCAGGATACAGAATAGATGGGGTTGACTGATGAGGCAATTAGAAGATGGTTTATTGCAAAATCAGTCTCATGGAGGGGTGAGACAGAAAGGTTGTTACATCCAAAGCTATCACATCAGAAGCCGTACATTAGAAGCCGTTATAATTCTAGTTACAATGTCTTTTATAAATTTCTTATCCAATCAGCTACTTCCACAAAGCTCGCTAGCATCTTCTAAACCAATTGTTAATTTTTATGTTTTACACAATTCTACCACAATGCATCTCTTTTTATCCAATCATGTAACTCTACAAAAACTTATTGCTGTATCTTCTACTTTTTACCAACTTTATATTTTAAAAACGTTGCTTTATTACAAACAGCAAACAGGAACCATTTTAACTGCATACACCTGCCATGCTGCATTTATGTTTAAATAGGTTGAGTTAGTACTCAAAATTTTATGGAACTCTTTGGAAGCATTATTACTGCTAATGACTCCTTTTTTTTCCCCTGAAATTTTTTAGGAGTTAAAGGATATGCTGATGTTAGGAGATTAAGAGTAATTGCCCAGCTTCTTCAATGTTGTACAGCATTCTTAAAAGGTGATTCAGGTGTAATATCAATGGAAGTTAATTTAAGACCATAATGTGCTGTATTATATTGATATGAGAGAATATATTTGGAATTTTTTTTACTAATTTTGCATGATTTTAATAGAGTAGAAATTAGTTAGTAACAACTATGTTAAGCTTTTGTAATGCATTGTCACCAATCTCTGTATTCAAGTTGTCACAAATACTTTTTAAAGTATAATCATACCTCATCACTGTAAAATGTGAACAGTGCAGAAACAGTTTTTAAAATATTTTAAAATACTTCTTGCTTACCAGCAAGGAGCATACAGGAAAAAAATGTTCTTTGTTTTATAGACACATTGAGTTGGAGAGATATCAGATAAAATATGCAAAACAATTGATGCAAAGCTAATACTAATTCCGAATAAAGAAAATAATTCTCAAGAGCCTGTAGCACATTGTGAAGTATGTAAAATATTTTCTTCTTACAGAGTAAGATAAACATTTTAATAAAAAAAAAGTGGGTGCATTTGCTTAATTATGTCTTGCTTACATATGATAACCATAAACCTTCTGTAAGACTTAGTCAAAAATGGCTCAGAAACCCTTTCAGAAAGATACTTCTAAAAGCAAATTCCAGAAAGTAATTAACTGGAGTCACTCTAGAGGCTGATGCAATAGAAAAATAAATCTGGCACAATCCACTGCAGTAACGCATCAAGAAAACCATATTTAGTCTCCCCCTCTCCTACAAAATCTGAACAGTGATGTCCAAAAAAATTTTCAAATAATCATTCATAAGACTGTATGTAAGGTGGAGAAACAAGAAAGGCATCACTCAGAACCTGAGCATTCAAAAGAGATGCAGTGTGTCAGCACAAGAAAATCTACCAGAAGTCATGCAAGTCATATGCTACACACAGGGAAAACTTAAAAGGGTTAGGGTTTGAAAACAAGCTTTCTTGCTATAAAGTATCTTTGCAACCTGCCTCCAAGATCCTCTCACCACTGTCAGATAGACTTTAATCCAGAGCCATCATCTTCCTTTATGCTTTGGTGGTTGTATTGTTCACTCTGATCCAACCCACGAATTGTAATACAGCAGAAATGAAAGACATTTTAGTTAAATAAATTCCTATGTTTTTGATAAAAAATGCAGTGTTTTGACAATGAAAAGGCAGCATATAGCACTTAACAAGGAGGAAATCTTTGTTCATGCAAATATTAATACTGTCTATTTAGACTAATGAATATCTCCCCTTTCAAGCTCTCTCAGGAGAAATGCTTTATACTCAAAAAAGATAAAATTTCTTGGTTCCACTGACTTCTGTTGCCCACAGCCACTTTGCCACAACAGAACAGGAACTATCATCTGAATAGGAAAGAGGCAGATCCTCAACTTTATATTTCCTCTGATGTCAAAAATGAGTGAGATCCCAGTTCCTTTCCGTATTGGATTCATTTTTGTCCCAGCTCTTCCAGAACTCAAGATCACTTCTATCCTTTGTAGAGATTTCACAAAAAGTCTCCAACACTAACTTTAGTATCACATATTGCTCTGTTCTCTCTGCTCACTCGGGCTTAAAGTACCCGTTCTGCTTAAGTAGAATTCTTAAATATTCATCTCAGATGCTTCATTTTAAAAGAAAGTGGAGTTAAGTAAAGGAAAAAAAAGGAAACACCTGATCTCATCCATTTTCTCCCTAAGAAATAGTCACTCACTCCAGAGTACTAAAGTCTTAATTTTCTAACACTCCTGCTGTTATCACCCCATAAAATAAAGTGACACTTGAAGTAACATCTAACAGCATTTACATGGCAACAGTAAAGAAAAATGGAGCACTTTTTCCCTTAGAAGTGTTCCAAGACCCCTGTAGCAGCGGGGAACAAAGCGACACAGACCCCCTGATGCATCCAAAGATCACTTTATTGTAAAAATCGGCCCCTTTTTATACCTTTAATTTCAACCTGACGTAACTGAAACCAAACCAAGACTTAACAGAACATTAAGAAGGCACCCATTGGCTGGCTCAGCTGCCATGCTGCTGTCCACGCGTTCTATCATCCAATCAGCTTCCTGCTCATACACTATCCACGCATTTCTCCAGCCAATCACAATCTCACTTCCAGCTGGCTCTCTCCTCACTCCTAACTGCCTCCCATCTCTCAACAGACTCCCAGCAGTCCGGACTGCAGCTGACTTTGGCCTTTCCCATGGGGCCTTCTGGTGAGCATAAGCCTTAACAACTTCAGTAATTATTACCCCATATCCTACAGATCCCCATTATGGGTGCAGCCTTTCCTTATAAGATCCACTTCAACTGAGGGTTTCTACACCTGGATTAACTAGAGATGCTACAATCTCTTACTGCAAGATCTAACACTAAGACAAGTGCTGCACATGTCTTTCCCAGGCATTTTAGAGCATGAAAAAGACAGATTTTTCACCAAGTTGACCACACCAAGAGTAAACCTTTCATGTTTGAACAAAAAAACCTGGAAGAGTAGCTAGAAAAGGCGGAGTCATGCAGGGGGGTGGCAGTGGGTTGCTGTCGGCTCCTCCGTCATTGAAGAATTGATTGCTGTGGTGATGGGCTGCTCAGTGAAATGGGGTAAACAGACAGGGATGGCAGGGGAAGCAGGCAGGGAAGAGGTAGCTCTGCAGAGAGATGAACCCTTTAGGTACCCCCTCCTCAACAATAAACCAGAAATGGTGGGGAAAAATTACGGTGCCGTTGACTATGTTTATGTGCTAAGACTCTTCCCATAACAGACCTTTTAGGAAGACCATTGGTCAAACAGGCAAAATTTTTCCAGGCTTTGGGGCCTGCCTGCATCCAAGAAGGATCACTTGTAGGCCAGCTGTGGAAGTTTCTCCTCTACTCAGCTGTCAGGCAAAGTCTCCATGGGGACAGAGCCTCCCTCTGTTTTCTCTGAGCTGCCTCCTGTGCATGGCATGTGTTATAAACAAATTGACTTTCATAGGTAAACCTATGAATTGTTAATAATATAGTTAGTATAGTGAATTATTATGTATTTCTAATATACATAATATATAATATAATATATGAATTATTATGTATATCTAATGTAATAAGTTGTAAAGTTGAATATACTGATGTGTGGGTGTGTGTTCACTGGATAGGGAGGGGAATAATGGGGACCTGGTGAATTTAGTAAAGAAAGTCGTCTAGAATATTCCCCAAAAAGCAGAAGAAGTGATGACAACGACTCGAACTGTGATTGAAGAATAAGCCAGCCAATAAGATTGACGCATTTCAAACGATTGGTCAAGATTGCCCAACAGTATAAGCCAACCAGCTGTGAGAAAAGAGACCAATCAGCGTAAGGATTAAGAAACGCACCAATCCAGTGGTACGAGAGACTTTAAAGCCCCCAGGCGCCCAGCACTGTGTCTTCCAGTGGAACTCAAAGTCCAAAGGAGCACCCTGTGTGACACACAGTTCTATGTTCTAGTTTTGTCTGACTTGTCGAGCGGGCCCTAGGCTTATCTTAGGACCCCATTTCCAATTGTTCATTGTTCAAAATAAACAGGCTCACCTTTTTAAAAGGTTGCTGGCCTCGTTTTGCATTTTTCCTTTTGGAACAGCACATGTTAAGGCTCACCGCACGTGTACAGCCCCTGAAGTAATTTTTCACCCCATGTCAGAAAATGGATTTATAACATATGTTAAGGCATAAATAAAAATTAAATTTGTTTCTCACATACTGCAAAAGGGCAATGTCAAATAATGAAATTAAAAAACTAAGTGTTAAGGGGAACTCTGAAGACCTGCCACTCAGAGTGCTGAGGAAAACTTAGCCTAGGAAAGCTCACAAACACTTATGACTGTCACTGCATCATTGGAAAGAAATCAGGTCTGAAGCCACAGGGATTACTTCAGTAACTCAAGAGCAGGGAAAAAGGGAAGACCAAATCTTCCAGGTTTGGGAGATGATAAAAAGGGAGGAGATCCAGAGAAAACAGCTTTGAAATGGCAGAGGATGTGTTCACACCTTCAGAAAAGAAGGTAGAGTGCCTCTATTTCTCTGCAGAGGTTGAGTATCATACCACATTTATAGTAAAGATTTTGTATCATGGTTATTTGCTAATGGCACTATGGTGACAGTATGGTTGGGAATAAACATTCTGTAAAGTGTCTTAAATTCTTTCCCAAACTCCACAAAATGTTAGTGGTACATTCACAGCACCAAAGTCTAAGTGCATTTTCAATGTGCTGTCTATAAAGTTAGTAATATTTTTTTTAAATAGTAGTAACAGGAGGAGCTTACCTAAATTCCCACATGAAATAAACTTATCCCATAAGAGTAGTTATCTTTTTAAATATTATTATAAATATACAAAGGGAGATAATAGACATTCCAGACTTAAGGACAAAAATGAAGACACAAAATGCAGAATAAATTATTTTACATTAAAATAATCTTCATTATATTCTATTTTGAAAATGAACACTTATGCATTAGCCTAGTAATTACGCTGTGATATCTGGATCACTTCCACCAGACTTCACATCATAATCTGAAGCACTTGAAAAAAACTGAGTAATAAATGCATTTTCAAAGTTGCATCATAAAGAAACGATAATATTTGATTCTTCAGGAAAATTTGCTATAATACTTGAAGAGCCTAAATATACATAAAAATAATTTTCATGTTATTTAAGCATTTCCATCAAATATATTTAAAATAATGTAAATTGTACCAAAGATTGCATTGTAGAGATACTCAGAGCAGATTTCTTTTAATGACTGTGAAGACTGTTTTCCTAAACTTGATTAAAAAAAAAAAAAAAAAAAAGTATTTTCAAATATCCAGAAAGGCACCAGTATTTTTTTTTGATGTTTTCTTACATCTAAGATGAGAAACTGGCAAGTAGAGTGTTGGTGCCCATATCCTATTTTGAAAATCTGCACCAGCATGGAAGGTTCACTTCTTGTGTGAAGACATTTAATCCAAGAACCCTTCTTTTCTGGTGAATGCACTTAAGGAAAAATATTATTGCTAGTCAATCTTTGCAATCCTGAAGGGAATACAGATCAAGTTTTGCTATTTGACAAAACCATTTAGGGTCAGGAGTGACAATAAGATGATGATCAAATTCACTCATCTTATGTTTTTTTAAGGGATATATCAACTTCCTCCTAATATACTGCACTTTATAATGCTTGCCTTTAGACTTAACTGTCTGTATCAAAAGCAGTATGACCAAGGGAGATTATTACTTATTTCACGCCTGCTGACTGACAAATGTCTGTTTTCTGAAGAGACTAACATCGATTAAGGCTCATTTTGTTGTTCAGTGTAAGTTACATGCTGCTTCTGTTCAAAAAAAGCAAAAATTCACACATGTACAGGTTTGCAGATGAGGTCCACCTGAAATACCCTTTCAGGCAAATAAGTGGTAATTATTTGGGTATTCATAAAGCCACATCACAAATCCAGCTACTGCTTTAATGGCTGACGAATCAAGGTCACAGGAAAAAAGTCAATAAAACACTAATTTCACAATGAAGTCCTTCTTTCAATCTGTTGTCATTCTGAAGTCCTGAGTTTAAGCATACCTTCCTCATTTGAACATTCAGACATGCTACTGTCCAACTTTCTTTAGGCGAATGACACACACACAAAAACGAAAAACTATGTCCAGGAGCTGCACTGTCTCCTTAAAAAGTGCAGATTTTCTGCCCATAAATATCTGTGGCCCACAATCAAGAAATTACTAACTGAATAGTCTGATGCACAACCAAAATGACTATAAAAATTGAAAAAAAAAAACCATTAAATTTCAAATAATATTTTGGCAAAGCTTTTAACACAAATTAAATTGCTCCGTATCTGTTATGGTTTCAATGCAATGTAAATAATGTATGTTTTTGTGGAGTTTAAAAAAATTCAAGGAAAAAATTCATACCCTCTCCTTTCCAGAGGATTTCCTTTAATGAGTGGCATATTTGTAGCTAATTTCTAGTTCCCACTAACCTGTAATGAAAACTCTTTTTCTTTTCCTATGACACTTCTATAAGTTAATTCTCTGAAATGGGATGAGAGAAGAAAGAAAAATACAGTAAAATTGAAAATCACCAGCCTGTCCACTGACTACTTTACTGCACGTATCATGCCACCAGCATTATACTTAATTGTCCCTACTAAGAAAAAAATATTAAATAATCTTGGGAAATTAAAATCTGATAATTTCTGAAGTAATCCACTTGATGTTTTTGAATTGTAAATTTTGCATGCCAAAATGTGGCCTTTCAAAAATAATTTTTAAATACATTAAAATTAAACCATTTTAATATTATCTTATATTGGATTATGCTCAAAGGTATTATAAAGTATCAACTTAATATAGCTGAGAATTTTACTTTTTGACGTTTTCCCAGTTACCTTGAATACACTCCTTTAAAAGTGGTACTTATGAAAGTTACTTTATATGAGACTAATTATTTATAAGGAAAAAGTTGATATGCAAGAAAAGGATATAAAATTATTCAAAGGCATGCTTTAAGGAAAAGGCACTGAACAGCTGGGATTGTGCCTGCCGCAATGTCCTCTTCTCACTGCTGTAACTCCAATGAAAACATCTAGGTGGAAACACAAGCCCTGATTTTTTAGTTTCATATATCCTACCCAGCAGGTGGGATATTCCTGGGTGCTGTTTGCTTGGCCAGGGCTGGCAGGGTCTCTCAGCCCCTTCCGCAGTGGTATTCCCAGGGCTGGAGCTCATACATTCCAGGCAGTGGACCATGGGCCACCTGGAGAACCCAGCTCAGCCCCACTCAGGGTCAGAGCAGCCCTAACATCCCCTTGGCCCTAGCAGTGGCAAAGGTCTTGGCCAGGACACAAAAGAGACAAATAAGTAATGTAAGAACCATCAGCCAACTGAGAACGTTTCATGTTAACATGACAATTATGAAGAACTTTCTGGAAGAATGATACAAGTATCTTTCAGGTGTATCAGCAGCAATCCCAACTTGAACTATCCTAGAATACAGCTTAAATTTTGCAGTCATCACACCTGTATGGAGAAAGAAGTTACTTTGCCTTTGGAGCCCTTTTGCACAACCTCCCCCCATCTTTATAGCTGTGCTGCATATTTGTTTGAAAACCACCAGGGCTATTCATGCTTGGCATTTATATTATACCATGCTTGGTATATATATATATATATGTATATATATATATTTTTTTTTTTTTTTTCCCCCCACATAAAATTCCTAAAGCTCTAGTTCATAAAGAGAACATATAACCATTTCTCTCCCAGATGGATCTGACTTGTTCTTGAAACATTTGGATAGCTAATCACACATATCTGTGTGTACCTACGCATTGATGTATCATCATATACATATGATTATACATATGCATGTTTTATTCAGCTACATCTATATATGTAATTAGCCATGGTTAGGCAACACATACATACATTTCTCTGTGTGTGTTTGTGTATCTACGTAGAAACACAAAAACATTGACGTTTTCTTTCCTTGTGAAGTCACAGTCTGAAGTATTGATAAAGGCAAACACAGTTCAGGTGCTGTCTACAAAAACTCCCTCTTTTTCAGAAAGTGTTGAGGGAACAGGCTAGAGGTGTCTTCTCCCCAAAATAACTGTCTCAAGGAAATGCAATACCAATGCAAATCAATAGTCAGCCCAAAATATCTTCTCCCCCAAGAAATCACTTGGAAAGAAACCAAGATAAAATTCCCTTCTCAAGATGAGATTCATCAATTTTGAGGAATAAATATACTTTTAGATTTTCTTTCGGGTCAGTAGAAAATCAAGGAATGGCTTAATTAAGCTGTGGCACCAAACACTGAGAAAAAGTTGAGCTCAATTCAGTCACATAAGAATAAATTCCGTATCGTTTTAGCATCATGATATAGATTTCTGATGGACACGAAAAGTTTGTGGTTTTGAATTTTTATCACTTTATGAATTGAAGAAAGGCATTAAACCAAACAAAATATCTTGTTTTGATGAAAACTCCTCAATAACTCCAGGAAGAAGAAAGGCTGAAACCATACAAATGCATGACCACTACCACACCGTTCACATGACCACTCATTAATGAGCCAAGTTAGTAGACTGTTGTGCTCCTAATCTTAGAAACCCTTGCAACTGTCCAATTTTTATACTTAGGGATTAAAAGAGCTTGTCCTACAATACTTTGGATAATTAATTTTGTGACAATTTCACACAGGAATCAATTTTTTGATTACAGGATTTTGATTAATGCTTACGCTTTTTCATTTTAATAGTTATCAAACATTATTCTTGTTCAAAAAACAGAGAATTTATGTACAGAGCTAAAGTTATAACAAAGAAAGCAACAACAATCCTCCATCACATCTGTCATATTGTGACTGAATATCTTTTGTCTGAAGGCTCTCATTGCAAGTACAAATTGCTTGGGGTTGAAATCTGACATTCAAGGCTGGTGGTCGAAATGAATCCTTAAGTATTCACAAATAACAAGACGTTTGCTATCACCAAAGAAGTTGCAAGTGTTCAAACACATACTTCCCTGGGCTGCTGAAAAACACGACCCTCTGAGCAGTTAAATGTTCTTAAGTCAGTGTCTGTCTTTCTGACAATGTTAATAAATGAGTGTTGGCATTTGTGCTGTAGGACATAATCATCTTTGCTGTGATGACTGGTTGTGCTAGACTGTGCCATATGTCAAAGAATTGCAAGAGCGTCAAAATTCTCTCACCCCACCCAAGTACAACCATGCTCTTTCATTTGAGGCAAGGGTACATCTTAATACTAGAGCTTGGATTTAACTAGAGTTCTCTTGTCTCACAGAAGGATGCTTATGAAATGCCATCTCACACCTTTTTGCTGCCAGGGCTTTTTCATTGTCTTAGTTTAGAATGTTGCTGGTATCTTTTTGTTATTGTTGCTTTATACATGCATATGTACATTTATATATGTGTAAAACAATCCAAAAATTTTGGCCAGTCATACGCTCACACTCTGGAGATTTCTCACCAGAAATTTCTTGGATTTCCAGCACTAACATTTTCAACCCGATTACAACACTTACCACAATTATTTGGATGATGTTTTCATGATAAAAGAATACAAGATGAAAGAGTACTGTATAAAAACACATGTAAATTTAATTCAGAAGGTAATAGCCCTTCTTAGAAATGGTTGTTCCCAGACATTCCTTTGCCACCCACCAACTAAGATTAGTTTTAATTTTTTTTCCGGATAGGAGTTTTAAGAGCAATTCTTGAATCACTTCAGACAAACATGTCCACACCTCCCTTTCCATCTGCCAGTGAGCAGCATGTAGGATGTATTGATGGCAGTGGAGGTGGGTGCTGGTCTCTGCTGTTGCATTCCCTGAATCTCCAACACATCACTGAGACAGCTTAGTCTGCCCATGTCTCTCCTCCACGTTTAGAAGGAAGGTGTTTGATCTCTGTGCCCCTGAGGTTAGGAAAACTTAACTTTTGTCACTGCACTGCTAAGATTTCAGTCAGTTCTGCAGATATTTAAATTATGCCTGCCATCATATCTCAGCAAATAAAAGTACCGACAGATCATCAACTAAAATATACTCTGCCTATTCAAAAAAGGAAAATACACAGGGGGAACATGGCATTTGGGAATAAGGCAACTGACAGAAGCAGCACTGCAATTTATTGGTCTGCTTTTGTCTCAGGCAAGAAATAATTAGTCTCATTTAATAGGGTTCATTTAACATTATCAGTCAGATCACCTCGGCATTTTGAAGACCATGATCTGTGGTATCCTGAAAAGAGGAGAAAATAGTTTTTCTATTTATATATTCTAAATATCAACCCAATTAAATTCTGTCATTTTAGCAGGATGTCCTACTTATATTTTCTTTCTGAAATGAGGCTAGAGCAAGGGACCTCCTCATTTTAGGGCAGCAATGAAGATAACAAGCCAAGAATGGAGTACAATTTGAAAGCAGCAATTTCAGGCTTCTGTCTTTGGGGACATAATTGATAAGGGAAATAAATTTAGATAGCTCTCAGTAACCATGTTATGCAGTCACAGTCTTTCACATACGTTGTCTTATACACTGAGGTTTTCAAAACAGTTGTTGCATAAAGAATCACACAAATTTCTCAAGTCTTAATTTGAAATAATCTGTGCTATGTAGGGACAAGACGAAGTTTTTAAACAAAAGGTTTGACCCAAATATATTAACTTTCATTTCAATATTCATGAGAAAAATAAAAATTGATCTCTGAAGACACCATTTCTCCCTTTTTATTCCTCTACATGTGAAATCTATTTTGCACAGACAGGATAATTACTGCATGTTCCTTTTCTTTTTCTTCCAAGTGGAGAAATTGGAATTACTTCCACATTGAAGAGGCAAAACTCTTCTTGTCACTATGCTTCAGATTATTTTAATTGCTTTTGTTATTTGTTAGTAATTTCAATCAAAACATCCAAACTTCACTTCTCTAAGCTGTTAAAGAAGTTTGCACTCACGTAACTTGGGGTTAGTAACAAAGGTATAAATAAATATATTAATCCATATTTGCATAAAATAGGTCTACAGATATTTTTTTTACTGTAATTACTTACTAGTTTAAACAGAATTTAAGATGTCCTGATTTCTTATATTTTTATGGAAATAGCTGCTTTGATAATACCAAACACATTATTTATAAGCCTAGTGCATCTGAATGTGAAAGCATTCAGTTCTTCACAAGGCATAGTCATTATAGCTAACCAAAACTGGTACTGGAAATACTTCAAAATGCACAGAAATACTTCCCTGACATTTTAAGCCTATCAAAGGAACACCATAGCTTCACAATTTTTAGGTAAAACTTCCTTCCTATGATTTTTATTTAGGAATTTTCTATTGAAGGATTGTGTCAAATTGCTTCCAAAAAACCCCAATTAATGTAATATCAACTATTTCTCCCTAATGTAAAATAAAACATGCAGCTTTCAAGAAAAAAAAGAATAATGCTAGCATTGTTTCCCTCATTCTTGGATACTTCTCATTAGTTCTTTTGTGCTCAGTTTTATGCAGTAGATTCATGGAATCACAGAACAATTTAGATTGGAAAGACTCTTAAAATCAGTAAGACCAACCATTACCCCAGCACAGCCATGCCCACCACTAAAACATGTTCTTAAGTGCAACATCTACAAGTTTTGTAAATCCTTCCACGAATAGTGACTCCACCACCTCCCTGGGCAGTTCCAGTGCTTGATAACTCTTCTGGTGAAGAAATGTTTTCTAATATCCCATCTAAACCTCCCCTGGGGCAAGCTGAAGCCATTTTTTCTCATCTTCATACTGGTAACCTGGGAGAGGAGACTGAACCCCACCTGGCTACACGCTCCTTTCAGGGAGTTGTAAGGCAGCACTAAGGTCCCTCCTGAGTCTCCTTTTCTCCACACTAAACATCCCCACTCCCTCAGCTGCTCCTCACCAGACTTGTGCTCCAGAACCTTCCCCAGCTCCACTGCCCTTCTGTTGATGGGTTCCAGCACAGCAATGTCTTTCTATCCCAAAACTTACCACAGGATTTGAGGTGCAGCCTCATTGTTGCCCAGTACAGGGGATGGTTGCTGTCCAGTCTGGCAAGCCATGATGCAGGTAGCCTTCTTGGCCACCAGGGCTCATGTTCAGCTGTTGATGACCATCACCCCAGGTCTTTTTCGGCAGGGCAGCTTTACAGCCATTCTGTCCCCAGCCCATAGCACTGCCTGGAGTTGTTGGGTTGTTGTTGTTGTCCTGACTCAAGCGCAGGAGCTGACACTTGGCCTTGTTGAACCTCAGGCCACTGTCCTCGGACTATCGATCCAGCCTGTCCTGATCCCTCTGCAGACCCTTCCTGCCCTCCAGCAGATCAACACTCCTGCCCAGCTAGGTGTGATCTGCAACTGAATGAGGATGCACTCAATCCCCTCATCCAAATCACTGATAAAGAGGTGAAACAGGGTTTTCCCCAATATTGAGCCCTGGGGACACCACTTGTGACCAGCAGCCGGCTGGATTTATCTCCCTTCACCACCACTCTCTGGGTCTGGCCATCCAGACAGTTGTTAACTCAGTGAAGGATACACCTGTCCAAGCCATGAGCAGCCAGCTTCTCCAGGAGAATGCTGTGGGAAATGGTGTCAAAGGCTTTATTACAGTCCAGGTAAGACAACATCCTCATGCTTTCCTTCATTTACTGGTCACCTTCTCATAGAAGGCCATTTGATTGGTCAGGCAGGACCTGCCTTTCACAAATGGTGCTGGCTGGGTGTGATCTGCTGGTTCTTGCACATGCTGTGTG
This sequence comes from Promerops cafer, assembly GCA_013398275.1. Classification (NCBI taxonomy): domain Eukaryota; kingdom Metazoa; phylum Chordata; class Aves; order Passeriformes; family Nectariniidae; genus Promerops; species Promerops cafer. The sequence continues at coordinate 597,142 of VZSE01012166.1, forward strand.
ATTGCACTCAAGAGATGGTCTGCTCCATGACCTTCCCCAGCACTGAGGTCAGGCTGACAACCCTGTACTTCCCCATAACTTCTTTCCAGCTCTTTGAGATGGGCTTGCCATTTACTACCTCCAGTCTTCTGAGACCTCCCCAGTCAGCCAGGACTGCTGGTAAACGATTGAAGGTGGCTCATTGAGCTTGCTGCCAGCTGCCACAGAACACTTGGTTTTACCCCACCCAGCCCCTGAGGCTTGTGTGTCTTTAAGTGGTGTAGCAAGTCACTGATCTTTTCTGCTTGGATAACAGGACTTCATCCTGCTCCCCATACCTATCTTCCAGCTCCTGGGACAGGATACTCAGGGGATAATCAGTTTTACTATTAAAAGCTGAGATAAATAAGTTGTTAAGAATCTCAGCACTCCTCCCATCTTCTTTCACTGTGTTTCCCGTGTCCAATAAAAGATGGAGATTGTCCTTAACCCTCCCTTTGTGGTTGATGCATTTTTTGTTGTATTTTACGGCAGTAGCCAAATTAAGTTCTACTTGAGCTTTGGCTCTTTGGATTGTGCTCTTCCCTGCATACTCTCCTGATTTCATTGCAGGACTCCTGAATTGCCTAACCCTTATTCTAGGGGTCTTAACATTTTTTTCTGTTGATTTCCAGCCAAAGCTCTCTGTGCATCTGGCTCACCTTTTGGCACATGAGAATTGCCATTTCCTGAGCCTATAAGATTTCCTTCCTGAAAAATATAGTCATACTCTTAATTTCATAATAATTATGAGGTAGTGGTAGGAATTGGAAGAATTAAAGAGATAGATACCATTACCTCTTATTCCAATTTATTGTTTTTTTGATTCTGAAGGCAAAATTAGGAAGTTATTTTAAAAAACACGGACTTCTTTTAGTTATCACTCTCTGTCTTCTAGTCTACTTCTTGTGCCAGAGGAAGTATTACTAGTCAAATATTAAAGGATTATATGTTGTACCTGAAGATCAGACATCTGAGTTATTAAATTAGAAGGAATGAAAATATTTAACAGAAATAAGAATTGAAATAACAGGTTGGTTAAGAATTCCTGCCTTCTTTGTGAAGCAGATAGGTACTGGTTTTAATTGATCTGTAAACAGGTATGTGAAGTAATTTTTTCCTGAGCTTGTCATACCACCACAATAATCAATACTGCTCAATCACCAGTATCTCAAGTATCATTACACTGTAAGCACCAGCATTAATGAACATGCACCAACCTCAGTCTCTGTGCATAGAGAAGATGCTCAGCAGTGCATATAGAGTAAGAAAAACCTCTAAACATCTGTGAAGTCCAGAACCCTTGATATTACCTCTAAGTCTTTTCTTGGTTTTCTTAGTTTCAGAAAAATCTACATTACTGTGCTTCTTCAGGTCAGAGTTGATTAGGGTTTGGGGATTTTTTCTGGTAACTCTTTTACACTTTGAAATAATCTTTTACAAAATCAGTTTACAATACTGCAATGGCAGCATTTTTCTAGGAGGGGAAGACAAAAAACAGTTCTTGAATCAAAGTGGGGTCTCTATTTTTTTCACTCACACAAATAAAAATGCATGTTCCGACTAAACTAATAAAATAATAGTATAAAAATGGTTCTATTTACTGAAACTCATTAGTTTGCTATAAATGCTGTGAAGGTGTGTGTTTTATGATTTTTTTTTATTTTGACAAATGTTTGTGTTCTTCAAGCATTAAGGGCTTCTGTGATTTAGAATTCCACCCATATTACTATCACTTGTATCAAATCAGGACACATATAGCAAGCAATGCCTCATTATAACTCTATTCTGGATGATTTATTAATGGCTTCCATAAATGTGACAGAAATATATTAAGAACTTTTTCTACTTAAATTTGAGAAGTAGAAATGAGAGACAAGCTTTAGAAACTGCTCACACTTTAGAAATCAAAAGTATTTTCTGAAGGTAGACCCATGTATTCCTAAGGCACTGGTTTCCATGAAAGCTAAACCACTTTTCACATTCAGAATAAGTTTTAGAAACTGAGGGAAATCTATTGAGGCTTAAATTTGAAAAATTAAATCCAGATTTTGTGGAGACATGTAATTACTTAATAATACATCTATAGATTCCGTGTTATTACTTTATATAAAGTGCTTGCACATTTCTAGAGCTTTGAATTGATAGTACTTGAATTGATTCAAATACTTAACCTTAAGGACCTTAGCCAAAACTGAATATAAGATAATTGTGACGTATGCAATATTTAACTTAGGATTTCATTTTAATTTGCATGATATTTTGTTGTGTCATATGGAACTTCCTATACTGAAACCAGAAAGTTTTCATGAATTTCAAATTAGGCAGCTACATTGTACTCTAAAAAAAAGGTCAAAATCAAACAAGCAGGGAAACACCACTTTCTTGCTGGTCAGACAACAGAACACTAGGAAAGAGCCATCCAAGGGCTGCAATTTTGGTGATTGGCTGCCCTTATACACGCTGTGTATGCTCTTAACCACACAGTCTCTCCTAGACTGTCATTAGCACACACTCCTAACATTAGGAATTAACTGGAAGCTAAGCGTTTTAATCATTAATAAATTCAAAGTCCATTACATCCATTAGGTTGCAGGAATATAATTATTCCTAGCTTTTTTGCCTAGCTACTTGTACCTATCAAATATCCAAGTTAGGCATTTCAGAATAATCACTACCAGTCACATACACCAGTTTAACTAGAACTCATTAAGTGATTACTAACTAATTTCAAAACCAGTGACAGACAAGAATGGGGAGAAATAACACATTCAACCAATTTCTGCCATTATTAGCAAGTAGAAATAACTAAAGAAAGAAAAATACACCTGCATATATGAAAATGACAATACTTTCCAGATTTAGGAGGTGTCCTCAAGTCCAAAAACAGAAAAGAGTATCCTCTCTTTAATAGTAAACCATGTTAAAGCATTTAAATGACATACAAAGTTCAGGTACCTAAAATGGATTGAGAACATTTCTTACCTTCAGTGTTTCCTTTTGCTTTCTTGGGTATCTATCCATCTGTCCATCCTGATAGTGCAATTTGCCAGCACTTCTAATCCACTGAAACCAGCTGGAACCAGTAATCAATGTCTGTTCAAGATTCAGATGCATAAAGAGACATTTAGGGAATGGAGAAGTGGTTGGTTTATTTTATAAGGTGGCCAAAGAACACATTATTGTAACCTCTGACTTTTATATGAGACAAACTGAAGAAGAAAAAGCTACTTCCTGTGTTTTCCTTTCACTGCAATCTCTCATTTTGCCCTTTCAGCAGTCCTGTCACAGTAGGAAGAGCCAGGGAAGACTAAGCTGAGGACATAATCGATACCATTTCTTTCAATAAGCAGCAAAAACAACCCATTAACAAAATTAGACAGCAAGCACAATAAAGGAGAGCACAGTATCACGGACCTGAAATAGATTTTGTTTCCTGTTTGGCAGGATTATGTTCTATCTTTGGCCCAAGGCTGCTGAGGCACGTGGAATTAGACACAGGAAGCAGAGGCCTACTCATCATGGGGCTTCTTTCTTGATTTATTCTTTCTGAGGACCTCAGCTTCAATAGAGAAGCTAAATTACCATTTGCCAATTTCAATCAAGCCTATAATTTAGGGCTTAGATTTAGGAGACATGAAGTCCTAAATCCTAAGCCCTTACTGTAATGCACCTGCTATAAATTAAATACACATAAGTTGTAAGCTTTAGTGCAGTGTGTTATCCTTGGAGACACTCAAAACAAGGTATGTCCATAGCAACCTGCTCTAGATGACCATGCTTGAAGAGCAGAGTTGGGCTAGACAATCTCCAGCTGTCCTGACAAAAATCAGCCACTCTGTGAATTTACTTACCCCTTCTTAGAGCAAGCAAATAGTTTCAACAACACCAATAAAACTAGTGCACAATCATCCAGCCCTGACCTTTTTCTTTGAAACATGACATGCGAGATGAGCTGAACCAGGGACCATTGTTCTTCCCTGATTCTGAACCTGTTTCTTGGACAGTGATGTGGCATCACTCATCCTGTGTCACAGCACAGAACACATATGTAATATTTGTTGCCTTTCTAATTTATTTAAACATGTTCATAAAGATAATCCTTTACATGTAATACTTGAGTCTGCAGAAGGAGCTCAAGGTGAAGAAAAAATCAGAAAGCTGTGTTCTTTTCCCAGCAAAGGGAAAGAAGGGCCTGATACTGATGCCAGATTGATTTTTGTCAATTTGGCATCAATACTATCCAGCAAAAACACCAATAACGTGCATTACCATTAACCAAGTGTCAATGCAGGAACAATAGTGCCTTCTTCCTTTCTTCCCATATTTGAAGAGGACAAAATGGCTATTTATATCTTACCATTTTCTCTGTACTTCCATCAAAAAATGCACTATTTTACATATTTGTTATTTTCTTTGTTCTGTAGGGACATTTCGGCACATTTTGAGCTTGCTGTCTTTAATTTACCAGTAACTTGTCATTTTTGTTTTGCGTTTGCATGCTTGGGGTCTCTGATTTTTCCTGCGCTTCTCCTTTCAAGGCTTTTGCTACCATGCAGTGGCTTTGCTCTCAGCAGCCCTTGCCATTGCATGAATAAGAGGTGAACTCTGATTTTGGTAAATATCTCCTCCACTTTATCACTTAGTTTAGTTGACAAGGTGTTGTTTGGTCAGAGATTGGATGCAGACTTTGCAGGTCTTTTCCAATCTTAATGA
>VZSE01012169.1:0-109377 GCA_013398275.1 Promerops cafer
AATACACACTTAACTTACGAGATCGCAAGCGACCCAAATCATAATTTAGACTAGATTTAAATACTTATCAATAACATACAAACACGAAAGCCAACCTTATTATATGTGTTTATAACACTGCTGGCCCTGCTGAAATCAGCATTTCCCTGGCCTTGTCCCCAGCAGGCAGCTGGAGTAGTGAGAGCTGTAGTTACTAGGAGCTGTAGTTACTAAGAGTTGTACTTACTAACAGCTCGAGTTGTACTTACTAACAGCTGTGGTTTTATTACCACTCACACTCAGACTCAACATGGCCTTTCCCCCTCTCTCAGCCCCTGTTTTCCCCATGGTTTTCCCTCATGTTTTCCCTTTGCACAGTGATCAATCCTGTGTATTCCCTGAGACCTGAGGGCCACCTTGATACCAAATCCATCCTGGGCTCTCCTGACTCTTGGTGGCCCCAGAAATGTGGAATTTAAAGATTCCCCAGCAATCCTGGTCAGCAAGGCCTCACCTGGTCCAGCCCTCAGGCCCTGTCGGTGACTGTCCCCTGCAAAATGAGCCCCAAAGTGGCAGGAAGGGACAGTGTCCAGTGACTCTGGTTCCTAAAAAGCTCTTTGCTTTCTGCCCAGCTGGTTTGGACATCAGGGAGCAGCTTTCTCTGCCCAGTCCTGCTTTGGGCTGAGTTTTGTTTCTGCTTCAGAGACCTGTGAATTCCCTGGAGTTCCAGAACTCCCTGGAGTCCCAGACCAGTGGCCAAAGCTGTAGCAAGGATTTGGCCTTATCTTGGAATCACAGAATGTCCTGAGCAGGAAGGGACCCCCAGGGATCATCCAGCCCAGCCCCTGNAAGGAAGGGGCCCACAGGGATCATTGATCCAGCCCCTGGTTCTGCCCAGGCCCCCCAACAATCCCCCCTGGGCATCCCTGGCAGTGCTGTCCAAAGGCTCCTGGAGCTCTGGCAGGCTCGGGGCCGGGCCCATTCCCTGGGGAGCCTGGGCAGTGCCAGCACCCTCTGGGGGAAGAACCTTTCCCTGAGCTCAGCCTGAGCCTGCCCTGGCCCAGCTCCAGCTGCTCCTGGCTCCTGTCCCTGTCCCAGAGCAGAGATTGGAGCTGCCCTCGGGAGGAAGTTGTGGACTGTGATGAGCAATATACAAAATGTTAATTTAGAAATTGCCTTCGCGTAATTTCATGTTCAATCAAACCTATAAACCCCACTGCTTTTTAACTGTTCACGGTCAGAGCACCAACAGCTCCCCAGAAAGGCCAGGAAAAGTTTCACTGCTCATCAAATCCACGAGAGCTCCAGCAGCACCAAAAGTGGCACTGCTGGGTGGGTCAGACACTCCCGTGCACGAGGGGCTGGCATAAAGAACACACTCAAGGACCGAGAGCTGGAGCATCCCAGATCTGAGGAGACAGCTGGGAAGCACTCCCAAGAGTTTGGGGTTTATCAGTCCAATGAACCACAAAAATGTGGGGTTTATCAGTCAAGTAAGCCCCAAGAGTGAAGATAAACCATTTTTTATTTAGTAAGATCTAAAGCACAGGGTTTGGTTAGAAGTGCACTTTTAACTCAAAAAACAAACTTGGTTATCACATGAAAAATGGATGAAAAAGGTCTAAGTTTAGATTGTCTTCACCTTAAAAAAAACCCTATTTGTTGAGAGTCACAAAAATCAGCTGTCTCTGGTGACTCTCCTGTCACCTTGAGCACGGCCAGCCCCAGGTGTGCTCCTCAATGTGACACCCAAGGTACAGCCCCCAGCTGGAGGGAAAAACTTGTCCATTAAACACAGGCTCATCACATTCCCTCCATACATCATCCCCAGCACAGGTGTCTGGGAGCTACCTGGAGAAGAAAAGATTGGGAGTTTTATCCCTGGGAAACAATGAAAGCAGTAGATCTTGATTTAGGAGGATGAGAAGGCCTAGAAATAAAGAGAATACAGAAGTAAATGAAAGTGTAGAAATAATAAATGAAAAAAAATCCCCAAATAACAAAGCAAAGCTCACACCTGTCTGAAAGACAAAGAACAAACAGCTGGAATTTGTCAATTTTAAAGAAAGAAAAAATATCACCAAAAACTCCTACCCATATCCAGTTCCAATTTGGGAATATAGACACAGTAAAAGAAACAATTTCAATTAAAGGAGGCTGTAAGCTGGCAAAAAGATCTGCATTACAAGTGTTAAATCCCTTAAAAATGAGTTAAATCACTAAGGCTGAGATGTAAAAGTAATATTCACCATACATCATAAACTTGCTGTCTAAAGGACAGGCAGTGGAGCACAAATTAAGCAGAGGACAATTCAGTTGTTTAAGATTTTAAGAACAATTCTGAATCCAGGAGTGAAATAGTCCTGGAGAAAAGGCGCCTAAGAAAGATGTTGGATTTTGGAAAGTCAAAATACTGCCATGGCAGGGACACCTCCCACTGTCCCAGGCTGCTCCAAGCCCCAGTGTCCAGCCTGGCCTTGGGCACTGCCAGGGATCCAGGGGCAGCCACAGCTGCTCTGGGAATTCCATCCCAGCCCCTCCCTACCTTCACAAGGGAGGATTCCTGCCCAATATCCCACCCCATCCAGCCCTGCCCTCTGGCAGTGGGAAGCCATTCCCTTGTGCTGTCCCTCCAGGCCTTTGTGAAAAGTTCATTTTGACAAATATGAGTCCCAAGGTCCTACTCCCTCCGTGGATTTCCACAGCCCTTCCAGGAGGGATCCTCGGCAGCCAAAGAAATGCAAATCCTTGGCATAAAGCGGCTGAACCCTACACAAATGGGTGCTTAAGGAATGAGGAAATCACTTCTCAGGGGAGGGATTTCAGGAGTGGACATTTGTAAATGGTCTCAAAAGCCCAGGAAATGTCAGATCCCAACACTGATGGCATCAAGTGATCCAGGACTGGAAAACTCAGCCCAGCTCAGTCTGCCACCAGTGACTGGATGGGGAGATGCCAGCTGGGATTTGGCACAGGCCAGCAGGGAATTCTGCACTGGCAGGAGCAGGGCCTTACATTTCAATCCATCCTGAGGGGCTGGAGCTCACAGCTACTGTGCAGGAAATATCCCTGGAGCCAGGGGATCCAAAGAGATTCAGAGTTTGGGAACAGATGGTCCTGAAATATCAGCTCAGACAGGATGGAAATGGGTGCTGGCATGTGCTAAGGAAGGGAAAGAGGGCCAGAGCACAGGCAGGGGTAAATCCCTGTGTCCTGAGCACTGCTCATCCCCTGGGAGTGGCTGGAGGGGGTTGGGAAAGTTCAGTGTGTGGGATCAGGAATCTGCAATGCAGAGCACAGGAGAGAACTTCCATACAGAAATAAAGGGCGTGAGGGGAAAAAAAAATGCAGATTTAGGAGTAGCAATAAATGGATAAACTGGAAATGAGGCAGCAGGATGGGATGCTGGGGGCAGACTCAAAACCATTGGAAGATAAACTATAGAATCTCCATCGCTGAGGGCTGCAGAGGCTAAAATCCAATGGGAACCTCCAAAAAATAAACACAGCCATGGATGAAACAGCCGTTCAAATATTCTTTGGATACAAGGACACCACTTTCCATAGGTCCTTCCTGCAATTCCCTACATCCTGCAAGGACACATCGGAGCTGCCTCCCTGCTCTTCCTCTGCTCTTATCCTTTGCATCCCGTGGCCAAGCCTTGGCTCCAGGACACCCATCCAAACACAAAGCAAACGTTTGAGAGTGAGTGACAGTAATTCCAAATCCCATCATTTCACAGGAGCTGAACCTCTCACCAGCAAGAGCTGCAGATATTTCATTTTCCTTTCCAAAGGCCTTGTTAGATTAAATTATTTTGCAGATACTTGCTCTCTTTTACTGCTCTAAGGGGTTACAAGACTGACTTAAGAGTTATTTATTGGAGAGATAAAAGGGAGAAAAGCTGATTTTTAATGTTAAAATCTCATTTATTGTCTGGATGTGCATAACCAAGAGGAATTATTAAATATGGACATAAAATTGTGGAGTTTGAGCCCGGAGGTGACTGAAAGACTCCTGTACAGAAATAGCTCCATGCACAGGATGGAAAACACCTCCCAGCAACTATTTCTCCAATTACTCCCTGAGATTGAAACATCTTTGGAATAAAATCCAGATCCAGGCTGGATGCTGCCTTTTTCACTGGATTTTCACATTCAGTTCCCTTCACATCCTTTTTAAAATGAGTATTTCCCACATTCCCCATTTTTCCTCCCCCTGCTCCTGCCTGTCCATTCGTTATGATCCACACTCGTGGATTTTAGATAGATAATCCTGGAATGACAATTCTTTGTTTACCCAGCTCATTACCCACCATCCAAATTCTCATAACAAATATTTTCCAAGGAATAATTCCATGAAATATTAATGGATTCTAGAGCTGTTCTACCTTTGTTTGATTTATTAAGCGTGGAAGCTGCACCTTCTGCTTCCATACAAACTCCAGGCAAAAGCAGGATACTCTTCCCACACAACGACTCCCTTTACCCTGGAGCCACACCAAGTTTGCTTTTAATTCTGAAAAATCATAAAAATCCCTAGGGCAATGAATATCCCCTTTAACCAGAGATCAAACCCACTTTTTCATGGGGTGCACCCCTTTTGTATGGGAAGTTGCCTGGTTTTGTTCTGGCAGAAATCCTTTCAGGATTTTCCCTTCCTTTGCTTCTCTTTCCCCAGAGAGAGGAGATCCCAGGAAAGCCAGCACAGTCAGGCTCAGAGGTTTCCAGTGTGTTTTATTCCTGCTTTTCTGCCACTTATCCCATCAAAACAAGGGAAAGATTTGATTTTCAAAGGGGAAACCTTTGAAAGGAACCCTGAGCTGCTGAGGGAGCCAGGCTGGAACTTGCTGAACAACACAGTTTGTACCTTCCTTAGATCCCTTTGCTGCTTGTCCCGGGATATCAGGTCCGGGATATCAGGAAAGCCAGCTCCAAGAGAAGCACGCTCCTCTTCAGGAGAGATTTGGGTGAAAACTGGGGATTGTAGAAGGAGTTCTTGGGATTCTGGGTCTTAGACTGGGGAAGGAGCAGCTCCCTCAGTCTGGGAGGCTGACTCATGTCCCAACATTGGATGCTTTTCCATCGATTTTGCAGCTTTCCCTGTGGTTTCCCCAGCAGCAGCTCCCTCTACTTTCTCTCAGATGCCTGAGGTTGTGGCTTTGATGGAATCGGGATGTTATCCCAGGAAAAGTGCTCCTGATGCTGCTGGAAAAGTCACCTCTGTGTGAAGGAGCTCAAAGCCCTCAGAGCTGTTGGATGCTGGAAGGATCCACCAGCATCTGTCCTCTCCTGACCGAGCCCCAAAAGCAGAAGGAAAAGTCTCTGGGAAGGCTGGTTTAGGGATCACTTGTTGGGATTTTCTGCCCTCTGAGACAGGATTTTGTTGCCTTTGCAGTTAATTAGATAATGAAGAATTTTGCTGCTGGGGTGACAAAGTGACCACCACAGTTGGGCCGATGGCACAAAACGACTGATCCCAGGAAGGTGTGGGCAGCCCGTGGAGCAGGAGGCAGGAAAAGCTTGTGGATACCTCCAGAACAAATGTGACAAGTGAAGACTGGGACATTTACCCCAGAGGATGAAAAGCAGCAGTTCCTGGAGCCAGGAATGTTCTCACTCTGCCCATGTGCAGATCCCAAAACACTTGGAAAGAAACAACAGGGAAGAGGAGCTTCCCAAGATCTCTGAGGTTTCCAGAGTCAATAGTGGTCATTCCCAATGTGCTCTTTGTGGAGGTCACATTGCCTCCCATGGAAAAGTGGGAAAAACATTCAAGGTTTTAAATGAAAATAATCTGAAGAAAATAATTGGCCATTGAGGCTTCCCAGAATCCTCCGGCAGAATGAGCAGTGGAGAGGATCTGAAATTTTAGATCCTTATGGATGATTTAGGATCTCACCACATGGAATCATTATGATATTAATAATGTGCTTAATCATTTAAAAGATACCTGGGAATGGGAGCTCCAAGGAAGGAAACTCCTGAAATTTGGTGAATTATTTCATGGGAAAAGGGTGCAAGCAAAGGAAGGGAGGAAGGGAGGAAGGGAGGATTCCAGGAAGGGAGGAAGGGAGGAAGGACTCCAGGAAGGAAGGATTCCAGGAAGGATTCCAGAAAGGATTCCAGGAAGGATTCCAGGAAGGATTCCAGGAAGGATTCCAGGAAGGAAGGAAGGAAAGCAAAAACTTTCAAAAAAGAGCTGGTCAAAAGACCAGGAGAAAAATAAATAATTGGGATAGAAAAAACTTGGAGCTGCATTGGGGAATTTCCAGGGACTTGGGAACAAGAAAGAAATCAGATCATGAATGGCAACTAAATGTGAAAATAAATTATCAAAAGGTCTGAAAATGAAATGGAGCTGGAAAACGAAATAAATCCATGGATTTATTAACCTATATGAATAGGAAAATGAAATAAATCCTTGGATAATCCCACACAGAGTAAATAATGGATGATACGGAGGAAGCTTAAGGATTCTGTCCATCCCTCATTTAAAAAGGGAATTTTATCTTTTGGCCAATTATTGATGCAATTAATTTGAGGAGAGGCAGGGAGAAAATAGGAGCTGAATCTGCAACTTTTACCTGGGAGAGAACAGGGAGGAAGAGGGAAATCCTGGAAGAGTAGGAGGGAATACAACATCTGCCATTAAAAAGGAATAACTGGGGAGCTGGGGAAATCCAGGCAGGTCAGTCCAAGCTCAGCACCTGGAAAAACACTGGAATAAGCAGTGGTTTACAAGCACCTGGAGGATAATGAGGTAATGAGATAAGAGCCCACCTGGATCTGGCAAAAACAATTCCTGTGGGAACAGCCTCATTTCCTCTCCTTGGCACGAGAGCTGCTCTGGTCGGTGGGCAAAGGGGCAGGTGGGATTTCCCCTGGCTCTGACATTGTCCCACATGGCAGAGCTTCAAATCTGGGAAATCTGAGCTGCTCTGGGGGTTGAACATCCCTGAAAACCTCACCTGGGCAGAGCCTTGGGTGATTCCCAGCCCACTTTGGGGGTGGTGGCAGACAGGGCCCTTTCTGGGGTCAGCAGGTTTGCTTTCAAGCTTTGAAGGTAGAAGGCAGCAAAATTCCCACAAATCTGGAACCGCAGGCAGTGTCTGGACAGGTGGGATGGATGCTGATGCCTGCTCTTGGAAAACAGAGTGGATTTGTGCTCCTTCCCTCCCCAGACTTCGCAGCTTTCAACCCAAACCTTGCAATTATCAACCCAGACCTCACAATTATCTGCCCAGACCTTACCCTGAGCTTCCAGAGATTGGCAAAACGCTCCTCCCCACCCCAGATGCTCTGCCCCCTCCTCATGGCCATCCCTGGACAGGGGTTTTCCAGCATTCCAGGCAGCAGCAGCGTCACGAATGGGAGGGGTTTTGAGCCCAGAAAACATCCAACACCAGGGAATGTTCAGGGGAACAGTTCCCAGATTTGGGAGCAGAAAAGCTGAGGGGTGAAATAATCACAAAACACGATGGAATTTGCATCCAGCTCCAAGGAAATGTCTGTTTTGACCCCATGAAGTTCACTCACAATGGACTTGTGTGTGGCCATTGCTCCCAGCTGGTCCATCCCTCATAACTCTTAGATAAGCCATTGAATTTTCTTCCTTTGCTCTCAAGCAAAAGGTTTTCCTGGAAGAATTGGCCTGGGAAGGAGCTGCAGGAGTTGTGTAGGAAAAGCCATGCCTGGCACATTCCCTCCAGACCTCCAGTGGTGGAGCTGCCTCACCCTTGCGTCCTGCATCCTTGGGGAGACCTCTGTCACCCTGAGGTGCCACCTCTCCCCCTGTTCCTGTCTAGAGGCCTTTAACTCTTGGCCTAAAGTGTGTCCTGTGTGCTCAGGCAGGTGACTGACAACCTCAGCACTTCATTAATGTGCCCAAAATCTCCACGAAAATGTGAATTGCACAACTCTTTTTGCTGCTCTCACCTCTGGTGTCTCCTCAGCTTTCCATGGAGTTCACTCCCAGCCTCTCTCAATAGTTCAGAAGGGAGAGAACAGGAATTGCTCTGAGCCAAAAACACTTGGGAGTTTTCAAAGTACTCTGGAGGATGGAATCTGAGCTGAACATGATCCTGAGGAATTGGAGGCATGACCCGGAATAAATCCAATCAAATTCCACAGAGATGAAGGCAAACAGCTCCGTTTGTTGGGACCCAGGCAGGTGAGGCCCCCCCTTGCCAGCAGAGCTGCTTTGAGAATTTTTCTCTCCCTCTCCTCACCTCCAACCTGCCCCTTCCTGCCTTGGGATGAGTGTGCTGCCCTCTGAGGTGTGATGCTCACTGTCTGTGGGGCACCATCTGAGCCAGCTCCCAGGAGAAATTCCTCTTTATTTGTAAGGAGTGAGGTGGGTCCTGCTCCAGCTCCTGCTCTGCTCACAGCCCAGCCCCACGAGCAGCAGCTCAGCCTCTCTGTAGGGGAAGCAATCTGCAGCAGGGGAAACAAACGGGCTGCCAGGAACACGCAGCAGAAATCCCACTGCTGGAGCCAAGATTCCTGCACACCTGTTTGGGTGAAGGATCAATCAGATGGGGAAGATGGGGAAGAGTTTGTGCAGCACAGCCAAACTCAGAGCCAGAGTCAGGCACAAACTCAAAATGTGCTTTGCAAAGGATAGTCCCAGAATCAGGAGTTGGGCTTGGAGAGACCTTAAAGCCCATCCAGTCCCCCCCCTGCCATGGCAGGGACACCTCCCACTGTCCCAGGCTGCTCCAAGCCCCAATGTCCAGCCTGGCCTTGGGCACTGCCAGGGATCCAGGGGCAGCCCCAGCTGCTCTGGGCACCCTGTGCCAGGGCCTGCCCACCCTGCCAGGGAACAATTCCTAATTCCCAATATCCCATCCAGCCCTGCCCTCTGGCAGTGGAAGCCATTCCCTGTATCCTGCCCCTCCATCCCTTGTCCCCAGTCCCTCTCCATCTTTCTTGTCAGCCCCTTCAGGTCCTGGAAGGCCACAATGAGGTCACCCTGGATCCTTCTCTTCTCCAGGCTGGACAATCCCAGCTCTCTCAGAGCCTTGCCCAGGTCCCACAGTCTCCATCTCCATTTCTGCCGCCATTCCTGGATCCATGTCCAGCTCCCACTGGGGCTCAGCATGGACACAGCAGCCAGGAGCTGGAGGGTGGGGAGGAGGTCCCACCTGAAGCTGTTCTCTTCCAACCTGAAGCCATTCCCTGTGTCCTGTCACTCTGGTTCCCGAGGATCAGCGCATGAAGAGCAGCCAGAAACCCGAACCTGAGCTTGGAATGCAGCAGCAGCAGGAGGCATTAACAGATGGAAAGTCAGCAGCTCAGTGCCGTGGCTTTTCTTCTCAATGGACGTTCATGTTATGCTGGGATCTTGGAGGAAAACCAGGAAAAAAGGAATTGGTAAATGCTCCCTTCAAAAAAAAAAGGAAGTGAGGGAAAACATTCCAGTCTCCCACAACATAAATACACTTAGAAAGAGAAGAGTAACAACTTGATCTGCACCTTGTGTCGGGTGAAACGGCCAAAAATGAACAATAGAAGATATTTCAGTAATAAAAGAAGGAAAAACCTTCAGCCTATCAAGAGAGAGAAGCACAGGGACAGAAGAGGGACAATTAAATGGGGACAACTGCAGAAGCGATCCTTATTAATCCATCTATTAAGAATTGATCCCTGGCTGTGCTTCAGTTCCCATGCTGGATTAAAAGATCCCCTGAGGCTCCTTTCAGCCTTGTATCCCACGATCTGGGCCATTTTTTTGGTGGTACGGCAAGCTGTGGCCTAAAAAAGCCAAAAACCCAAAGAAAAGAGCGCTTTGACAATGACAATCTCCAAACAAGGCGACCTCATCTTGGACGCTGCTGGAAAGGGAGCTTCCAAAAGGTGGGATAAGAATAGAGGAGGCTGCAGGAACAGCAAAAGGATGAGGGGAGGCTTGGGAAACAGCAACAAGGTTTTCGTGGAGATGAAATCTGGAAACATCATCTTAAAAAAAATTGGAGGACAATTGGGTGTGCTCGGAATCTTGACTCTGCTTGTTCAGAATTAAACTTTATTGACATTTATCAAGACAAGACTAATGAAGAAGATTGGGCAGAAGCAGGGCCTGGCTTTTGTTTGTTTAATTGTAATTGGTTTTTCCAACAGATAATTAACTGTGGAACTCATTGCTCCAAGACATGGCAAAGCCTGGGAACTTCTCAAGGGGAGCTGGAACAGCAGAGATGTCAACAAGAGTGAGAGGCAGAATGTTTGTTTAGGGGGAATAAATTATTCCCGCTCGCAAATTAAATCAGCCACGGAGCCCTGTGGACAGCCAAGGGGGAGTTTGGAAGCTCAGACTGAAAATTTCCTTATTCTGGATGTTTATCCCATGTGGTGCTGCCCACCATGGCTGGCAGAGGAGGTCACCAGGTAGATCCATGGCATGGAATCATGGAATCATTGAGTGGTCTGGGTGGGAAGGGATCCTACAGATCATCCCATTCCACCCCTGTATGGGCAGGGACACCTTCCACCATCCCAGGCTGCTCCAAGCCCTGTCCAGCCTGGCCTTGGGCACTGCCAGGGATCCAGGGGCAGCCCCAGCTGCTCTGGGCACCCTGTGCCAGGGCCTGCCCACCCTCTCTGGGAACAATTCCTAATTCCCAATATCCCATTTAACCTCCTCTTTTTCAGTTTTAAGCCACTCTGTCCTCTGAGTGGTAGTTGTGTCTTCACAACTCCAGCAGGAATGAAAGCCCTGTGGTAGCTGGAATTTGCCCTTGGCATTTCTGGACACCAAATGGAAAATACCTTCAGCTCTTAAGAGCACCAGCCAAGTGCTGAAGTTGGGAATATTGGGGAATTCAGCCCCTGGAGGAATGTCAGGCCAGGCTGGTGTCCCAAACAACTGAGAGCCTCCGTGAACCATCCGAGGGTGTCCGAGGAAGCTGCTGGGTCAGAGGCTGCTCCATGGAGCCGTTCTGAGGGGAGCTAATGACAATACTGGAGGAACCGGAGGGGAACATATGGAATTTCAAAGCTGCATGGAAAAGGACATCGGTGCTTGAATTCACCACTTAGAATAAATGCCTCTCCATGCACCCAGCACTGCTTTAGCTCTGCCTTTTCTCTGCCTTATCACCATGAAATCCAAACACAGATCAGCTCCAGCCCGATGGGTCTGGGAGGAATTGCTGGGTAGAACCTGATGATAATGAGCAGCTGTGAGATGGGGATGAAACTTCTCCATATATTGAATATGTATTTCAAATTGTAGCCAGCCAAACCAGTGGGCAAGAAAAACAATAAGGCACAAACCTTTGTCTTTTCAATACGTGAGTTTTATTTTTATTTTAGGTCTTCTTGCCCCGCTAGCAAAGGTCATAAATTATTTAACTGCTGCGGCTCAGCTTTCTCTTTTTTACTGTCTAATAAAATCAGAGAAATATAAATCTATTTTAGGTCCTTTTTTACAAATAATTGAGAGGGGTGACAAGCAAAACAAGAATTGAAGCAACAATTCAAGGCAGGATGGCAGTGAGTTGTGAGCACACCAGGAGGCTTCAGTAAAAAGCTTGTAAGGTGCATTTTTACTTCTTCCTGGCCAAAGATGTCTTGTTGCCTTTTTAAATTTAATAATTTATTGATTCAATGCCTAGATTTTTCATCTCCTGGCTGCTTGCTGCCTATTAAACACATAATTCAGGGGGTTACATTATTGTACTTTGGGCTGCCCACGTTTCAGGCAAAAGCTGGGGAAAGAGGCACTGAGAACTTTGTGGGAATGAATCAGGTTGTGGAGTTGTGGGATCAGATCCCTGCCTGGTTTCCCTGGGACTGTTTGGCCTGGAGATTTTAAAGAAGCAGCAGTTTTTTGGGTATGGACCTGTTTTGGTTGGCACTTGGAATTGTTGCAGGAAAAAAAGTGGAAAGGTCAAGGAAGAAGTGGCAAAAGGGAGAAATTTAGCACAAGGAAAAAGGAGAGGAGCAGTGTGGGAAAGGGGGAGCAGGGTGGTATTTCAGGATTCGAACCTTTTCCATCTAGGAATTTTCCCTGCTGTCCAATCTAAAACTCCCCTGGCACAACTTTTCCCTTTCCCAAGAGGGAAAAACCTGAACTCTTCCTCTGCCCCAGAAGGTGGGACCTGTTATTCTCTGTCCCACAGGAAATCAGTGGAACCATAGGATCATGGGATTTTTAATGTTGGAAAAGACCTGGAAGATCAGCAAGTCCAACCCTGACCCAGCCCCACCATGTTCAGCACTGACCCGTGTCCCCAAGTGCCACATCCACGGGGTTTTGAGCACTTCCATGGATGATAATCCACCCCTGCCCTGGGCAGCTGTGTCAATGTCCAACAACTCTTCCAGTGAAGAGATTTTCCCAAAATCCATCCTGAGCCTCCCCTGGCCCAGCCTGAGGCCGTTCCCTCTCCTCCTGTCCCTGTTCCCTGGGAGCACAGCCCGACCCCCCGGCTGTCCCCTCCTGGCAGGGAGTTGTGCAGAGCCACAAGGTCCCCCCTGAGCCTCCTTTTCTCCAGGCTGAGCCCCTTCCCAGCTCCCTCAGCCTCTCCTGGGGCTCCAGCCCCTTCCCAGCTCCATTCCCTGCCCTGGACACGCTCCAGCCCCTCCGGGTCTCTCTTGCCATGGTCTTGAACCCTTCCAGATTTTCCATTCAGGTCCCAGAGCCAAAAGGCTACAGGGAGAAGCCTCTCCCAGCCCCACTCTGCACAAACTCTTTCCAGAAGTCTCCATGCCCTTCCAGCCCTCAACCCTTCCAGAATTTCCTCCCGTCTCTTTCTCCCAGGACTGATCTCCTTCACTTAAAGACCATAAATGATCAGGGGTTGGTTTAAGCACACAGGAATAGGGATTTTGGGATAAAAATAGATTTCCTCCTTCCACATGAATTCCTGCAGCTCCCTTATCATTTCTGCCTGAACAACATTAACGACTCCCATCAGAAACCCCTCCAGAGGATCCCTCTGCAGAGCAGGGAGGGGAATTCAAAGGGCACCAAGGGCCCCTTTCCACCTCTCCCACCATCTTTCACAGCTCTGTCCGAGCTGGGAATGAGGTAAAGGGATTTAAAAGGAGGAATTAAAGGTTAAGCAGGTTCCAAGCAGCACAAAGCCTGGTTTAAGGTAGCTGATGAGAGGCTGGGGCAGAAAGGATTCGTGATTCTGTCAGGAGCAAAGGGAAGAATTCAACTCCTCCAGTAAGCTCGGGGTGGGGGGTGGAGCAGCTAAAAAAAGTCCTTAAAATACAGAAAAGGGATCTGGAATGCCAGGGGCTCCAAAAGTGACAGAAGGGAGCTGAGGGTGGAAGGAAAATGTGCTTTTGTGCCAAGGAAAATGTGCTTTTGTGCCAAGTTTAAACTCGGTGTTAATTGCTAGCTTAGGCAGGAAAAACTCAGCTGCACCCCCAAAAGGGGCCCACTCAGACAAAGGGGTGGGGAGAGCTCAAAGAACCTCCTGGGCCAGCTGTCCCTGGCCATTGAACGAGCCACCAGCCCACTAGAGCAGCCTCTAGGCCCACTAGAGCAGCCTCTAGGCCCTCTAGGGAGCCACCACCCCACCAAAGGCACCACCAGCCCATCCAAGGAGCCACCAGCCCATCCATGGAGCCACCAGCCCATCCAAGGAACCACCAGCCCACCAAAGGCGGCACTAGCCCATCCAAGGAGCCACCAGCCCATCCAAGGAGCCACCAGCCCATCCAAGGAGCTCCTGACCCTTCCACAGAGCCATCAGCCCATCCACAGAGCCACCAGCCCATCCATGGAGCCACCAGCCCATCCAAGGAACCACCAGCCCACCCAAGGCGGCACTAGCCCATCCAAGGAGCCACCAGCCCATCCAGGGAGCCCCCAGCCCATCCATGGAGCCACTAGCCCATCCATGGAGCCACCAGCCCACCAAAGGCGCCACCAGCCCATCCATGGAACCACCAGCCCCTGACCCTTCCACAGAGCCAGCAGCCCATCCATGGAGCCACCAGCCCATCCATGGAGCCACTAGCCCATCCAAGGAGCCACCAGCCCATCCAAGGAGCCACCAGCCCATCCAAGGAGCTCCTGACCCTTCCACAGAGCCATCAGCCCATCCACAGAGCCACCAGCCCATCCATGGAGCCACCAGCCCATCCAAGGAGCCCCTGACCCTTCGACGGAGCCATCAAAGGGATGCCAGCACTGGAGCATCCCCGCGGCCTCAGGACACATCCCGGGGCCAGCCCTGGTGGCACTGTCCCCTGTGTACATTTCTGGACATGTGATGTGTGCTCCAGAGGTGTGTTTAGGTGCCTCTGGAATTCCATGCTGAGCTTCCTGCTGCTCGGAGCTGCAGCACCGCCCCTCTCACCTGCTCGGATCTGCTGCGGTGCCCCTGAAATTCCCGTTCTCTCATGTGTACCCTGTGGGGGAGTTAATGTGGTGTTTATCCTTTCCTGCTGTTTGACCTGCCAAGATTTTTAAGGGATATTTTGGGTCTCAGGAAAGGCTGGTTAATGGAAAAGGGAGGGCACTGATGATGTAGCAGAGTAAAGGCAGCAAATCCTCAAAGGATCGGGATAAGGATAACACTGATTTTTCATATTTATGTTTTTTAAGTGAATTCAAAGAAACAAAGGGAGAAGTGGAAACCCCATAACCCAGAGAGCAGAGTGAGGGAACCATGGCATGAAGTACTGGGAAATACAATAAACGGGGAGAGAGCTGAGGGAAGGATGACTCCAGCATCCAGGGGCACAGGGAAAGGCAGAGCCTGGGCAGGTCAGGGCTCAGGGATCGCCTCATCCCCACCTAAACCATCACTACAGCAAGCAGGGGTGAACAGACTCACGCTCCATTTCCCCTCCTTAGGTCAGAGGGAGATTGATTTTTCCACAGGAGCTGAATCCATCCCCCCTGGCAGAAAGCTCCGTGTCTCACTGGAGCTGTCTGCGCTCCCTGGCTACCAGCAGAGGAGGGAAAGGTGCTCCAACAGGAGCCCATCTGCGCTGGTGGTGGAGCAGAGGAGAGAAATCAGCAAAGGATCAGGAGAAGGATAATACTGATTCTCTGTAATTATGTTTTTTAAGTGAATTCTATGAAATGAAGGGAGAGGTGGAAGCCCTCTAACCCGGAGAGCAGAGGGCGGGGGAGCCATGTCATAAAATAGTGGGAAATACAACAAATAGATTGATTTTTCCATAGGAACTGGATCCATCCCCCCCTGGCAGAAAGCTCCATGTCTCAGTGGAGCTGTCTGCATTGCCTCTGTAATATCAGAAGAGGGAGAGCTGTCCCCAGAGCAGCCCTTCCTGCCTGTGGTGATCCCAAAAGTGGGGCTGGATGATTCTGGGGAGTCTCTGCTCTCTGCAGGGATCAAGGGAACCCCAAGACTCCACTGAGCCTTCCCACATCGTGGGGCTCCAGCTCTGCATCCGAGGACTCCCACTGTGCTCTGGATTTTGTAATCCAGGACTGAATTCCTCCCCAGGATAAATCTGGTTCTTTCAGCTTGGCTGGTGCTGGGAGATGATGGATAAATCCTCTGAGCCAAAACCTGTTCCTCTGGAAAGGGCTCAGATACAAAAAGTCATTCCATGTCTGAGATTTGGGGTGACTTTGGGACCCTGAGGAGCTGGGAACTCTCAGGGTGGAAGCTTGGAGCGCCAGGAGATGGAAAGGAAATTCCCAGAGGTTCTGAGCCCCCCAGCAGACACAGCAATGTCACAGCGAGACACTTCCACTGCTAGGGCTGTCTGCCAGATGGAAAACCCTTCCCAGTAAATCCATCTTGATGGATCTGGATTTTGGGAATGTGTGGTCCATATTTCAGTACCTCCTGAGATATCTCCAAGGCCTCCCTTGGTTGGATTTCCCACCTGACCACCAAAGCAAAGCTGTTCTGTGTCTGCCATCTCCCACCCTTGTCAGACACTAACTCCAGACTTTGTGTTAATCCCAAATATTTTAACAACAATTTTATGTCCAAATCAGTGTTGGGGGAGGCAAAGTGCTGAGGAACAGGATTCCCAGGAAAAAGCATCATTACCTGATTTTTCCCAGATCATTCCCTGCTGAGGATTATTTTGTCTGTGAAACCGGGGAAGTGCTTTAATGGAAGGATGCAGTGCTGGATTTAAAGCAGGGGTCTGGCAGGTAAATCCTGAACGTCACAGGAGATAAAATAACATCCAGGGAGTGCTCTGATATTTCCCGGAGCCTTGTTCAGGTTGTCTCGGTTTGGGAGGAAGTGAGTTTTTTGGGAAGTTTTAGTCAAACCAGTCAGTGGTCAGATTTGAATATTGACACCTGGTGTGACCACTGAAGACTTGAGTCACCTCTGAGGACACACGGGGTTAAAAGCAGAAAATTCCCAGAGTTCACTCTCTTTCTGACCCAGCAACCTGGAGAGCTGCACCTGTCTCTGGGTGAGGGGGGAGGGGAGGGGAAGCCATGGAGACCCAGGCTGAGGTAGGCCAGAGCCCCAGAGAGAGAGAGAGAGGGTGGAAGGGAATGGAACCGGGCCAGCCCCTGCGGGACCAAGGGGTGGAGAGACACCGAGATGGCTTTTGTTCCCCGCCAGAGGAAGAGAGGGAGAGACAGACAGACAGACAGACAGAGCCTGTGCTGGCAAAGGAGGCAGGGAGGGGAAAGCTGCCCAGTTCTGAGATTTCAGTGCCCTGAGGGCAGCGGAGCTCGGACTTTTAACCCTTTCCTGGGTGAAGGAAACTTTGTGATACATTAGTCCTCCTGGCTGGTAGTTTGAGAGAGAAGAGAGACAGTCTGGGACCTGAGATGTTAAGAAGAAGATGTGGAGAAGCTGAAGTGGGAGGAGATGATGGAGTGGCTTTTTTAGCTGGACTTTTCTTGTATAGCCATAGACTGAACCAAGTGACCTGTAATACATGAGACTGCATTTGGGTGGATGCGATAGCCTGAGCCAAGAGACTGACCTGCTGTAATGGTATTATATAAAAGAGTGAACAGAGGAAGATGAAGAGGGCGTGGTGGTGCCTTCCATCTTCAGGGAGAAGAAGAGCTCTGTTCTNTGGACTGAGAATTGATTATCGCAGTGTTGGCAACTTGATCAGGACTCCAAGATTTTTGTCTCACTGTGCTTTGGTGAAATTGGGTGGGAGGAGGAGGAATGGTTTAAAAGGTTTTCATTCTGTTTCCTGTGTGTTTGTGATTTTAGTTTGTAGTCTAATAAAGTTTTTTTTTTCCCTCTCTTTCTAAGTTTGAGCCTGCTCTGCTCTGTTCCTGGTGGCATCTCACAGCAGTTAGTTAAAGAAAATACATTTTCATGGGGGCACTGGCATTGGGCCAGCGCCAAACCATGACACTGACAACAGAGAGAGGGAACGCCCTTCCAGAACACAAGGAATCATCACACATCCCTAAAAATATCTCAAAATACTTGAATTCCCTCTATACATCATCCATGTGAGCATTTAGCCAGGAAGAACGCTCTGTTCAAAGGAAAGAGCAAAAATTATATTTAATTTTAGCCACATCAGGACTGATGAGAGCCTCCTGTGCTCCTGAGTTTCTGTGTCCCATGTGTAGGACATCAACACAACCCTTGGCATTTCCCACCCCACAGATTCCCCCACTTCTCCATCCCACTCCAGCTCTGCCCAATCCTCAACACTTTTGGGAAAGCTCCAGAATATTCCTGTGGTCAGAAAATTCAAGCCGCCCCTGCCCTTGACAACTGAAATAAAGAATTGATGAGGGGCAGGGCTCAGATGTCCCAATCCCTGCTCCATTCCTGGCACTAGAAAAGGACACTTCCCACCCTTTCTTTCCTCCATCTTTCCCAGCCAAGGCTTTGAGAGAATTTCTCCAGGAAGAAATCATTCCCTGGCAGGATGTGCCTTTTTCCTGCCCAAACAAGCTGCCAAACCAGGGCACCCTGACTCCAGAGCCAGGGGAGTAACATCTGACAAAGAAAGGATCTATCAGGTGGGAATTCCCAAAATTCCTTCTTCCCCTCTTCAGAGCTGTTCCCTGCTGCCTCTGCCCCCAGCACTGGGTGGGCCAGGAGAGCAAACCCAGGCCCTGAATATCCCTGGAAAAAAGAGGGAAAGAAAACAGCCCTGGAGCAGCTCAAACATTTCCACGCTCGCTCAACGCCGGCTGGCTTCAAATGGGAAAGGAGTGAGTAAAAATAACAATAAGGAGCAGAGGCAGGAAAAAAGGAATCCTGGGTCAGGGCTTTGATCCCACTCCCTGTCCTGCCTCCACTCAGGTGATGTCCCACTAATCCCTGCAGGGCAGAGCTCAGAGCTCAGCTCAGCTTAGTTCAGAGGAATCTCCCCAACCACTGGAAAATCAGATTTTTTCCCAATGGTTTTACAATTCCTGGGAAATCAGGTCAACAACCCCATGTTAAATATTCCAGCTTGGCTGTGTTTGTTTTTGCCATATTTTAGCAGCCAGCTCTTCATGAAATAGAAAAAAAAGCCCTTTTACTTTCATTTTTCACAGGCTGGATTTTAGAAGTCCAAACCATCTTTGCTTTTCAGCTCTTTAATAAAGTTCTCACAGGACCTCTTTGTAGACAAAGGGAATTTTAAACTGGAGACTTTGCTTTGTTCCACTGAATTTTGATATTTCCTGATGCTTTTGGCCCAGCTGGGAGATCTTCCAGGCAGAAGCCCTGGATTTATTAATGGCTTAAAACTCTCCATAATTTCCACGGTGGATCTGAAGAGAAATGCAGATTTTGGACCTTTTGGGGGTCTCATACTCAGCTTTAAAAATCCGATTCCATGTTTGTTCAACAGCAATAAACTTCCAGGGTTTTATGGAGCCATAAAAACACTCAAACTGCTCCCATTTATGACCTGGGTGTAATTTACTGGGGGAGGTTTCCTCTCTAATGGGGCAGTGCCAGTGATTGGAGTTCTATTAGCTGGAAACAGCACAGCTCCATTTGCAGAATTCCCATCAATAACTCCTGGGCTGGGAAGGGAGGGCCAGGGGAAGGGCAGGGGGGGAGGGATGGCAGGAATAGAGAAAAAAGGCCATGAATGCTTCAAATGAGGAGTTCAGGGAAGCTCTCCTTGCAGGTGGGATCACAATCCCATTTTCCTGCTTAATTTGAGCTGGAGCTGCAAGCACAGCTCATGCTGCCTCCCTGCAAAGGCACGAAGGCATCCATGGAAAACGCCGTCTACCAGAGAATTCCCAGGCCTTCAAACAGGCACCGGGCTCCCTGGCAGCTTTAGAGCAATAAATGAAATGTTGGGATGATTTACAGCTCAGGAGATCTTTGGGAGCAAGGGCAGGGAGAGAAGAGCCATGCCCAGGTTCAGGATCCCGGGATGGGATGGGATGGGATGGGATGGGATGGGATGGGATGGGATGGGATGGGATGGGGCTGGGGTGTCCCAGCAGTAAAAGAGGGGATGTAACACCCTGCAAACCCCCAAACAGGGGGAACAGCACTTCTTCCATCCCTCCTGCATCCAGAGGTGAAATCCCTGGGAGCTGAGAGTCCCTGGGGCTCTCTGCCATCCATCACTCCGGATTTTCAGGAGAAAACAAGTAAATCAATTAATGAATTAAATAACATCAAGTCCTTTCATGACAGAATTATCAAATAAAGACTGGGCCACTAAGGCAGGAGTGGAGGATGCTCCAGGATAATGGAGAACTGGGGTAGATTTGTCATTATTTATGTTATTGGCTGTGTGGTAGTTGCGAGTTCAGAGCTCAAGTGCCACTTCTTGAACACCCAGAGGAGAAAATCCCAGTGCTGAGGGAGCAGCTCTCAGGCTGCAGTGACTCCAGAAGCTCCCAAGACTATTTAACCCAGGAAAATAAAGTCTTGGAGTCAACACAGTGGCTCTTCAAAACACACTGGGTGAGTAATGACAAAAAAAGAATATTTAAGTTAGAGGATAATGCTCCAATAATGTCAAAGTGGCCGTGAATAAATTTACACTGGAAGGCAGAAAAAAAACCCCAAACCCCAAACCACTGTGGAATTATATCCTGGAATGGCTTTCCAAACAGTACAGTAGGGGCAAGAAACGGAAATTATTTTGAGGTGAAAAAAAATGGAGGAAAGCTTGTAAAGCAGGCTGTGGGTCAGGCTGGGGTGGGGAACAAATGGAATTGGAGTTCTCTGTGACCCACCTTGGGCTGGAATGGGGCAGAGGGGAGGGCAAGGAGCCGGCCTTGTTCCTCGCTGATTGTATTTGTTTGTTCCCTGGATATTCTGGATTGTACACACGGCAAACTGAGCCGTCCTGACAAATATTCCTGTGGCCCTGCCTGCTCGGCTTGTAGCAGCACAGCTCCTGTAATGGAAAGAGGATTTATTTCCAAAGGCTTGATGTCCAAACTGGAATTAGACAAGGACTCGTGGATTGTACCCACTTTGTTCAGCAGTGCTGTTCAGCTTTCCTGGCCCAGGGAAAAGAGGGATCTGTTTGCTATTCCCACACGTTTCAGGCCTTAATTCGTTCCCAGCACAAGCCTGTCTTGCTGTGAGAAGCACGAGGCCGTTTCCTTGGTGTTCCCAGGCAGCTTTACAGGGAATGGAATTAGAGAAGCCAATGAACAATATCTATGGGTAACATTCCCTCCCTGCTTTATTTCCTGGGATGGATGGCAGGAAATTCCCATTACACACAAACGGGGAAATCAGAGCAACAGCAAGAGGAAAACAAATTCTCGACCTGGCTGCACCCAGGGCACACCTGAGTGAAAACACCTGGGAAAGCTGTTCCAAGTCATCAGGAAGTGCTGATGTTCATGGGGGGGATTAAGAAAAATAAAGAAAAATAACTGTAAATTCAAAAATGGGTGCTAAATTATTAAATGGAAATTATTTCTTATTGTGTCTCTTGTTTTGAAATAGAGAATAAATTAAAAGGAATGGAAATAAGAGAGTGCAATGAAAGAACAGTCGCAAAATCCTTGTCTGTGGTGTAGAAAGCAGAGGTCACACTGGGATTTTGAGCAAATAAATTTCACCACCAGGACTTTGGAAAGACCAAGAGAAGCCAGCAGGACTATCCAGAGGCAAAATGGGTACTGGAAATACCAAAGGATCATCCAAATTTAGGGAAATAAGTGCCCAACAAAAACTAATGCCATGTTTGCAGCTGCTTTCAACAGGAAGGGGTCACGGAGGCTCCTGTTCCTTTCTGTAGAAGGGGACACATCAAGGCATCATTCCCATAATGAAGGAGATCCTGGAGCAGATCCAGAGGTATTCACAAATCCCCCAGAGGAGGGATATTCTTCCCAGATACCTGGGGAGTTCCACTGGGGAGCTGCTGCTTTAATAACTGCTGGGAAAGCTGGAACATGAAAACGCCCCAAGGCCAAGGTGAAATCACCAATGTGGTTCCCGTTTTTAAAGAGGATCCAGTGAGAAGTTCAGGAAAATCCGGAGTGGCAGCACATCCCTAGCAGATAATTGTGATCTAAAAGAAGATCCATGGATAAAACAGGATAATGGGCAGAGTCCAGGGAGCTCTGTAAAGGGAAGTGGTGCTTTAGAGCTTTTGGAGGAGCCCATGGACACGGGGGTAAGGCAGACCCAGCTGATAAAGGACTTGCATTTCCAAAGGCATTCTACCAAGTCTTGCACCAAAAAGAAAAATAAAAAGTACCTTGAAGAAGTGAAGCTGCCATGCAATGAGGGGGAAGGTCCTCACATGGATAAACAATTGTTGAAAACAGGGAAAACACAGGTTGGGGATGAAATTATCAATGCTCACAGAGTGACTGGAATTCAGTGAGGGTATGAAATTAGGGAAGAGTGCTGGAAATCCTTGTGACAACAACAGGCAGCAAACTCATCCAGGGCACAGGTTCCTGCTCCCACTGTGAGGTCCTGCTCCTCTTTCATCCTCCTTTTCTCTGCCAAAAAGGTGGGACAGGACTTGAACCAAACAGAGAGAAAAGGAAAGCAGATGAGATTAAATTGATTCACAAATATGTGAGTTTTTATTCTAGAAACAGCAACAAACACCAGGATTCTGCATCCTGAAAGTGTCTGGATTAGGGAAGGGAGAGGTGGGATGGATCTCTACAAACCCACGGCATGAAGGGAATGGCCAGCTCAGGAAAAATTGGAGTAATTGTTCATTTTCTCTTCTATTGTGAGGTGCACTCGGGGAAGGAAGGAAGGGAGGAAGGGAGGAAGGGAGGAAGGGAGGAAGGAAGGAAGGAAGGAAGGAAGGAAGGAAGGAAGGAAGGAAGGAAGGAAGTTCTCCAGGTAATGGAGAAATTGCCCAACAGGCTGGGCAGGTTCTGCTGTGAAATTCCACCTTCACCTCAGCAGAGCTGGAGCTGCAGCTGCAGGGATGGTGCCAATGTCCCACCTGTTCCTTGGCATCCATGGAACTCCTTCTAGGAGAGACAACCCCCCCTGCCAGCCCCTCCTGACACACACAGGTCCTCTCACGAGGTGGTTATTGACAGCAGATGCTGCTCCTCAGGGCAGGTTTTCTGTCACTGAGACAGAGGGTTTGGGGATTTAGTTGATTTTTATATTTTAATTAACCCAAAAATACAATTTAGAATGTACTTTTAAAAAGTATTAAGTAAAATCACATACTCTATCTGTAACCTTTACCATGCCTCTAAAATATTGGCTGTGTTCACAAGAATGCAAGCACTAAGCCTCTCTAGCAATAAAAAGAAAATAACCTAAACATCGAAAATAAGAAGAACTAAGGATACAAAAAACAAAAAAGAACCCTTAAACTTCTAAAACTGAGCATATTTAGTCTGATAATTTAGACCGTTACCAAAAAGCCAAAGTGCAAGCACAAAAAATAAAAAAAAATTCAAACTAATAAAAAGTTTGAGCCTTCATCTTTATAAGCCCACCCCACAACCACCACAATAAATTAAGCATGCCCAAAAAACCATAGAATTAATTATCATACAAAGCAAAAATAAGCAAAGTAAAAAAAATAAATATATATGAAACAAATCGTATAATTCTATACATATATAATAATGCAGTAAACAAATAAAAAACTAAGCCCAGGAAAGTTTACACAAAACTTTAAAAATGACCTCACTTGTGTCCAGCGCTACCAATTAAATACATACCTACTTCACAATCTCAAAACTATAAAATCTCTCCCGCGCATCATCACCACTGGCAAAACCAAGTCTAGAATCACCCAAGAATTGGTACCACTGTGACCTCTCCGCTGTCTTTTATAAGAAATGCCTCTAACCCAACAAGCTGAGTTTAGTTAAACCAGAGCTGTGCCGAGCAGGGGGGGGCGGTGTCTGCACAGAAACCAAAAAGGGAAATATCCTCCCTTCCTGGTCCCGCTTTAATAGTTAAACTGAGGTCTGAGATCTCCAGCAGATCCTTCACACACAGACCCCTGCACGGAAAAATCTGCTTGGAGAGACCCCCTGCAATGGATACAACCCCTGTCAAGTGTCTTCAGTGACCCCTGCAATGTGGAGCTGAAAAGGGTTCTGACCGAGGCATTGCAGTCAAATCCATTTCATCCCCTTTAAGGAAGAGTTGCCCAAACCAGCCGGGGGTCTCCAGGGGCTGTCAGGACACACTGGAGCGCCCACGTGGCAGCTTAGCAAAAGCCCTGTGTGTTCTCAGTTCCCTGGATCAGGATGGAGGTGGCCAAACAGCCAGAGGCAACATTCTTGTGATGCAAAGGCTCGTGCCAGGCCCCAGCCATGGTGAAGGACCCCGTAACAAAGCCCTCATTTTATAGGGATTTACCCCTATGCAACAGGACACATCCCACCAGGGAAACGATCTCCACCAGCTGGGATGGGCTGAGCTTTATTGGCTGAATCCTCTGCTCCAAACTTCCTGTCAAGTTCTTGTCTTGATTCCCTTCCTAGCCTGGGTCCTGCCTCCTCCCCGGGGTGCACTGGAGGCTGGGTTTGGCACCGAGCTGGTGCCTTGTGAGGGCTGACCTGGAACAGAGGCTAGAAGGAATCAGAGAATAAATTTATTAATTTATTAAAAGGCCTCAATGGATACACCTTGGGCAGCACAAGGGCCCAGCCAGGACCACACCCAAGATGAACCAAAATGGTCACAAAATGCACGATGGGCACGAGGTCTCTCACTTTTATACGTTCTGGTCCATTTGCATATTGGAGTTAATTGTCCAGTTATAGCTTTGGGTTATGAAGTCCCATCCTTGTTTTTCTCTCTTCAGCCCACATTGTTCATGCTCTTGGGCCTGAGATTTGGATCACTTGTCCTTGGTCCCCAGCTAGAGCAGGAATTGTTTTGTCTCCCTGCTCTGTGAAGAGAGCTGCAATCCCCTAATGTGAAGCTCAGAACTGTACACTAAAGCAGCACAGAATCTGAAAAATATAAAAGCTAAAACCTGAGGCATCAGAGCATCTTTTAAGACTGCACTTAAAGCACAAATGACAACTTGGAAATAAAGGCTGAGCATTTGTTGCTCCTAGAATCTTTGCTTTGTTGGGATCTTTCCTGAAATTATAACTCTGGGCACTCTCAGGTCCGGCTCTGCAGGGTGCAGTTCTCACCTAAGGACCATAGGGATGCTTCCAAGTTTTCCAGCTGCAGAGGGGTCCCAGGACATCATCACTGCTCTCTCACCCACTGCACTCATTTCTTCCTGGAGCCCAAGCTGACAGGGGCTGTTTTTTCCCTTGTTTTGGAGTGTTGGACAACATTCCATGGAGTGGGTATGGGATAGGAACACGCCAAGGACCCTTCTCATGGTTACCTGAGACACGAGGAATTGGCCCCTTGAGGCCCTCTGCTTTCAGCCTGCCCCTGCCAGAACCCCAGAGCACATCAAGGGAAGCTCCTGTTCTAAATCCTGGGATCATTCAATATGGATCAGCGCCGGCTGATCACCTCATCCCTGTAACTGCTCCAAGAGTTCCTAATGAGGGAGGATTTCTAAACCAAGACATTAATATCCCATAGAAATTGTCCATCAAAGCCCTGGAGAAGATACTAGTGATCGTGACTGGGATTCTCCTGGTGAATTTTTCCCTTATTTTGGAGTACTGGCCAACATTCCATGGTGTGTCAAGGATGTGGGATAGGAGCACACCAAGGACCCATCCCAACCAATTCCTGGTTGCCTGAGAGAGGAGCAATTGGCCCCTTGAGCCCCTCTGCTTTCAGCCTGCCCCTGCCAGAACCCCAGAGCACATCAAGGGACGCTCCTGTTGCTTCCATTAAAGCATTAATTGAAGCATTAAAGATGGATCAGTGTCTACTTTTATCCCAAGAATTCCTAATGAGGGAGAGTTTCCACACCAAGACATAAATATGCCATGGAATTTGTCCATTAAAGCCCTGGAAAGGATCCTGGTGATCATGGCTGGGATTCCCTGGGGAGACTGGGACGCTTCTGGCAATTGCTGCCTCCAACCTGGCCCTGGAGTCTCCCAGAAGCAGATTTGGTTTTATTTCACCATTAAGTACGGCCAGGTGCAGGAGGAGACATCAAATCTTTTGGCAAACATGACGAGAACCTGTGCCAACCCCCACACCAGCAGGACAAAGCACCCAGTGTCCCATTAATGTCACAATTTCTACATCAGCAACGAGGTTTGTGAGGAGCCTTTGCCAAAGGGGCCAACCCTCTCGCTGTCTGCACACAAACTCCACCTCTTTCCCCCTGCAAAATCTGACATTTCCATGGGATCTCCCCAAACCAGGGATAAAAAGACTGGGGGGTGATCCACAAACAGATAAACCCAGGATTAGGTGGTTATTTTACATCTCACGGGGCAATGATGGGATTAATCTTGGAAAAGTGCATTTAGTCAAGTGAAAAATTGAAGCTAGAAGAGTGAGCAGCAATACAATTATTTGGAAGCTTGGGAAATGAGTTTTTATGAAACACAGAAGGAATTCAATACATTCTGGCTATAAAAAAAATATAGACAAGGCTGAAAAACGATTTGTTATGTGATGTGTAAACAGGCTCAAAGGGAAGGACGTGGGAATGTGCTCTGTGAAGCACCAGCAAAGTGACCAGCAGTGGGTGGTGAAGCAGCACAAATTCAAATTAAAAATAAAAGTACAAAAAGTGGGAAAGGCTCCTGAAGGGCCACAAGTGCAGACCCCACCTCATCCAACAAAATCCAGATGTTGTTTGCAGGATGTTTGATTAAACACAAACTATCAGGCTCCTTCCACACTTAACAGGGAAAAAAATATCTCCATTCATAAAGTCAGTTTAAATACCACAGTGGTCCTTTCAGGCCCAAAGTTCTGGGCTTGGTGTCGAAGTGTTGTGTTCAAGGAATGCTGACACAGCTCGTTCCAGCAGGCAGCACTTGGAAAATGCCACAGCTGGGGATGGCCCTTTGTGACACGGGCTCTGTCCTCCTGGGAGCGTGGGCTTCAACAAGACCATGGAATCACAGATCCATGGAATGCTTTGGGTGGGAATCAGGGACCTTAAAGCCCATCCAATCCAATGCCCTGCCATGGCAGGGACACCTCCCACTGTCCCAGGCGGCTCCAAGCCCCAGTGTCCAGCCTGGCCTTGGGCACTGCCAGGGATCCAGGGGCAGCCACAGCTGCTCTGGGCACCCTGTGCCAGGGCCTGCCCACCCTCCCAGGGAACAATTCCTAATTCCCAATATCCCATCCAGCCCTGCCCTCTGGCAGTGGGAAGCCATTCCCTGTGTCCTGTCCCTCCATCCCTTGTCCCCAGTCCCTCTCCAGCTCTCCTGGAGCCCCTTTGGGCCCTGGAAGGGGCTCTGAGGTGTCCCTGGAGCCTTCTTCTCTCCAGGTGAGCACCCCCAGCTCTCCCAGAGATGAAGATCCTGGTGTTAAAGACATAAAAAATGAGAGGCTGGTCTTTTTCTGAGCCTTTGGAGACCTCATGTGCCCAGAGGTTTCCTGCCTTCCCCCCTCCTGCTGCTCTGCCACCTCCTCTCTGTCCCTTTGAAGCCATTCCCTGTTTCCTGTCACTCCATCCCCTGTCCCCAGTCCCTCTCCACCTTTCCTGCAGGTTCCTGGAAAGCCACACTCCTAAGCCTTAACCCTAAACCTAAGGCTAAGCTGACCTCTCTGCCTTCCTTTCCCCACTGGAGCTTTTTCCCTGGATCTGGTTTCTCTTCTCTGAGGGCAGCTCCAGCTCTGGTGCCCCTGGAGTGAACCAAGACCACTCCACCTAAAATCTGCCACTGGCGTTTCTCCTGGCAGCACCTCCAGGTTCTGCCCAGTGGGAAATTTGACTTTTTCACCTTTTTTTTGATCTCATTTGGGATCTGAGTGTTTAAAGGGAGTTTATTTTGAATTAAATATTGCAGAATCACACGAACCCAGAAACAAATTGGGTGTGGAATAAACTTCCCAGCATTCCTGCTGCAGAAGAAGTCTTTCCATTTGGTTGAAGCATCGAAAAATATTTCTCAGGATTCAGTCCAACCTGAATTTTCTCTTTTTTCCTCCCTATCTTGTGAGGGCTGAAGAATTTCATCCCCTGCACAGCACAGCTTGGAGGGGAGAGCGAGAACCCCCCTCCACCACCACAAGTGGTGAATAAACCACTTTCATCAATGGAAACATTGCACCATAAAGAGAAATGTAGCTTCATAATAAGTGAGTCTTATAATAAGTCAATTCCTTGAGAAGGAAATATTTCTTCCAGCTGAAAATATTTCCTCCTGCCAGAGCCTTTGACTTTGTGGGAAGAGCCCTTGAGCTGAGCTTTACCCTCCCTCACTCACTGGATCAAGTTAAATAATGCTGAGGGGCTCAGCCTTGGACTCCTCATTCCAACACAGCCATTTTTTTTCCCCGAAACAGCCATTTTTTTTCCAAAACAGCCTTTTTTTTTTCCAAAACAGCCAGTCCTGGAAGTCCCAGAAGCCGCCCTATGAAGGGATTTCCCATGGTCTGTGTACTGGAACTCATTTCATCACCAAAACAGGACAAAATCCCTCATGGAGCAAAGTCAGGTTGTCTCCAGAGGCAATTCCAGGAGAATTGGCTAAATCCACATGTGCCTGGATGTGAGACACTGAAGAGATCAAGTGAGTGGCAGATGTTTAGAGGTGACTTGCACAGAAGATGGGCACTGAAAAAGCTTCATAAAAGCATTTTGGCACTTCTGGTGGGATTGCTGGGGTGTCCTGGCAGAGGCAGCACTCACTGATGCTGGTGGAAAGGCTCCTTCCAGCTCAGAAGATCCCGTGATTCCGTGAGAAGGCTGATCCTGAGCATCCCCTGGATTCCTGCAGCAGGGGCAGGAGCTGAGTGTGGCACCAATCCCCACCACGACCCCACAGTTCCCTCTGCTCACTCACCCAGCTCTGCACAGGTAAGGCCACAGAATCCCTTGGGATTTTCTCCTCATTAATTCCATGGAAAGGATTCACCTGGGACAACCCCAAACGAGCTGTCTGGCTCTTTACTTGCTTTATTCTGCATGGAAAGCAGCAGCCTGGTAAGGGCAGGACAATCAGCTCGGGGTTTGATATCTCTTTTCAGGGGAGGTGAATCCTGCCTTAAATCCCCTGGGGCTCTCACCTTCCTCTGCAAGGCAGAACCCACCCAGCCCAACGTGCTCTGGAAACAGAGATCTCTAAAAACCTGCCACTGCTGAAGAAAGGCAGGCCAGAGAGCCAAAATGCAACCCCAAAAATCAGATTGTTTTGACTTTAATCCTTTTTGCATGCATCGTTTTCCCCCACCCATAAACTGAAAGTTTTTCATTGATTCCCCCCTCAGATGCATTGTTCAGATAAATTCATTAAATTCGGGGAAGAAGAAAGCTTGGGTGGGGAAGCACAAAAGAAAAAGCTGGTAAGAAATTAATAATTCTGTATTCCGTGCTGTCTGCAGTAAATAATGCATGGAGCCACACACTGAACGATGAGACCCAATGAAATATTGAAGAGCTGCTCTTCCAGGAGCAAGTCTATTCTGAGCCTGGAACGAGCAGGATCTGCCTCAGGAGCAGGAATGATCCCATATTTAAGGCTGGATTAGAATGCACACGCACAGCAGGGCAAAATGAAGATTTTCCAGGCAGCTTAAATCTGACACCTCTTAATTTCTGACTGCTTGACTTTGTGACCTTGGGAATGGTTTCAGGAAATGTTATTGGGCTTTTTTACTTTTTTCCTGGCTGTTATTTCTGTGGTTGGTTTCAATTTTTGGAGGAGGCATCAGACCCCTGTTTTACAGGTGGGAGCAGAGACAGGAAATCCCTGGCTGGGGGCTGAAGGGCAGCTCAAAAACTTGAGGAAAATATAAAATATTGGACAAGGCATTGATGTGGAAAAGGGATTTTATTCTTTGTTTTTATAGACAGCTTCTCTGTCCACCCTTGACAAATAGAGGCTTAAAAGCCACCAGAACCATGGCACAGAACCTCCCTAAATTCTTAATCACATCTACACTTTCCTGTGTTAAATAAATATATATCCCTGTTTCCAGCAGCACGCAAAGCCTGACAGGCCAGGAGATGGAATTCTTCTCCCTGCAGTTCTGTAGGGCTTCAGGATATGCTCATTTTTAAAACCAGGGAAGGCTCCTGTTTGTTTGGGGTTGCAGAACTCCCACAGTGCTTGGGCTCAGTAATAATCTGAATATAATTTGTCTGAATAACCAGCCCCTTCTCCTGCCTGCACCTTCTCAGGTGACAAATGCTCGTACATGGCTCAGAGATTGCTCTTCATTTTTTCAGATAAATAAAGGTTTATGAGGAAACATCAGTTTTACATGAAAAACTGTGTTTTCCCTGGAATTTGTGTCATTATTGTTTGCAGCTCAACTCTGCATTCAGACCCTGCTTTCCCACACCAGGGCCCATCACTCATCCTCCCACACACAAAACAAAATTCCTCTGTCTTCTCCAGGTCTGATCCACCCTCCCGTCTGCATTTTCCCTGCTTCTCCTCCGTGTCCTTGCTCATCTCCCAGTTTTTACCCCATTTTCCAGCCTTCTCTTCTCCCCATTCTTCTGTGTGCAAGCCCATGGTGCTGAGTCCTTGGACACACACCCGTCACCCCTTGGCTGTCCCCTCATCCCTTGTGGAAACCCCTGGGATGGAGCAGCATTGGTGTGAGGACCTTTGGCTGTATCCAAGGCATGGATGCAGAATTGTGGAATCATTCCAGAACCATGGAATGGTTTGGGTGGGAAGGGACCTGAAAGCCCATCCAGTGCCACCCCTGCCATGGGCAGGGGCACCTTCCACTGTCCCAGGCTGCTCCAAGCCCCAATGTCCAGCCTGGCCTTGGGCACTGCCAGGGATCCGGGGCCCAGCCTGAGGCCGTTCCCTCTCCTCCTGTCCCTGTTCCCTGGAGCAGAGCCCGACCCCCCCGGCTGTCCCCTCCTGGCAGGGAGTTGTGCAGAGCCACAAGGGCCCCCCGAGCCTCCTTTTCTCCAGGTTGAGCCCCTTCCCAGCTCCCTCAGCCTCTCCTGGGGCTCCAGCCCCTTCCCAGCTCCATTCCCTGCCCTGGACACGCTCCAGCCCCTCCGGGTCTCTCCTGTCAGGAGGGTCCCAGAGCTGCCCCAGCACTGGAGGTGCCCCAGCAGTGCCAGCACAGGGGATGGCACTGCCCTGCTCCTGCTGCCACCCAGGGCTGGCACAGCCCAGGTGTCCCTGGCCTCTTGGTGACCTGGGCCCACCTGGGCTCGTGTCCAGCCACTGTCCCCAGCACCCCCAGGGCCTGTCCCGCTGGACACTTCCCAGCCCCTCTGCCCCAGCCTGGAGCGCTCCATGGGGTTGTTGTGACCCCAGGACAGGACCTGGCACTTGGCCTTGCTGACCCTCAGTCCGTGGGTCTCAGTCCATGGGTCCAGCCTGGCCAGATCCCTCTGCAGACCCTTCCCCTGCAGCAGATCCCCACTCCCCCCAGCCTGGTGTCATCTGTGAAGTGGCTGAGGGAGCCCCCAGTTCCCTCATCCAGGTCATCATCATTAAACAGACCTGGCCTCCATCCTGAGCCTTGGCACACCCTTGGGCCTTGTCACCAACTCCATTCACCACAAATACACAACTCTGCAGACCCCCGTGCCTCAGTTTCCCATTCCATGGGAACAACTTTTGTAACTCTGCTGGGAATGGGCAGCGAAGTTCAGCTGGAAGGATCCTGCTCCTGCATGGGCCAGACTGACATGGATGAGCCACAGAGAAATTCACAGCTATTAATTTGAAAAATAGACTTATCCCATATCCATTCCTTTTCCTATCATGTTTCTCTCCCCCTTCACATTCATAAATAGAAATGAAGGAACTAATGTGCCTTTAGTTACTGAGTTTGTCTGTTTGCCCAACATAATTCATGAGCTGCTTCAGCAAACAGGAGAACAAACAGATCTGTTCTGATAAATGAAAATGCTTTGGTGCATTTCTTTATCACATCCCTTCCCTTCTTCTTTTTTAGTCCCCTCTTCTCTGTCCTCGTCACTCTTTTCCTGGCAGGGATTCTGCTTCCGTGGTCCCATGGCCACATCTCAGGCTGGTCCCAGTGTTTGTGACACCACAGGATTGCCAAAGTCACTCCCTGCAGTGCATTCACACTGGGATCATTTTCTGGGGTTTAACAGCTGAAAATGAGCAAAACTTTATAAGGCTTTTATGAATGAAAACCTTCCACTGGCAGGAACAATGGGGTTTTGTAATGAACCAAGGGAGGGGGAAGTTCTCCATCTGGGATGTTCACCAGGCCGGACAGACCCCAGACAGGGACTCAAGAGCATCCATAGGATCAGAGAATCCACAGAATTATTAAGCTTGGAAAGATCCCCGAGATCTTGGAGTCCAACCACTAAAATTGGCATTGCCACATCCAGCAGCTGAGCAACCCCAAAAAGGCTCAGTGCAAAGGACCTGAACTTGTCAAGAGAGCAGGTTGGGACAGGGGGTGTGACAGGGACAGGGGCTGACACCCCTCCAGAGATTCTGACTATCAGGATGTGTCCCAGGTGAGGAGCTGGGTCTCCTGTTCCCAGAGCCTTCAGGTGTGAGAGGTGGAAGAGCCCGGGTTGATCAATATTCAACACAGAAAGGGAATTTATTGGGAAATTTTTCTTCAATAGCGACAGAAGAATTAATTTTCATCCTGGGTGCTCAGGATGGGATTAATTTCTTCTAATTTAACCTAAGGCAAGACATCCACAGCTAAGCCAGCCTGTGGATTGCCTGGAGATCCAGGAGGGAAACAGGCATTTTTAGGATCAGCTGTTTCATATCCCTCCTTTAGGACAGCTCAAAACCCCACAGCCCCCACCGTGTCTCCCCTGGGCAGAGTGACCCCCTTGGGGACACCTGAACCCCACCCTCGGGTCCTGGCAGCTCACAGGAGCCAGGAGGATTTCTGATCAAGTTATGGAGATGAGATCTGGGTTCAGATTAATTGCCCACATTAATTGCCCCACATTAATTGCACCATGGATCTGGAGCAGTGTTGTAAGGAAACCCCACAGCTCCCAAAGTGTCAGAGAAGCCACTGGACACCTTTCCTTGCCAAGAATCCCTGTGTCAGACCGTTCCACTTGCATCAGGCAGGTATTTTTTATTAAGCAGGTGTAATTCCTGAAGCTTTTTTTCACTAAGATGAATCTCACGGAGCAAGGAGAAAATAGAGTCTCCTCCAGCAGCTGGAATTTGCATTGGCTGGAGCTGATCAGTGGTGACAGGAATGAAGTGAATCATTCCAGGAGAGTAAAGAAGCACGGGAAGCAGAGTTATTACAGTGATTATTTTCTATCTGCTAAGGCCACAGCCCTGAGCCTGGCTTGTCACAATCCAGCTCTCAGAAGTGATTCTGAGAAGAGTCATTGGAGGGATAGGAATGAAAGACTCCACCCAAAACGATGATCCAAGATGGAGCAACTCCTGGAGTAGTGTCTGGACCTGAGCACGAGGCTGGGGACAGGTGTTGGGACACCCAGTCCCTATTAGAAATTAAGAGCTGTTGCCAAATTCCTAAAACAAAGGATCCCACCAGATCTGTGGGGTCAGGATTCTCTGCAGGATCTCCTGATGTTTGGGTGCAGTTTTGGGATTTACAGCACTGGGGCAGGCACTGATCTCCCTGGGACCCAGGGCACAGCTGGGGCTGGGCCAGGGCAGGCTCAGGCTGAGCTCAGGGAAAGGTTCTTCCCCCGAGGGTGCTGGCACTGCCCAGGCTCCCCAGGGAATGGGCACGGCCCCGAGGCTGCCAGAGCTCCAGGAGCCTTTGGACAGCGCTCCAGGGATGCCCAGGGTGGGATTGTTGGGGGGTCTGGGCAGGGCCAGGGGCTGGATCAATGACCCCTGGGGGTCCCTCCCAACCTGGGACATTCTGTATATCTGCTAGCAGATGTTTAAAGGGCCTCTGGAGGGTTCCTGCCTGTCAGGAACACAGGTGTGACATTGTTCTCATAGCCTCCTAACTCCTGACCACCATGAGCATGTGGGAGTTAAGAGAAAGGACACATGGAGGGGACATCCCTGAGTGCCAGTTCCTAGGTCACCCCAGGGGGTTGAGGACCACTTGCCACTGTGACAAAATCCTATAACTGCAGTTGGATATGGGACAATACAATTAAGTACCCTAATTTTAAGAAATTAATATTCCCAATGCCCGCCTGGTGCCACTTTCAAACGCAGAACTAAATTGGGATGAGGATTTGTCTGCCATGATTAGGTAGGATTTGGTTAAATGACATAAAAGAGGAATGTGCCTCTTTCAGGCTCCAGTTCTTTAGCTGGCAGTGGCTGTGGAGGGCTTTCCCTGGAGAGAAGATCCTGTATTCCCCCTGCTCCCTCTGCTCCGCCCTGCCACGGGCTGCTCCGGAGGCTGAGCGAGCCGGGCCAGAGCAGGCTGTGCTCCCTGCCCCAGAGACATTGTTTGAGTTAATTGATGGTTAAAGGAATTGTTTCCATTTTAGCCCTGGGACTTATTTTTGGTGAGAACTCTGGAATAAGTGGACAAAGAAGAATCTGCCTGGTATGAACAAGACTCTGAAGAGAGGGACCAATTCCTTCCATTATTGATAACACAATCATCTTCCCCAGAATAGCAGATGAGGCAAGATTGGCATTTTGAGATAAGGCCCTGATTATTGTCCGTGGATTCCATTACATCCTATTATTTCTCCCAGATGAAACTTTAAATCATCTTTTCTAACTGCAGACAGTTGGGAGTTATTCCTTCCACAGAACAACCATAAGTTATTCCATTAACTTCTCCATTCTTGTTTATTTTTCTCTTTTGTTTTAATTAATACAGTACCAAATGTTCAGGAATTCCAAACTAAATTCCTTAGGTAAGCACTGGTCTCCAACAAACTGCTGGAAGAATTTAAAATCAAGAGTAAATTATTTAATAGCATTAAGGCAATTCATAATTCAGCATTATTGATACCAGTGGCTGCTGGTGAGGAAGGAGGGAAAGAGGATGGTGGAGATCAGCCAGGTGGGAAGGCAAAGCTGTGCCCAGCAGGATGAGGGAGGAGGGAGTGGATCCCGCAGGAGAACTTTGGGATGACAGCAGCTGCTCTGCTCCTGAAAGATTTAAAGGAAGTTCCACTTTTTTGGAGAGAGAAAAATGCAGGGTAGGTAAAGTTACAGCTGCTGGAAACAGAAATTAGCGGGAGTCAAAGCTTATGGGAAGGAACTGGAATGAAGGGAAGGCCCAGGGGAACCTGTAAGACTGAGGAAAGGTAAAATGGACAAAGAGAAGACACCCTAGGAACACTTGGCAACCCCAGCTTGCAGCAGGAGAGAACATTGGGGAACGGAGTGGTGAGGGCTGACCTGTGCGTGGAGAGGAACTGAGGAGCAGTGGAGAAGGGGTTGGGATGTGAGGCAGGATCAGGTGGAATGTGCAGCAGGGATGGGCCAAATCCAGCTCCTTGCTGTGTTGTGTGAACCATAAATCCTCTGGAACAAAACCTGAGTGTGCGGAGCCAGCAGGGCCCTGGAGCCAGGAGGGACATCCCTGTCCTGGGGGCACCAGGAACAGCCTCAGCCAGGGGGGATTGGCCTGCTCTGCCTCGGGCTGGGACAGCCCCACCTGGAGAGAGAGATCTAAAGCTGTTGGAGATGGACCAAAGGAGGGGCATGAGGATGGGGAAGGGTCTGCAGGGGCTGAGAGCACTTGGAATGCTCAGCTGGAGCAGAGGAGACTGAGCTCAGACCTCACCAGGGGCTGCAGCTCCTCCCGAGGGCAGCTCCCATCTCTGCTCTGGGACAGGGACAGGAGCCAGGGCACGGCTGGAGCGGGGCCAGGGCAGGCTCAGGCTGAGCTCAGGGAAAGGTTCTTCCCCCAGAGGGTGCTGGCACTGCCCAGGCTCCCCAGGAAATGGGCACGGCCCCGAGGCTGCCAGAGCTCCAGGAGCCTTTGGACAGCGCTGCCAGGGATGCCCAGGGGGGATTGTTGGGGGGTCTGGGCAGGACCAGGGGCTGGGCTGGATGATCTCTGTGGGTCCCTTCCTGCTCAGGATATTCCATAATTCCGTGATTCCATGAGTGACAGCAGTCCATCCCCTCAAGTCCCATCTCCTTCTGATGTCACAGCAGAACGGTTTTCCCACTTTGGGGGAACCTCAGAGCTGACCTGGATTGGAATGTGCCACATGAGCCCCCCAGGCTGCTCAGGTGTCTCCTTCATAGTTTGCAAATCCCACATGGATGTGGCTGTCCAGGTGGATGCCTCCCACATGGAGTTCTCTACCGTATTAGGGCCAATATCCCAGTATTCCTGTCCCTCCCACTGGTGGAACAGAGTCCTGGGATCCCTGGCACCCTTTCTCTCCCTCAGATCCTGCCCTGGCCATCCCTGCTGCAGTAGGACACTTCCCACATGGTGCTGCTCCTGAGTCCTGCCAGGACTGCCAAGGGACTCAGTTAATGGTGGTTTATATAAAAATATAAAAAATCTTTATATTAAAACCTCTCCTCAGCAAGTTTGGGTTCAATTAACTGTTTATTAATAAAGTTTTTCTCAGTGACAAATCCCCTTTTTGCTTAACCCATGAAATTCCATGACCCATTTAGCCCTGAGTACACTCCTAGCACTTCCTGCAAATAATTAGTCCNAATATAAAAAATCTTTATATTAAAACCTCTCCTCAGCAAGTTTGGGTTCAATTAACTGTTTATTAATAAAGTTTTTCTCAGTGACAAATCCCCTTTTTGCTTAACCCATGAAATTCCATGACCCATTTAGCCTTTGCACTTCCTGCAAATAAT
Source organism: Promerops cafer (assembly GCA_013398275.1). NCBI lineage: Eukaryota > Metazoa > Chordata > Aves > Passeriformes > Nectariniidae > Promerops > Promerops cafer. The sequence continues at coordinate 36,097 of VZSE01012169.1, forward strand.
TAGTCCAACTTGGATTAATGGGATTGTGGATGGTCTGATCCTCACTTGATAACGCTTCATTCTTGCTCAGCACTTCCAATTTTGCCCAGAATTATGAGATCTGGGAGGCAAATCAGGAAAGGCTCCTGGTAAATGCTCACAGATCATGATTTAGGAGGAGAATTGCTGCTCTTGATGAAGAATTAGGGACAGAGCAAAATTCTTGTGTGAATAGAATGACATTTATTACAAAAAATTGGGCACAGCAAAGGAGCAAATGGTTGGATTTTATGTTCAGAGGCCGAGGAAAAAAAAGAAGATTTAAGGAAAAAGAAGAGAGATGTGAACTTTAAGGAAAGCTTTATGGTCCACATTAGCAGAAGTTATATTTTGGAATAGCTGAATGGATGTTCCCGAGGCCTGATCCCAAATTTGCGCTTTAACTCGGAACTCCGGCTCCTCTTAAATCCTAACTAGAGTAATAACATTTGTGGAACTTGTGTCTCTCACCTCCCAGGGCCTCGGGAACCTGGGCAAACATCCAGAATGGAATGAATGGAGCCAGAGGAGGCTTTGCTGCTGGGGCCGTGCTTTCTCTCCACCTGCCTCGGGAGCTGAGTGCTCCCAGTATTCCCAGTGGTGCCCGCTGGGGCCACTGGTCTGCCTGGCAGCAATGGGGAGAGCAGAATCCCATGGGGATCCCAGCAGGAAGGAGCACAGCAGATGGGACTGGACTCACTGGCTCCCCAGCTGGGCTCGTTCTGGCTGAGAAACCTGGAGATACTCCTTGATAACCTCCCAAAATCTGCACAAACAGTGGAGAAGGAGTAAACAGCTGAGGGAAAAAGGTTCTCTCCTTCCTTCCTTCCTTCCTTCCTTCCTTCCTTCCTTCCTGGAATCCTTCCTGGAATCCTTCCTTCCTGGATTCATTCCTTCCTTCTTTCCTGGAGTCCTTCCTTCCTGGAATCCTTCCTTCCTGGAATCCTTCCTGGAATCCTTCCTTCCTTCCTGGAATCCTTCCTTCCTGGAATCCTTCCTGGAATCCTTCCTTCCTTCCTGGAATCCTTCCTTCCTGGAATCCTTCCTGGAATCCTTCCTTCCTTCCTGGAATCCTTCCTTCCTGGAATCCTTCCTGGAATCCTTCCTTCCTTCCTGGAATCCTTCCTTCCTGGAATCCTTCCTGGAATCCTTCCTTCCTTCCTGGAATCCTTCCTTCCTGGAATCCTTCCTGGAATCCTTCCTTCCTTCCTGGAATCCTTCCTTCCTGGAATCCTTCCTGGAATCCTTCCTTCCTTCCTGGAATCCTTCCTTCCTGGAATCCTTCCTGGAATCCTTCCTTCCTTCCTGGAATCCTTCCTTCCTGGAATCCTTCCTGGAATCCTTCCTTCCTTCCTGGAATCCTTCCTTCCTGGAATCCTTCCTGGAATCCTTCCTTCCTTCCTGGAATCCTTCCTTCCTGGAATCCTTCCTGGAATCCTTCCTTCCTTCCTGGAATCCTTCCTTCCTGGAATCCTTCCTGGAATCCTTCCTTCCTTCCTGGAATCCTTCCTTCCTTCCTGGAATCCTTCCTGGAATCCTTCCTTTGTTCCTTCCTTCCTGGAATCCTTCCTTCCTGGAATCCTTCCTTCCTTCCTGGAATCCTTCCTTCCTGGAATCCTTCCCTCCTGGAATCCTTCCTGGAATCCTTCCTTCGTTCCTTCCTTCCTGGAATCCTTCCTTCCTCCCTCCCTCCCCTAAACTCCCATTTCCCGCCTATTTTCCAGGGAATTTCCCATGGTGGTAACTTTGTACCCACAAGAGGCCTCAAAACCCCAAAATCCTAAATTCTAGATCAATTTCCAGCACTCTTAAACCACCCGAAGTCCAAAACTATTCCTTCAGATCTTTGGGAAAGCCCTGCAGTGCTCTAAGGAGTGCTTTGATCCAGCAGCCAAGCCCTGCAAAGGCTGCCCAGGGCAGTGGTAGAGTCCCCATTCCTGGAAGAGCCAAAGCACCCGTGGATGCAGCACCTGGGGACATGGATTAGTGGGAACACGCTGATGGTTGGACTTGGTGATCACAGAGGGCTTTTTCAGCCTGAAGAATTCCATGATTCTAACTTATAAAAATCCCTACTTTTCCAAAGCCTCACCCCGGAGTGGGATGGGTACAGAGTGCAGACCTGCAGTGTCCCTGCACACCTCTGGAGCACCGTTCCAGCAACCTGCTCCTGCCCCAAACCGAGAGTGCCAGAAAATTGTCCAAGGAAATCAAACCCTAAAACCCCTGCAAATGGAATTGATGCACTGGAGTTAAACCTGGAAATTTGATTTTATTTTTCTCTCCTGGAGAATGGAAGCTCAGCTCGGAATCAGTTAGAGCAAGCCCCAGGCAAATCTGGAGGCTGATTAATGAGGGACCAGGTCCCTCTGTTTGGTTCATTGCTGTGGATTGGGAATGGCTGGGAAGTTTCTCCAAAGCAGGGGCACAGCAAATGCCCCACCACGGGTTCATCATTGCCTTTTCCTGGTAAATAAAAGGGATCCATCCTGGATTCGTTTCTATTCCAGTGGTGAAGCTCCCAAGGTGTGCAAAGGGGAGATCCTTCCTGCACCAAAAATCCATGTATTGCTCCAGAAACTTGGGAAAAAGTCCCTGTTTTTCCATTCACACCTGGAGTGGGTGCTGAGATCAGACACCTCCCCATCTCTGGTGACATGAGCATAAAAAACCATGGAAAACTTGGATGTTCCTGTCCAAACCTTTCCGTTGTCCCTTCTTGGTGGTGTTATTGATTGCTTTGCCTCATCAGTTATTGGGAGCATTCCATATTGATAAGGCAGGTTTGGACCAGCCCGGTGCCAGGTGGGATCCGTGTGTGCATCCAGGGCATGGATGAGCCAGATGGCACTTCCAGGACGGTGGGAATGAGGCCTGGCAGCTGCCAAATGGATCCTTGTGGGCAGATCCCAGCTTCCTCAGCCTGGCCAAGGGAAATCTGGGAGGAAAACTGAAGTTATGGATGTGGAGGAGCCCTAAAGCCCCCTGGGCGGATTTGTCCCTTCATGACCCGGCACATTTTATTCCTGTTTTTCCTCTGAGCTCCATAAATCATGCAGGACTTTTGGAGAACCACATTCCTGGAGCCCAGGGTGAGTTAATTTGTGCTGGCACCAAAACCATGCTCCAAACTCAATTAAACGCCACTTCAGCAAAGTTTGGGATGGCAGGAGATCCAAGAGCTGCTATATCCCAGCAACATGTCCTCACGGCAGGGTCAAATCCCAGCCACCCCTGGGAATTTAAACGTTCCAAGGTTTTAGGGCCTGAGTTCCTCAGTCAACCAAACCCCAGTGCCTGGCTGGTGACAGATAATCCCAGCATCACCCACACCACATTACTCCAAGGCTTTCCCAGATGAGAAATGCCCATGGAACATTCCCTGGCTGCTTTTTGCCATTCCCAGAGAGCTTTACTCCTATCCAAAGGAGTGGAGTTCTCCCTGGATTCTGCTGGAGAGCAGAATGTCACCTTTGCAAATGACTGCTTTGGGCTGAAAATCAGGGGGGTGCAGATGTTCAAGAGGAAGCTGGATTTTTGCCTTTTAACCAGGAAAAAGCCAAATGTTCATCCCAAGAAAAGCCTGAATGCCATTTTTTTTATGTTAGAAAAAACAGGAAAAATGCAAGGAATAATGAAATAATGTCTTAGAAAAATACTTCTGCACATTAACCCGTGCCTATGCCTGGAATCCCAGCTGATTTCCTTCCAACAAAATGTTTCTTTTCCAGGTTTTTCCAGTGGAAATGGCTTTGAAACCAAACGTAAAGCAGAAATAGGGTTCATCTTTTCCCATTTGCTTTTCCTTTCTTTTTCCTTTAAGAACTTTCTTCTCTTTTTTTTTTTTTTTTTAATAAGGCAAGTGGGGAACAGAATAAAAACCCCTACGTTTTCAAGGAGCTGCCCCAATATTTTAAATAATATGCACAGAAAACAAATTTCTGCTTAAAATTAATTAATTCAGCCAAACAGTGCAAATTTGGGCTGATTTCAGTCATCCTTGTGCTTTGTCCTTTTCCTTTTCCATCTTCCAGGCTTTTGCCAGGACCTGGCTGCCAGGAACAATTTTGGGGTTGTGGTGGCAGGGGACCAATCTTTTTCCAGCCCCTTTTTCCTCTCATTCTGCCTCATTTTGTCTGTGCTTTAAGATGTTTTTCCATTTTCTGTTTCCTTGGAATCTCCCTTTATTTCCAAGCTCCCTCTCTCATTTTAGGGGGAGCCTTGGATAGGAAAATGGGAATAAGAACCTGTTCCCAAAGGGAAACCAGCGTGCCTGATCTGGATGGATGCTAAGGCTTTCCTTCACCTCCTGCACTCCAGGAAAATTAGGGAATCCTTCTCCAGTGACATTTCTGGAAGCTGCTCCACCCCACTGCCCACTCCCACGCCACTGGAAATGTGGAAAATATGCTTTTGATGGATCAAATCGGAAGTGTTCAGACCACTGGATCTGATTTTCCACCTCCCAAAAGAGGAGCAGCTCCTGAATTTTGTGCAGGAGCCGCGAGTTGTTCCACAGAGATGGGATAACCTGGACAGGCCATGTTTTATCCCAGTGGGAATGCTCCCATCCAGGTCCCTTTGCATTCCCTGTCTGTCTCTCTCAGCCAAGTCCTGGCTGCAGGGCCCTTCCCTTTCCAGCAGACATCCCACCCTTATTCCCAGCCCTGCCAATCACCCATGCAGACCCAAGCCAAGAGGCTGGATGGGAATTCCTGGTGGAATCTGCGTCAGGCATCAGCCAGAACTGGATCTGGCAATGCCTGACAGGCTGCAGCTCCTCTGTCCCAGTTTTTTGTCACTTTGAAAAGAAGGAAGAGTTGGGGAGGGACTCCAGGGTTGTTCCTGGCTGGCTCAGAAGGAAAATTTCTTTTTCTGTGCCTTTCTTTTATGGAAAGGCGGAAGAAGGAAACCAGGGAGCCCTTTAGTGCCTCCTCCTCTCAGTGCCTCTGAGCTCCTGCAGCCTCTGCACCCCAATCCCTGCAGCCATGTCCTTGCCTGGCACTCTCCAGGTCCATGGAATGCTGCCATGGCCATTTCCTTACTCCAAGACCCACACAGATGTGGCACCTGGGGGCATGGGTGAGTGGCCTTGGCAGGGGCTGGACTGCAGGATCTCAGAGGATTTTTCCAGCCTTGATTCCATGAGTCCGTGATTCCATGACTCCGTGGTTCTGTGGCTGCTTTTCCACCCACACCAACATCCCTCTGCCACCACTCACAGCCCTGGGACTTCTCTGTGTCCCTGCCCTGCTCTGTCCCAGATTTAACCAAAGCTGAGCAGTCCTTGAGCTCCATCCATGAGTGATGGCTCCTGCAGGTGTGTGACCATGTCATAGAGAATCATGGAATCCTGGAATGGCTTGGGAATGGTTGGGAGGGACCTTAAAGCTCTTCTCAGAGACACCTTCCACTGTCCCAGGCTGCTCCAAGCCCCAGTGTCCAACCTGGCCTTGGGCACTGCCAGGGATCCAGGGGCAGCCCCAGCTGCTCTGGGCACCCTGTGCCAGGGCCTGCCCACCCTCCCAGGGAACAATTCCTGCCCAAAATCCAAACTAAACTTACCCTTCTTCAGCTCCAAACCATCCCCCTTTTTTCATGACTGTGCCTCTGCATCTCCCCTCTCCAACCAGTGACATTTGCACAACGGAGTTTCCATTTCCCAGTTTGACACTTTATTTATCAAAGCAAGAAACCAGAAGATAAAGACTTTCCAGCAACAGCTTCTTGGATTCTTCCGAGGTTACCTCTGGAGCAAGTTTTCCCTCCCTCCCTCCCTCGTCGCGACACCCAGTCAATATTTGAGTTGATAATAAAAATCTATTTTCTTTTCAGCTTCCCTGCCTCAAGAACAACATGTGCCTTGTCTTCCCTTCGCTTTGCTTATCAGATTCCAGCCAAAATGAATGGGCAGAGCTCTTACAAACAGAGAAATTAAATGAAAACAACACCAGTGCCAAGTTCTCTGCAAACACAGGAGTGAAATGAAAAATGCCACTCGCTGGAGATTCACCCAGCACGCTGAATTATTATCTGTCATGGCCTGTTCCTACATTTGTCCTTTCCCTGGGGTTGATAAATAAGACTTCCCACAAGTTCCGAAGCTGTAGCAGGAGTTGGGGAGCACATTCTGTTCATAAATCTCAGGACTATCTCCCTGACTCTCCTGGCAGCCCCATTGCTCAAAAGTCCTGCACTTCCCATGTCCTGCCTTTTTCATGGAGAACTTGGAAATCTTTCTTTCCCTGATGCAGTGGCCAGGTTGATCCAGCTGTGCCCACAAGTCCTGATTTCCAAGAGGAGACCTTTGATGCACCACAGTTCTTTGGGCAGATTTTGGGCCTTCATGGGGTTGGGTTCTGGTGCTGGGGCTGTTTTGTGGCTGAGCAGCCTCAGGGGCTGGTGCAGCTGAGAAAAAGGGAAAAGGGAAATCCTCAGGTGGGCTCAGTCCTGACCAAAAAAAACCCCAAATCCCATCTCTCATGAAGGCCAGGCCTTGGAGGCACCTTCTATGTGCAAAGGGCAATCCTGTGACCCCAAATGGGCTCACTGCTGCCAAAAGAACCCCAAATCCCATCCCTCATGAAGGCCAGGCCTTGGTGGCACCATCTGTGTCCTGCCCTTTGTGCAGGGAGCAGGGAAAACATCCTCCAGCCAGAGGGGAGGGATGGGGCACAGGGATCAATTTGAAAGGGGATTTAGGTGAGGAAATCAGACTTGGGCCACTCATTTATGGACACTTGAGGTGAAATGAAATCACTGGGACAAAAAAAAAAAAGAAAAAAGAAAAAAAAAAGAAAACCCAATCTAAATCAGGTTTTTCAAGATTAGTCCTAGGAATTTTTTGTTTGGGAGCAGAGCCCTGCAGGACAGGGCTCAGGGCCCAGGCCTGGAGATGAGGAACATCTTTGCTCAGGATTTTCCAGCCCATTAGCCCCTCCCTTCCCCTGATTTCCTCCCTGCTGCTCCCTCTGCCCCATTTCCACAGGAATATGAGGATTCCAGCTGCAGTCTCCTCAGTTCCTCCCCATGGAGCAGCTGTTCCAGCTGTCTCATGGGATGAATTGGGACCTATTCCTACCTCTTCCTTGTCTGCTGGGTCCCACCTGCAGAATCCTGCCCTACATTTGGTTTGGAATGTGCCAGATCCCTTCTCCCTTATTTTTGTGTGTCCCTGTGTTCCCTGGGAGCACTGGCCATCCTCCTGCTCCGGGGTTTTCCCGTGTTCAGGGACCTCTTGGGTGACAGCACCTCAGGGCTTGTGGCTTCCTTGTGGAAAAATGGCTTTAAGCGTAAGTTCAGTTTTTAAAATTGTGCTTGAAATAATTCCTATTTCTCCCACGTGCCGGTGTTGTGGGAGATATCACAGAATTATGGAATGGTTTGGTTGGGAAGGGAGGTTAAAAATCATCCAGTGCCACCTCTGCCATGGGCAGGGACACCTCCCACTGTCCCAGGCTGCTCCAAGCCCCAGTGTCCAGCCTGGCCTTGGGCACTGCCAGGGATCCAGGGGCAGCCCCAGCTGCTCTGGGAAACATTTTCCAGAGAGATCCCAGCTGGTCCTGCATCCCAGTATGTGCTGGACTGGTCTCTGGTGCCACAGCAAAGCTGAGCAATGCTTTGGGTTGGCAGATCCTTCAGAAAACTGCCCACGGATGTGCTGGGCTCGCTGGGAAAATCTCTCCCCAGGGAAACCCAGATGCCCGAGCTGTTCCCGCTGTGGCTGTGGCATCTGCAAAATCAGTGGCATCGAACAGAATGGGCATTGGAACTCCTTCTGGAATGTTTGGTGGCCTCAGATGTCTGTGCTGTGACAGCTGTGCCTTGGTCATGGCTCTGCATGGAGGACACTGAGGACGACCCGGAGAAAATTCAGGTCTTGCCATGGCAGGGTTTGCTTCCGAGGGCAGTTTAACTCTCTGTGCAGTCAGGGATATTTGTCTGGAATTAGATTTGCTTCTCCAAACACTTTTACCTCAGAGGTGAAATTACATGCCCAACAATTCCCTTTAAATAGGGGAATTTTTCCACTTCCAAAGCTCCATGTGGCTGCCAGAGTTTTGCCCTCCAATGTAACTATTTATTCCCCTATTCCTGCTTTTTTACTTTGAATTGAAAATAGTCTCCATCTCCTGTCTGCTCCTGGCTGGAGCTGCATTGTTCATCAGACATTTATTAGCTTGTCTGGTGCCTTGGCTATTATTCCTCCCTGAGATTTCTCACTTCCTTGAGTTTTTGTTCCTTGACAAAATAACAAAAGCCTCTCTTTCCCTGGCTCATTTTTATCCCTTCTCAGCTTCTCCTTATCACTCTTTTTCCTTGTTTCTATTACAACACGCTCGGGCAGGCCCTTCTGTCTGCACACCCCGAGTCTGTCTGGCTGCACAGCAGGGCTGGGCTCCTGCCAGCTGGAATTTCATTTTCTTCTCATTTCTCCAAGCTGGTCTTGCTGGACTCTGGTGCCCAAATCCATGAGCTGCTGCTCACTAAGTGTAGGAACAGATTCCATATTTCAAATAATCTGTGCATTAAATACTTCTGGAAACAGTGAACAGCCCAGCTCTGGGTAAACTTCAGCCCTGGAGGGATCCCGATTTCCTTCAGTGACATTGTTTTAGAATGATGGAATATCCTGACCTGGAGGGACCCACAGGGATCATTGATCCAGCCCCTGGTTCTGCCCAGACCCCCCAACAATCCCCCCTGGGCATCCCTGGAGCGCTGTCCAAAGGCTCCTGGAGCTCTGGCAGCCTCGGGGCCGTGCCCATTCCCTGGGGAGCCTGGGCAGTGCCAGCACCCTCTGGGGGAAGAGCCTTTCCCTGAGCTCAGCCTGAGCCTGCCCTGGCCCAGCTCCAGCCGTGCCCTGGGTGCTGTCCCTGTCCCAGAGCAGAGCTCGGAGCTGCCCTCGGGAGGAGCTGCAGCCCCTGAGGAGTCTCCCCTCAGTCTCCTCTGCTCCAGCTGAACATTCCACATGATCTCATCCTCAGCCTCCCCTGGAGACCCTTTCCCATCCTCCTGCCCCTCCTTTGAACATTCTCCAACAGCTTTAAATCTTTCTTACCCTGTGGCACCCAAACCTTTCATCCCGCTGCAGTTGGATTGCTGCCAGCAGGGACACGACCTGAGCTCCACCTTGCAGGCCACCAACCCTCCAGGGGCTGCAGGAGCAGGACAGGCTGAACCCTTGGGATGCCTTTCTCAGTGCCAGGCAGACCCTGGCACTGAGGACTGAACTTCTTTGGGCTGAAGTGGCCCCAGGTGCCACCTCGTGTCTGGCTCAATATAGCAAGACACACATGTCACATCCACATTTATCCCCCAAATGTTCATGTTCCAGGCCTTTTGGGTGGTATTTGCCATCATTCTAAAATAAAGGAGACAATCACATCTTGCTCTATTTTTTTTTTTATATGGGAAGCATTGCGCAGTTTGCCTCCCAAAATAGCGTGTTCTGTATTCCCACATGCATCACCTGATGGAGAAATCTGGAGAGCTGGAGATCCCTGTTCTTTAATTAAATGGTCAAATTGATGGGAACTTGGGAATACTTGGAGCACTGGCAGGTAACTGAGCTCCCCTCGTGCTGTTCCTGCTCTCTTGATCTGTGGCAGCTGATCCTGAAACCACCAGAGCAGTGTGAGGGTGACACATGCAGCCAGGCATGGGGACACTTCTGACATGGGAAACATCCATCCTCAGTCCTCTGGCTGAGGGCTGAGAGGGCTGGGAAAGACAGGAACTCCCCAGGGGGCTCGGGGAGGGTGACCAAGAGTCTCAGTGGCTCAGGGAGGGAATGGTTTTGTCCCCATTTGGGCACTAAAGTCACAGCTCTCCCTACACAAAGCTCACTTGGATTCCTGCACACAAAACCAAAGGAGATTTATCCCAGTCTCAGCCAGCTCAGACAAGGTCAGGCCTAGAGGAGCCTCTTTCTGCCATGGATTTTAAACTGAGCCTCAGGGAACTGCTTCAAACCCCCTGTCCTGCTCTTAAATCCTGTGATGGGCTGGGCAGGATCCACCCAGGATCTTCAGGAGTTTCACAGCACGGCAAAGGTTCCTTTGCCTCCTGCCTGGAGCATCAGGGACAAGCCCTGAGCATCTCCCCTCTCCTCTGGTCCCTGTCCAGCTGAGGGGGGCAGGAGCCTGGAGACCCCCCTTGTGTGGGGATCCCAAAGGGACCACGGGCAGATCCGAGCTCCCAGTTCAGCCCTGGAACAGGAGCCTCACACTGGCACCAGTGGCTGAGGAATTGTCACCCTGAACCTGCTCTGCCACAGTTGTGATTTACAAACCCCTGCAGTCACCTCCTGGTCCCAGGATCACTTCTGGGCTTTCGTGCCTTCCCTTCCTCTGGGGAGGGACCAAAACCGAGCAGGAGAGCACGGCAGGGAGGAATTGAGCTCCCAACTCTTTTGCTGTGGGTGTCACACTCCAGGCCCTGTTGTGGGCAAAAGGGAGCAGGCAGCACATATGGAGCTAAAAATACCCTGGGACTGTAAGTAATGTTCTGACAGCCTGACAGTGCAAATGATCTGATAATTACAGACCAACCTCATTAATAGAATGGTCAAAATCTCTGTATATAAACATCCCTCTGTGCTGGAGCTGCGATGCCCATCAGGGTCTCTGTGTGCTCCTTGTCCACGGATGGCAGAGCTCGAATTCCATCTCTGCTCCTCTTCCTGGGATTGATCATGGGATGGGCTCTCCCCAGGGATCCAGACAGCTCCAGTCCCATCTCTGCTCCTCTTCCTGGGGGTGAAGATGGAATGGACATTCCCCGGGGACAGCAGACAGCCTGGGAGTGATTTTTTATCCAACTGAGCAGCACAGGATAAAAAGGAGTTTATTACCTTTTCTTTGGTACCACAGGCACTGAACCAGGTTAATCACAGCTCCAGATGTGCGGCTTGATATCACAACAGGGCAGGATTAAGGTCATTGAAGTGTCTTGTAAACAGATTCATTTTAGCAGGTAGAAATTGGACTTATCTTTGGAATGAAATGATTGAAACACAGAATCACAGAGTGGTTTGAGTGGAAGGGACATGAAAAATCATCCAGTGCCACCCCAGTGGTTTGGGTGGACAGGGACACCTTCCACTAGCCCAGGTTGCCCAAGCCCCAATGTCCAGCCTGGCCTTGGGCACTGCCAGGGATCCAGGAGCAGCCCCAGCTGCTCTGGGCACCCTGTGCCAGGGCCTGCCCACCCTCCCAGGGAGGAATTTCTCCTGAACATCCACCTAAATTCCCCCACTTTGAGTTTCAACAGAAACAGACATCCACAGGGCAGACCTCAGCTCACTTTGGGAAATGGGTACAGTTATCTCCAGGGTAATGAAGTGCAGGAAACAGCCCCATGGCAGCTCCACGTGCTTCAGGTTTTCCTGCAGCCAACTCTCCCAGCTGGAGATTCATTTGCCTTCCATCAGCCACGGCTGATCCTTGCAGAGCTCCTTTGCCAGGCTCTGCTCAGCTTAACCCGTGATGGATGGAGGATATAAAGGTGATGGATTAAGTTGTTAATTATACAATTACTGGGAAGGTGGAACAGGGTTCTTGGTAAAAGGAAAATTACTTTGCAAGCTGATACCAACTCCTGGCGTAGAGGTGGAAAATGCAAGGTAGGACAAGACAGGACTCTGTCTGAAGCAGGATCCTTTGAAAACTTATCCAAAGTAATTCCAGTGGGGCTGAGGCTCACAGAGGATGGAGAACCAGATATTTTAATTTTTTGGCCAGTGCTACACTGGCCATTTTTATCCATGGGATCCCCGGGTTAATCCTGCTGAGGGTGGAAGCTCAGACAAGGCAGCTGCTCTGAGCACCTTCTGTGGAGGCAGAACCAGAGCTTTGGTTTAAACCTGGAATCATGGAATATCCTGAGCTGGAGGGACCTGCAGGATCATTCATTCCAGCCCCTGTTCCTGCCCAGACCCCCCAACAATGCCCCCTGGGCATCCCTGGAGCGCTGTCCAAAGGCTCCTGGAGCTCTGGCAGCCTCGGGTCCGTGCCCATTCCCTGGGGAGCCTGGGCAGTGCCAGCACCCTCTGGGGGAAGAACCTTTCCCTGAGCTCAGCCTGAGCCTGCCCTGGCCCAGCCTCAGCCCTTCCTGGCTCCTGTCCCTGTCCCAGAGCAGAGCTCGGAGCTGCCCCTCGGGCAGCCTTTTCCAGCAGATTGTTTTGCTCAGCAATGACCTTCAGGAGATTGAGAGCAAACCATGGAAATGAGCACCCCTGGGATGAGGAGTCCCCTTGGGACCAGTCTCTGCCCATCCCGGTGTCCATTACATTCAGCCTGGGATTGCTGTCAGGGCTGGGAGTGCCCCAGCTCGTGCAATCAAAGCCTTCCCGAGGTTTGATCCCGGAACGCAGATGCTGGGAAAGAGCAGATTACACAACACCCAGCTTTGTTTGTGTGCTTCAACTTCAGCTTGGATTTGGGACAAACAGAAAATTGTCCTTTTTTCCCCCAAAACAGTCCGAGGGCCGCACAGAGCAGAGGGAGACCTTCCCGTAGGTCTTCCCTGCCTTGCTCCAGGTGCTGCTGGGGCAGGTGAGCAGAGCTGGGAGCATCCGGGCCCAGGGGGGCTCTCCCAGTCTGTCAGAGATTACCTGGGAATTACTGGGAATTACCTGGGAATTATCGTCACCAGAGAGCCTCAGCTCTGCCGGTGAAACGCCATCAAAAATTCCCAGCTAATCCGGAGGGCTCATCCAAGGAGTACATTTACATCTCTCCACTCCCTGTATCCCACAGGATCCCCTCAGAGCGCCGCGTTGTTTCCTTGTACAAAGCACTTTTATTCCTGGCTGGATTTCACTACACAGAGTTGGGGGGAAAAAAAACCAAAACACCAAAAGATTTCTCTCATGGACACGAAGATTTCTGGGAGAAAGGACAACATGGATGCGGTAGAGCCAAAATTTTTGTGGATCCCGACGGAGCTGTTGTCTACTCCCTTGAGTGAGGGAAGCTGAACCCCATTTCCAGGCACTTATCCCTCCTGCTGATCCCTCTGCCAGGGGAAAAGCAGGAAAAGCTCCCTCTGCACTGAGGGGACACCGGGAGTGGGGTGATGTAGACACCTCCTCTGCTGGGCAGCTCCGTTTGGAAACAGGACGAGTCCAGGATGTGATTTTTGGTGAAGCTTTAGGGTTAAATCCTCCAGGAATGACCATTTGCAAGGAATTCAGGAGAAAGGGAATGATCAGAGTCTTGCCAGGACAAGGCACAGAAGAGTTTTGTCACCCCTGTCCCCTAGAGCAGCACATTCTCCTCACTCCCAGGCCACACGGCTGGAGCTGCAGGAGAAAATCCCTGGATTTTCCATGGCTGTGGTGTTTCCTTGAAGTCCTGGAAGAGCAGGGCAGGGATCCACACACCTCAGGATAAGATCCTGGATGGGGGAGCATGCTGTGAGCACAGCAAGCGGTCCCTGCTCCCAAAATCCTCTGTATCAGAGCAGGCAAGCAGGAATGTGACCTTTATCCGAGCTCAGCGGCTCCATCCAATGCGTGTCAGGTGCTGGGAGGGAAAGGGTGGCGGCAGATTGGCTGGGATTGATGGAGAGCGTGTCCAGGGAGGGCAGGGAGCTGTGCCCAGGCAGCACCGGGGATTCCTGGAGCCTGCACAGGTTTAGCCTTTGCCACTTGTTGTTCATTCAGGATTTACTAAACTGAGAGGGAAGGAGGGAGTTCAGTGTGAGGGGATTGTTTCACCAGCAGGGATCTGAGCCAGGACGTGGAGATCAATCCAGAGCAAATGGAGAGGCCGAACCTGCTGCTTCCACAGGGGAAATATATCCCAGAATCATGGAATCAGGGACCTTAAAGCCCATCCACTCCACCATGGGCAGGGTGCTCCACTAGCCCAGGCTGCTCCAAGCCCCAATGTCCAGCCTGGCCTTGGGCACTGCCAGGGATCCAGGGGCAGCCACAGCTGCTCTGGGCACCCTGTGCCAGGGCCTGCCCATCCTCACAGGGAACAATTCCTAATTCCCAATATCCCATCCAGCCCTGCCCTCTGGCAGTGGGAGCCATTCCCTGTGCCCTGTCCCTCCATCCCTTGTCCCCAGTCCCTCTCCAGCTCTCCTGGAGCCCCTTTAGACCCCGCAAGGGGCTCTGAGGTGTCTCTGGAGCTTCTCCTCTCCAGGTGAGCACCCCCAGCTCTCCCAGCCTGGCTCCAGAGCAGAGGGGCTCCAGCCCTGGGAGCACAGGGAATTTGTACCCACAAACACATCTCTCCATTGCATTTTCCATTGCTCCTGGCTCTGCCCCTCCCTCTGCCCCATCCATGTCTCGTTTCACAGCCCTCCAGAAATGCACCTGAGAATTCTCTTTTCAATAACCAATTTTCATCTTTTTTGTTGTTTTAATGTCTGCAAAGATCTTCAGCTGAGTGGCCACAACCCTGGAAAACCAGGAATTTAGAGAGGAAAGCAGGGATGTGGTGCCCTCAGGGGCCTCAGGGCTGGGCTGTGTGGGTTGGGAGGTGGTTTTGAGCTGTGATAGCTCTGTCAGTGTTAATCCCTGGGATTGCCTCTCCCTGACTCTCCCTGACCATTTTCCTGCAAGCTCCCAACAAAAGGCTTTCCTGGACACTCTGCACATGCTCAGTCCCAGCAGCAGCTCCAGTCCCAGCTCGGATTTCCTGGTTTTATTGATAACAGCACTTGGCAGAGATAAAAGGAGATCGTATTTTTCCCAAAGAGACTCCTCAAGTGTCGGCACCATCTCAGATTCCGAGAGAAGAATCCCAGGTTCATTTCAAGATTTATTTTTTTTAATAATCCTTTCAAGTTTCCTTTTCCTTGTCTGTATTTTCTGTACCTTTAAGATATAAAAGGGCCACAATTTCAGATTTTTTCCCAACAAACAACCTCCAAACTCCCTCTCCCAGGGATTCCTCCCTGCTCCTTTCTTTTCCTGTCTTGCTGGAAGTTACAACACAAAACCAGAACCTTGTGGGAAGAGAAAACAAAAAAAAATCCTGTGAATTATGGGAAGAATATGGAAAATGAACCCATCAGGAAGCTATAGCAATAGCAGGGATGACAAGCAAGCAAATAAGCAGCACAAGCATCCCAAATTAATTTCTTGTTCACTGTCAGCCCCACTGTGCTGCTCCAGCAGGGGGACAGGGCTTCATTTTCCCTGCCACAATTCCCTGGGAGCACCATTCCAGGATTTGATGAGGTTATCTTGGTCCAGGGGCTGAAGAAAGCAGATCTTAGATTTAAAAATAAAAGGAAGCAAAAAGAATCTTCTATTAGAGAAGACTCCTCAGTCATGCCCAGCACATTCCTGAGTTACTTCCCTCCCCTTCCTGTCTGGATGTGGCGCGGGTGCCGGATCCTTTATCCCAGGTCTGTCTCCTGCTCCCAAGCCATGGGCATTCCCTGGATGAATTCCCTCCCAGGCTCTGCCCTTGGCAGCGCCACTCCTTCAGCAGCAGCACATGGACAGCACCTCCCAGAGTGGTGGGATTCCAAAATCCAGAGGTGGCAGCGGGGCAGGAATAATGTCAGATGTCTGGAGTTCATCTGAGTCATCACTTAGGAGTTCGGGAGAGAAAGGATCACCATGGAATCCCAGAATGGTTTGGATTGGAAGGGACCTTAAAAACCATCCAGTGCCACCCCTGCCATGGGCAGGGACACCTCCCACTGTCCCAGATTGCTCCAAGCCCTGTCCAGCCTGGCCTAGGACACTTCCACAGTATTCAAGCACCATCCTCAGTTCTTCTGGAGATTTAATCCATGGTTATTTCTCTCTCTCAGCACTTCAGCATATGATATTTATTTCCTTCTCCCCCTTCCAGCAGCAGCTGGGGGGACTGGGCTCACCTGAGTGAGCACCTGATTCACACCTGAGCTGTAGCCACTGATAAGAATGGAAAATAATCCAGGCCTGTAGGACACCTATTAAATCAAGGGAATCCATAAGGATCCTGTTACCCAATGCAACAGCTCTCAGAAAAAAACACGGATTATTGTCCTGGTGTTGAGGATGATCCCAGTGTGGCAGTCAGGGAGAAGGGCATCGTAAGAGCTGCTGGAGGAGAAAGCCTGAGTATGGCCATGCAAGAGGGCACACTGCCCAGATTTTTGGATTTGAGCACCCACACAGAAAGGGGATGCTGGACCTGGGTGGAGAAGGAATTCTGGAGCCCACTCTCTCAGAGAAGCAGGTGCCTACACTGGTGTTGGAATAATCACTCCTACACTGGGTGTGTCCAGTGTGAGTTGCTTCAGAGGCAAAGGCAAAAAACTGCCTGCTGTAAAATCTGTACAGAGGCAGAGCTGTCCATCCATCCATCCATCCATCCATCCATCCATCCATCCATCATCCATCTCCAGGGTGCACCATGTAAGAACTCTCTTTCCCAGAAACTCACCTCCCTTTCTGTTGTAAAAAATAAAAAGAAGAAATCTGTGTTTAACCTAGTGAGGCAATCACTCCTGCAAGGAAAACTCCTTAGGGAAAGGCTGCTCTAATGTCCCATGAATCCTCCCTTTGGGCTTTGCATGGCCTGGCTCTGGCCTTAGACTTTCCCTGGAAGGCACCAAGGCAACTCCCAAGTGATGGGAAGTGCAGGGAGGTGTGGAGTGGCTGCCGTGCACCTGGAGGTCAGGACAGGGTGTCGGGGGTTCCCCAGGTGCAGCTTTGCTCCCCTGTCCCAGTTTGGAGCGACTGGGTCCCACCAGAACTCTCCAAGAGCAGTTTTAGTGTCAGATCAATTATTCCAGAGCACTCCTGAACCCATCTGGGCAAGACCTTTCAAAGGGATGTTCCAACAGCTCCATTTCAGCCCAGAGCCAGCCCAGAGCCGCCACAATGTCAGCCAAGACCTCCTTAAACTGCTCTGACCCCTGAAGGCAGAAATTCCTCTCTCGGTGATTCATGCCCCTGTTAATGGACCCTGAAATATCCCTGCTGCAGGTCCCAGCGGGAAGCCTGGTCCCTGCTGATGGATTGCTCCAAGGGACAGGTCCTGAGCTCCCTTCCTGCAGCATTCCCTCACTTCCAGCCCCAGGGAGCTCTTTAGCCAGCTGTGTTTCCAGCTGTGCAGAGTTCCAAGAGCAGGGGCTGAGGCAGAACTCAGCTGTTTCTGGACCATCTCCTCACAAAATAAAAAAATTCCTTGTCTCTTTTTGTCCCAGGGAGCTCCTATTTGGAGATTCCTGGAGGTTCCTGGAGATTCCAGGCATTGGATCTGCCCCATCCAGCAGCACAGCAGGAAAACTGGGCTGTGTTTTCATCCACCCCAGGTAAACAGAGTGACCCCAACATCCTGCCTGGCTTTAATCCAGTGCTCCAACTCCTCCCCCTCTCCCATCCCTATGGATAAATGTGGATGCAGGAGTTCACATCACTGCTCCCACTCGGATCATGCAAATCCCTCACTGGCTCTTATTCACAACCAAGGAATTTCTACCCCTTTCCCCATCCTGAAGAGCCCAGTTTGGCTCCTGCCTTCTTTCTCCACCATGGATCATGGAATTGTTTAAGTTGGGAAAGATCTTTAAGAGCCTGACTACTCCCCAGCACTGCCAAGGCCACCACAATGTCCCCAAGTGCCACATCCACACATTTCAAACCTCTCCAGGGATGGGAACTCATTCAAATTGCATCAGCTGGAGAGCCTGGAGCAGCAGATCAAACTGGAATACTGCATTTTCCTCCCTAAATCCCACACCTGACACTTCCAGAAGTCATTGCCCCATTTCAGTCCTTCCTCCTAACCTGGACTCCTCTTGAAACCCTTCACATGGGACTTGTGATTCCCAGGAAACTGCTTCCTTCCAGAGCACTGGGGCTGAATTCCCAGCTCTTAAAGGGTCACAAGAAATCACATATTCTGTGATTTCTGTTCGGATCATGCAAATCCCTCACTGGCTCCTATTCACAACCAAGGAATTTCTACCCCTTTCCCTGTCCTGAAGAGCCCAGTTTGGCTCCTGCCCCCTTCCCCCACCATGGAATCATGGAATTGTTTAAGTTGGCAAAGACCTTTAAGAGTCCAGCGGTTTCCCAGCACTGCCAAGGCCACCACAATGTCCCCAAGTGCCACACCAGGGCTGTTAAAGCCCTCCAGGGATGGTGATTCAACAAATTGCATCAGCTGGAGAGCCTGGAGCAGTGGATAAAACTGGAATACTGAATTTTCCTCCCTAAATCCCACACCTAGCTCTTCCAGCAGTCACTGCCCCATTTCACCCCTCCTGCCAACCTGGATTTAAACCCTTCACTTGGGACTCGTTATTCCCAGAAAACTGCTTCCTTCCAGAGCACTGGGGCTGATTTCCCAGCTCCTAAAGGGTCACAATAAATCACATATTCCCCAGTCCTTCTTCCCTCCCTGAAATGGAGCCAGGCCCACTCCTGCTATCCCTTAAATCTGTCCCTTTTTATGGGAAGAACATTGATCCTGGCCCCTTTCCATGTTGTAAATGGCACAGACTGGATGTAAGTTTTCAGCACTGGGCTGGGATTTGCTTATGGAATTGCTTGCAGCTATTTAATCAGGGCATGACTGAGCCTGGGAATAGAGGAGCTCCAAGAATCTGTTTTTAAATCTTCCCAGGGATCCAGGAGCCAAAGGTGTGGAGGCAGGGAGAGGCAGTGTCCTCACTGGCAATGGATGCATTCCCACATGAGCCACCAGAGCAGGCCCAGTGACAGTAATCAGGATCACCCGAAAGCCCAAAATGGCCAAAAAACTCTGCGGTGACACATCCATCAATCCTCCGTTTGGAATTTGCCCGGCCAAGATCCTGGCTCAGCCTCAGGCTTTCCCTGGGAGACACAAAGCCATGGTCAGGGCAGGAATTCTGCAGGACAAGGTCGGGGCAGTGAGCACAGGAGGGCCTGGAGCAGCACCAGTGAGGGTAGCCCCTCAAAGGCTCCTCCAAGGTCTCATCCCACCCCTGGCAGTGAGGGCAGCCCCTCAAAGGCTCCTCCAAGGTCTCATCCCACCCTGACAGGGACAGCCGAGCCCCAGGGAGGGTCAGAGCCTCTTGGTGCCCTCAGAACCTGCTCAGGCGAAAGGAGCTCCCAGCTCAGATCTCAGCCAGGAGAGCTCCAATCCCCATGGCTCATCCAGGGCCTGTTCAGAGAGGTTATTTTATGAAATTGATTCCTTGCCAACACCAATCCTTGAAGTGTGAGGTGTTCCAGAGCACAAACTTCACCTGGCAGGTGACCCCAAACCCTCTGGGCTGTCCAGGGTGTGGAACCATGACCGTACTGGTTAAATTTGGGTGAATTTTTATCTTCTTATTTGATGCCATTTATCATTTTTAAGCATTTGATCCTCCCATCCCCTCAGGTGTCCCCCGTGTTTGGTCACAGAGCTCTGACTGAGCAGGTTGGCAGTAAAACCGTCACCCCAAAAAATCAACACCTCCTTCAAGGTGCCTGGCGCACCAATCACAATTTTTCCAGGACGTTCAGCCTTAATTATTTTACCTTGTTCTTTCCTGTATCTTTAAAAGTTTGTCAGGTTTCACAGAGTAAAGGGTAAGACCCAAATTTGTTCTAAACCAGGGGGATTGTCAAAGAAACTTGCCTTGAATATAGAAAAGCAACTCTTCCAAGCACTAATTCCAGGTGTAAGGAGTATTCATGGTCCACCTGATGAGCTGAAAATGCACCTGCAAACTCTTAATGAGCTCCTTAGGTCCCGGGGCTTTGCTGAGGATTCCTTTTCCCAAATGTTGATCCTGGGTCTATCCTTGTGCTCTTCCTAAAGTCCTAAAAAGAACTGAAATACTCAGATGTGGCAACAGGGAAGACCCCAGGGACTGCTGGATGCGGGAGGGTTTCGCTGTAGCTCTGCTCACAGTTGCTCAGGGGTCAAAGGGAGTTTTGCAGAACTTCTGGGAATGTCACATCCCATGAAACTCAACCCCAGTCCAGGCATTCGGGCATAAGGGAGCAGATTCCTTCATGCTGAGTGGGGTTGTGCTGCAGCTTGGGAATTTCAGCTGGGATGGAATGAAGAGGAAACAGAAGAGGTGTATTACAATACCCAGAGTTATAAATCATTTTTGTTATAAATTACCCATCACAGTCGAATTGGTCAATCAGTAAGGCAATTTATTGTTCATTGATAAGGAATGAGCAAACTGTGCTGGGGACAGGGAAAATTTCGTTCCACCACAGTCCATCCTTCTCTTGGCTTCTGCTTTTTTATAGGCAGCTTTTTTGGGGGGGGGTCACATTGTGCTTGGGGTCTAAGTCCAAATAAGCAGCAGTTTCTTCATACACAAAAGTGGATCCAATAAAAGTCAAGCATTTTCTAAGACAGTTACATAGTGATAGAAATACATAATAGTAACTTACAGTAAGAGTCAGCAAGCTATGGTAAAAGGGTTTTAAAGACACATAATGAAATCACTGATAGCAGTAACAACTGGGAGTCTGCTGTCAGACCCTGCTTGCACTACAGAGATAAAGGAAACAATAGGAAGGTCTTTACTGATTGATGAAAGGTATTTGCTTTTACAAAACAAACTGTGGGTNTGCTTTTACAAAACAAATGGTGGGTGAGTTATACACAAAACCAGACACTGAAAAAAAGACACAATAGGGAAAGACCCAAACTTCTACAAGAATATTTCATGGTTTGTTTTTATAATGACACGAATCACTAAATTACATATTACAGCAGTAGTGGATATCAGAGTCATTACAAGGAAGGATCCCAGACACTGCTGCTGCCACAGCATTTGGGGCTGGAAGCTCACATAGAGGGATGTTTATATACAGTGATTTTGACCATTCTATTAATGAGGTTGGTCTGTAATTATCAGATCATTTGCACTGTCAGGCTGCCAGAACATTACTTACAGTCCCAGGGTATTTTTAGCTCCATATGTGCTGCCTGCTCCCTTTTGCCCACAACAGGGCCTGGAGTGTGACACCCACAGCAAAAGAGTTGGGAGCTCAATTCCTCCCTGCCGTGCTCTCCTGCTCGGTTTTGGTCCCTCCCCAGAGGAAGGGAAGGCACGAAAGCCCAGAAGTGATCCTGGGACCAGGAGGTGATTGCAGGGGTTTGTAAATCACAACTGTGGCAGAGCAGGTTCAGGGTGACAATTCCTCAGCCACTGGTGCCAGTGTGAGGCTCCTGTTCCAGGGCTGAACTGGGAGCTCGGATCTGCCCGTGGTCCCTTTGGGATCCCCACACAAGGGGGGTCTCCAGGCTCCTGCCCCCCTCAGCTGGGACCAGAGGAGAGGGGACTGGGAGATGCTCAGGGCTTGTCCCTGATGCTCCAGGCAGGAGGCAAAGGAACCTTTGCCGTGCTGTGAAACTCCTGAAGATCCTGGGTGGATCCTGCCCAGCCCATCACAGGATTAAGAGCAGGACAGGGGGTTTGAAGCAGTTCCCTGAGGCTCAGTTTAAAATCCATGGCAGAAAGAGGCTCCTCTAGGCCTGACCTTGTCTGAGCTGGCTGAGACTGGGATAAATCTCCTTTGGTTTTGTGTGCAGGAATCCAAGTGAGCTTTGTGTAGGGAGAGCTGTGACTTTAGTGCCCAAATGGGGACAAAACCATTCCCTCCCTGAGCCACTGAGACTCTTGGTCACCCTCCCCAAGCCCCCTGGGGAGGTCCTGTCTTGTGAAATTCATGACCAAACCTGGGGTTATTTCTTGTCCATTTTTCCCCCGAGCTGGACCATGTCATGTTGTATGGGCAGTGAGCATTGCAAGACCAATATTGGCATTGCGAATTTGAATTCTGACTTTCCAGAGCCTGAGTGCTGTGCTCCCAGCCTGGAATGAGAGCCCAGACAGCCCCTGGCCCAAAGACCTCGCTTATCCCATTCCAGATCCAACAGCAATTCCCCCCTCCTAGGGAGTGCTTTTCTAGCATGTCCCTATTCCAAAGTGATGGATGAAAATGGGATCTTGCAAAAAGTCCATTTACATGCTTCATCAAACTCCCAGCTCTGCCAAAAGTCCCCAGAGCAGTGATGTACAGCCAGGCCTGCAGACTCCACCACATCTGCTCCGAGAAGAATTAGCAAGGCCTCCCCAAGCTGGGGATGATTTTCAGTGCATCAGACACTCTCCCAGGAAATCCATCACATTTATGGACAAGTTCTTGAGACACTTCAGAGGAACTTATTACAATAAAAAAGGAAGTTCCCAGCCCTCCAACTGCACATCTCCCTCTCACTCTCACAATCCATGATGAAAAATGATGGGATGAGGTGGATGTGTATGGCTGGAAGCAGTTACAGCCTATTCCAAGGGAAGATTATGCCCCAAATTTATTTTTCCCAGACTTTCCTCCTGTGTTTCAAACTAAATCCTCCCTTCTGCCTGGGAGCAAGCTTGCTGTAGACCAACAAATATTGAGTGGCGCTGAGTTGGTTGATGCAGCAAATGTAAAATACAGGAAATCTGTCAAAGATCAAATCCCGAGGGTCCTCAACATTCCAGTGCCAAAAGTGATGGGCTTTATCTTTGGGAGCTGCTCTCCCAAAAGCTGTCAGGCTGAGGTCACCCAGTGCCCACCACAATGAGCTCTCACACAAACAATCTCCTAAGCCCAGGTTAAAGCAGTTATTACTGAGAGAACATTTCTCACAAAATGCCTCCTCCACCCTTGACCTCTCTGTCCCTGTCTTCGGAGGAGACTGAAACCCTCGCAAGGAGAATGTAGGAGCTGGAATTTTACAGCTCTGCTGGTGATTGGAAACCAGGGATGCTGTGTAGACGCTGCATTTCCAGCTGGTTCCTGTTGACCCTTTCCTGTAAGACAAATGCCAAGGACTCCTTTCTCCTCTCTCTTCTCTCCTCTCTCCTCTGTCCCCTCCCTGCTCTGCAGACACAAATAGGCTGTGACATTTTCCCCTGCATACTCTGCAGGGGTCACCTCCCCTTTCATCTCAGCACTTTCCAAACCTTCCACTGCCAAAACTCCCTGTGCTCTTCTTGTTCCCCACCCGTGTTTGAGTCCCCACTCCACCCTCACCTCGAGTCCTCGGGGGCAGTTTGAGGCAGAAGGAGGATGGAAAGGTATTAGGGAGCATCCTAAGAGGGCCACAAAGGTGGGGAAGGATCTAGAGGGTGAGGGCACTTGGAATGTTCAGCTGGAGCAGAGGACACTGAGCTCAGACCTCACCAGGGGCTGCAGCTCCTCCCGAGGGCAGCTCCGAGCTCTGCTCTGGGATAGGGACAGGAGCCAGGGAAGGGCTGGGGCTGGGCCAGGGCAGGCTCAGGCTGAGCTCAGGGAAAGGTTCTTCCCCCAGAGGGTGCTGGCACTGCCCAGGCTCCCCAGGGAATGGGCACGGCCCCGAGGCTGCCAGAGCTCCAGGAGCCTTTGGACAGCGCTCCAGGGATACCCAGGGGGGATTGTTGGGGGGTCTGGGCAGGGCCAGGGGCTGGATCAATGATCCCTGTGGGTCCTTCCAGCTCAGGATATTCCCTCTGCAAACCCAGACTCGGTCAACAATTCTGTTCGAAACTGAACATTGAATCCCTGTTTCTTTTCTCCCCTCTCCAATCCTTGCTGTCCATGGCACTCCTGGGCTCAGCAGTGGTTCTGCTGTCCCCTGCAATCCAGGTGAAGCCTTTTACACAACTTCATCAGAATCAGAGGGATTCTTTCCTTCCTCTTTGCACACCAGTTTTGTGACCAAGTTGTTCAATCCCTCCCCATTCTTATATAAAATTCTATATAAAAAGCAGGAAAAATGTCGTCGTGTCTTTACACTTTGCTGGCCAGGCACAACTAAATGAACCTGAAAAAATATTTACATTCAGGTTAATGGGGAACTATTTTTAGGGGGGTTGGTTGAGTTGGCACTGTTTTGGTTTTTCTCCCACAAAACAAACCCTTTTCTTCTTTTTTTGGTGTCATTTTTCAGGCCAACCATGAAATTTCTTCTTGAACAGAAAGGAAAAAAGGTCGACTTTCAGCTCTTCAGGGTCTCCACTGGACCTCTGGGGATTCTGCTTCCATTTTTCCCCAGTTCCTGTCAGACAGGGAGGATTTTTAGCTGCATTTCTTCCACTCCAGGTCTGTGCTGCAATACCCTCCCTCAGACACTCTCCCAGGTCTGGGTAATGATATTTATTCCAGCTGAGCAATTTCAGGAGGAGAAAATGATGGACTTAAATTGAGGTCATATTTTGCCGATTTCCGTGTCCTAAATTCTCTGTAATGACAGGAATCCATTTGAGCTGGGAGATCGTGGGATCATCATTAACAAAACTTCGGGATGGAAAGGCCAAGTTAGTCCTGAGGAAAATGGCCAGGGGTAAGAGCCAGGATCCCTGTCAGGATCCTGTGAGGAATGGGGGATGACGCTGGAAGGGGATAACTGTGGCTGGTTTGGGATGAGGCCACACAAATTCCTGGGGATGGGGCTCTCCTGCAGCAGAAGTACCCCAATGTCTCCATCCCTGGTTGGAAGATGAGGCCCCTTTCAGCGGAAAACCGATGGAATTCTCGTTGAGAATCGTTGTTCCATGTCTGGGAAGAGCAAACCCGAGGCTGTCCCAGCTCCATGAGTGCCTGCCAGAGGGGAGATGGTTACAGGACCCTGCTGGAACTTTCAGCTCAGGGAGGAGCAGCCACCTGAGAGGACGTTTAGCAACTTCTGGGGTTGGGAAGGGACTGGCAGAGTTGACTTCAACTCCCAGAGCTGCTGAGTTGATTCAAAACCTGGCAGGATCCTGATAAAATGGGATTTTCCATCAATCCCTTTGCATTCAGCAGTGCTGGGAGCAGGAGGCCCGGCCTGTCCCCTGAGCCTGAGTGTGCAGGAGAAGGCAGAGGTTACTAAACCATCTCCTGGTCCATGGAATGAGTGAAGCACCTTCCTGGAGCAGCCCATTCAGGTGAGTTTTGTCTTCTCCTGGCACCTTATCCCTGATTTGGGAATGGGAGCTCCACTCTGGCACAGCCACCCCTGGGGGGCACTTCAGGGGCACTGGAATTTGCTCTTTGGCCTGCCCCAGGACCATTTCCAGTTTGATTAAGGTTCCCCTTTTATTCATGAATAGCCCAGTGAGTGTAAGCTGTTCCTGTGGCACTTTTAATGCCCCTGTCCTTTAGGGGTTGGGATAGCCTGGATTTGGACCTGCCCCAAATCCCACATTATCTAAACAAAGAGGCAACAGCCTGAGCTGGGTTCCCAGCAGAGCCTGTCCCAGACCAAACCCAACCTCGGAGCTGCTGTGGGAGACCTCTGCCTTTTCCAGCAAATCTCCAGCCCTCCTGAACCTAAAAAAGCATCTTGGGAATGATCCCTGAATCATTCCCACTCCCAACCATGTTGGAGATTGGTTTGGGTGGTCCAAACCTTCCCAGGGAGCACAGCACCGTGTGCTCCTGTGGATCTTCCTTAAAGAGCAGGAGCATGTGACCAACCCCCCCAAAAGTCGTTCATTGGTGTGTTTTTCCCAGATTTCTTGAAGGGGCTTATTTTTTATCCCTACATTTGAGACTGATCCTTATTTTTAGCAGGCAGAATGGCTCCAGGGGTTCTCAAACCCAAAGCAGAGCCAAAACCCCACTCAAAGCCTTTAAAAATAAGAAAGGTCTTGTGTGTTCCTACAGCTGGAGACAATGTGGAAATATCCATGAAAAGCAGACAACTCCTCCCTGGAACTCACCCTGGACTTCTGTTTTCTTAGGGAGAGCAGATTCCCAGTAGAAAACTGGATTCAGTGGATGATAGGAATTAACCTCTTTTGGAGAGGAAGAGCCATTCCATGTCACACCTGACATCAGGTCGTGTTCAAGTTGTCACTGTTGTGATTCCAAACATTGCAGCATGGTGTGAATTTGCATAAACATGAGAGATGTTAAATATTCACGTCATAAACGTGAGATGTTAATATTTAAATACATCAAGTGGGGACCCAGTTCCAGCTTTTCAGCCCACTCCAGCCCAGCAGGGCAGCTCTGTGGGTACAGTTCTCCCAGCTCCATGTCCAACATCCCTAACTATCCCAATCCCATGTCCAACATTCCTAATTATCCAATTGCAACGACAATGACTCCATCTGCATGGCTATGAATATTAAACAGCCACTTTGCACTTGGGTTTGCACATTTGGGGTTGGATTTTTAGCCCTCAGCCACCAAGTTGGAGTCTCCTGTATCACTGCCCATTTTTGTTGGGAAAATGGATCAGTTTAGGAAAACTCCTGTAGAGTGACATCTCTTCTCCCTGTTTTTCCCCGCTGCACTGCAGGAAAAGCTGTGGCTGATCCACGGCTGTGGCAGATGTCACCAGATGGCACTCTTACATTGATTCTTCCCCATCCTTAATTTTTGTTGTTGTTTATTTGGGTTTTATGGATGAGCAAGTGTTCAGGTTGGAAGAGCCGCGCTACGGAGTGGAATTCAGCCAGCAGTGTTGCTTCACAGGGATTTGTTCTGGGTGGTGGAAAATGTGGGAAATTCGGATGTTCTCCAGGAGCTGGCCATGGATTTGGGGTGGAATTCCTGGGAGAAGTGGTCCTACAGGCCCCGGAATTTCAGTGTGTGGGTTTCTCTGCTCACTGGTGGTACTCAGTATATAGAAATAAAATTCCATTTCTGATCTCTCCCTGAAATTTGGTGTCACTCTGGGGACATGACACAGGTGACAAAACAGGCTAATTATATTAGAAGGGGGCGTAAAATTGTCCCTAAACCTCACCCAGTGTTACAAAAAAAAAAGACTGGAAGTGCAATTTTCCATCCTACTATACAAAAATTTAAATTTTGGGTTGTAATAAAGGTTTTCTCCTTAGTGGGACAATGACTAAATACTAAATATCAAATTCTCATGATGGTTCTTCACCCAAGAAAGTTGGGTTTGATTTTTCTTGTCTCAGAGGAGAAGAGTTGGACAGGGATGTGATTCCTCTCATCCCAGGAATATCCCAGGAGAACCTCTAAAATATATAAAAAAAAGATTGTTCTGAAATAAAATAAAAGGTGAAACAATAGATCAAAAAGTATTAGTGATAACATTCAACAGAACATTCCCAACATGGTGTGAGGAGTTAAAAATGAATCCCCACAGGTAAAGGTAAATCCTACTGTTTGTTTTCTCCTATTGCTTCAAGCAAGCAAAATCCATACTCTGGGATATTGATTCCATAAAGTATGGGACCCCCTCACCATGGAGAAACACCTGAAATTGAGAAAAAACAACAAAAATGGTGTTTTAGTAAGACATCATTTATGATGGTAAAATTCCAATGTGGTTTCCATGGGAGGAGCAGCTCTGGGGCTTCTCAGACTGTCGGGAAGAAACCCTCTTGGCATGGAAAAATGAATTTATTTTCCTTTCCAGACTTTTTATTATTGTTGTTTGTTCCTTACAGTAGGGCTGTAAGGAGTCACATCTAGCTCTGAGCACCAAACACCGAGACCTGCTTATTCCTGAATAGCAAAACATTCCTCAGTGGACATTCTTGTTTAGCTTCACATTTCCCGCAGAAATCCAGGAGCTCAAACTGCCCCAAAATTCCAATTATGCAGCTTGTTAGTGCCATTATTATTAATTTATTATGTTCCTGTTGCCACACAAGTGTCCCAACAGCCCTTGTGCATCTCCCCTTCCCCAGCGAGAGCCGGGGCCTCACAGATCCAGCCCTGACCTTACAAAAGGCTGGGAAAAGCCAGGGAAGGTTGGAGGAAAGGCAGCGATGCAAAGCCTAAGGAAAATGCCTCGCCCAGAGCGACTCCAGGGCTCAGCCTCATTAAGAGCAGGACGGGGCTGATGTGTCTGCAGCAGACAGATGTCCTCGGGTGGCTTTTCCCATCTCCTAGGGAAAGGCTTTGCCTGGAGAGTGGCTGGGGAGCAGCCCAGGATTCAGCAAGGGCTGTGAGGGAGCAGCTGCTGCAGTAAGCTGGGGTTTTACTGCGCCATGCAGGCTGGGAGCGCCACTGGGATCTGCTCCCGAGGGCGGCAGGGCTCCAGAGGCAAGGAGAGATTTGGTGACCCCAGTGGGAGGCAGGTCCCACAGTAAGGAATGACCCTGGGATCCAGGGAAATGGGGCTGTGCCCACAGTCCTGGACCCTCGGGGGGGTTGGATTCAGCTCCTCAGGAGCAGAATTCCTCGTGTCCATCCCCACCCCAGGGGCTCCTGAGCCCTGCCAGGATCACAGGGGTGGAGGTGTGAGCTGGGGACATCCCAGTGGGGTAACAGGGAGAGATCTTGGGATCGAACCATCCCTCCTCCTCTTCCTCTTTTTCCTCCTCCTCCTCCTCCTCCTCGTTTTCCTTCTTCCCCTCTTCCTCCTGCCCCAGAACAGTGGGAAGAGCCTGGTGCAGTCCAGTGACCCTCCCAGCTGGGAGTGTGGGAGCTGCAGGATGCACCTGGCTGCTCCCAGAATCCCCAAACCATTCGGGTTGGAAAAGCCCTCCAAAATCATCAAACCTAAAGGTGTCCAGGCCACCACTGCCCCACACCCCAAGTGCCACATCCACAAGGCTTTGGTGACTCCACCAGTGCCCCCGGCAGCTGTGCCAGTGCCTGACCACACTCTCCATGGATCCACCCTAAAATACCTGACATACAAACTCCTCTTTTCCCTCTTCTTGGCTGCATTTGGTGCATTTTCCATGACTAAACCACCCCAAACCCTGAGCTCTTGCTCTGCTGTCAGGCTGGACGAGTGCTTGGAAGAAAAGCCTTCCCAGCTTATTATGGATTCAGACATCTCTTCATCTGGAGTTGCCTGAGGTCCTGGACATAATCGTGTCTTTCAGGAAGAACATCATTCTGAGGTGAATAAAAATCACTCAGCACTTTAATGAGGCCATTACATTTCACTGCAAGTGTCTTTCCCTCTTCCACAAGGTCTTCCAGGAGGAGAAACAGCTCGGATCCACCTGCTCATGGAAACATGCCATGTCCATGAGTCAGGATTTATCTCACTGGGAATTCTCCCCCACCTCCCCAAATTCTGCATCTCCACCCCCACCCTCCCCCTGGTTCCCCTGAGTGAGGTTTGAGCCTCTCCTTTTCCTGGACCCCACTCTTGGGACAGCCCTTTCTGAGGAAGTTTGGGCCCTGAAGGATTGTGGAGCAGGAATCCCACCAAAACCTCACTCTCCTTGAGAAAATAAAATAATTAATATTCTGGAAAAATTAAATTCCTAAAAAAGAGACTGATTTAAATCACACTGGCATTGAGGCAGCCTGGAACAGTTCTTCCCAGGGGGATGCCCCACAGGAGGAGCTGCTGCAGGTGCCCCGGCCAGGAATGTGCCTGGAGGGAGGAGGAGGATGGATTTTGAAGCCCCAGTTAACCCTTTGCAGACCACAGTTCGTTTCCAAGTGATTCCTGATAATCATATTATTTTCCATGCAGAAATTTAATCCTATTACTTGTAATTATGCTCCAATGTGCAAAGCTAAACAAATCCTATCTTTTTGTTCTCCATGCCCTCCAAGAAAGTGATTATGTTCCATCTCGAGTCGTTATCCATAAGTATCTCTTTTAATCATTTCTGCATTCAGCCCCTCCACACCTCAATTATTTCTGCTCCCTCTTCATGTTTTGCAGTGATTTTGCTGCTACAAACTCCTACAACTCCTTCTCTGGGTCTTACAGACCCTGAAGAGATACCCAGGGGTCATGAAATATTTTTCAGGTACAGTTTACAAGCAATATCTTAATTTTTTCATGTGTCCAAACAGCAATTTCTTTGGAGAAGTGGAAGATTTTAATAAGAAGCAGCAAAGCTCAATGTGATAATTATTGGCAGAATTGTTTTTGTTGTTCTTATCAGCATTTTGTCTCTGCAATTTGCATAATTGCTGGGCCTTGATTAGAAAAGTCCCATTTTTCTGCTAAAGGCTTTGGCAGGAGCCAATCATTTCAAGGTTCCTTACAGAACAGGGCTCCTTAGGGAATGGAGAGCGGAAGGGAAGGAGCAGTCCTGAGCCATTTTTCCTTGGGAGGATGATGGAAATGATTCCCTGGTGTAGGACACGGGAGCTGCCCTTCAGCTGATTTCAGCTCTGCTCTTACAGAGAGGGGAAACTCTGCTGAGCTGGGAGGTGCTAAATCATGGAATCATAAAATTCCAGGCTGGTTTGGGCTGGAAGGGGCCTTAAATCCCATCTCATTCTACTGGAAGGGACACCTTCCACTACCCCAGGTTGCTCCAAGCCCCGTCCAACCTGGCCTTGGATGTTCCCAGGGATGGAGAGTCCCTGCCCATGCTCTGGGAGTGCACTGCTGCCATCCTCTGTGTCCAGCCCCCTCGAGGGGACAGTTCTGGAGCAGAACGGTGACAGAAATGCTCCCAAAGCCCCTAAAGCTGGGAGGGAGTGAGGAGAGGAGCAGCGTGTGAGTACACAGAACACACCCACGAGGCTGCAGGGAAGAGATGTTTGCCCAGTTTTTGGTGAGAATTCCCAGGATTTCACATTTCAGAACAGAGAACCTTTTTTTTTTTAACCGCAGATTGTCTCCAGAAGCTCTTTGAGTCCCTGCACACCGATGTTTGTGTCACCCCCAAAGGACATGCATTGTGAGGTGCTGGCATGGCTGGGTGTCCCTGCCACCTCTGTCACCTGCCAGGTGTGGCATCATTGCCACGATGCCACCAGGAGCAGCTGGAGGTTATTTTTTGGTGGCATTTCCCAGGGATGTGACATGTCAGGGTCAGCACCTGCCCAGGGTGAGAGCAGGGCCAGGGCACAGTCTGAGGGACTCAACTGCTTCAGGTGTGCTCAGCAGACAAAACTATGGAACAGTATCTGGGAGTGTCCAAGAATGCACAGCAGCTTCCCTCTCTTGCCCAGAGACAATTCCCTGGTGTCAGGGAGTTATCCCAGTAAAGCAAAAGGAGGGAAAAATTGCTCCTAATTGGATCTCCGTGCTTGGATCTGCCATTCCAGGGGGAATGGAGTCTGTCACAGGGGAGGGCTGAGAGTCAGAGCAACTCCTGCCCTCATCAGCTCCACAGCCTCTGGGATTCTCCTGGGCTCCACCTCCCAGTGCCAGGAACCCTCTGGCGTCACCTCCACAGCCCAAATGTGGGATTTACGGGTGGAATTTCCAAGGAATTCACTCACACGGGGTTGGAGCAGGTTGTACCCCGGAGCTGTATTTGCTGCCCAACAGAAGCACCTGAATTCCAGGATGTTCCTTCCCTGGAAAAGATGGCACTGGTGTATTTCCCTAGCCAAGAGCCAAAATTCCCCTTGGATTGGCCTCCTGGTCTTCCACACGCAGGATCCTCCTGGGCCTCCTGATGATTCCTACACAGAACATTTTCTCCCTGATTTTACCTGAGCTCTCCCAGACTGTCCCTGTCCATGACGGGAGAGATGTGGAAGCATGGAAAAGTTGCTTGGAAAGGATCATTGGTGCCTCCATTCCAGCTTCTCAGTCTAAAGATCCTCCTTTCCCAAATCCAGATCATCCCTACCCTATTTCCAACCAGCAGGTCAAGAGCTGAGGAGCTTCCACCCACTGGGACACTCACCCAGGTAAAGGTTTTCCTAGAATCCAAACTAAACTCCCAATCTGGGGATGTTAATTCACCACTGCTGGGTTTAGAACCATGGACTCATTAAGGTTGGACAAGACCTTTAAGGACATCGAGTCCAACCATCATCCATGGGTTTTATGTATTTTCAGTGACAACAATGTAATGTAAACCAGAAGTATTTCGGATTTCTCTCCAGGATTGCTGGAATGGGAAGTGGAGAGAGACATTCCTGGTCTCCCTCATTCAGAGGTGTTTTGGGTAAAAAAAAATAGTGATTGCTAAATCAGAACATGTCATTTAGACATTTCCACAGAGTCCCTCAGCGCAGACTGAAGCTGTGGATTGTCACATCCCCAAGGTCTCCTCCTCCCAACACGGCCCAATCCACTGCCAAAACTATTCCTTTCCCTAGGGATCCCTTGGTGCTCCAACACTTCTCTTGATGCTGCATTTCTTCAGGAAAAAAAAAAAGAAAAAAAGAAAAAAAGAAAAAAAGAAAAAAAGGCTCTGAAATCTTATTTTGATTTGTTGGAATTGAAATTAGGCTCGATTCATTTTGGGCTGGGCTCAGTGGAAGAGTCCATTACAAAATTAGGAGCAAAAGGAAACATCAGAATTGCAATTCCAGCATGAAAGAAGTTCATGATGGAAAGGACAATGCTGAGCTCCATTGGCACAAGCAGAGGAGTGAAAACAGGTTTGAGTTGTGCCCCTACAAAACTGCAGAGCCGAGAGAAACTTCAGAAAGGGGGGGATTTTTGGAGCAAATTATTGTCATTGTTGGAAAACTGGCTCGAACAGGAATTTGGTCTTCCATAAGAAATACGAAAAGCTTTGGAATGCCATCCAAACCCTCTCCACAAAGGGAGATTTCAGACAACTCCTTTCTCTGGAGTTTTGTTTTTACATTTCTTGCTGACTAGAGAGGCAGAATTTTGATTTTTTAGGAAAAATCTGTGTATTTCATGAAAAAAAAATCCAATCATACTTGTTGGTACTGCTACAGCGACAGAGAGGTTGATGAAATGTTTCCCTGGAATAAATCTGCCGTTGTTCCATGGCTCAATTTTATTCATGTGCCTGGAAAGAATTTTAACAATTCCAGGTAATACTGAGGTAATGGCTACCAAAAACCCAGGTGTGGTGGCCACCCCTGACAGCACGGAGAGTTAATAATCCATTCCCAAACCATCCCCACCCCAACCACACCTGCCCAAATCAGCCCTTCCCAAATTATCCCCACCCAAATCATCCCTTCCCAAACCTTCCCTTCCCAAATAATTTCTTCCCAGATCATCCCCACCCAAATCATCCCAATCCAAAATCACATCTACCCAAATCAATCATTCCTAAATTGTCCCCTCCCAAATCTTCCCTTCCCAAATTATGCCCACCCAAATCAGCCCATCCCAAATCCTCCCTAACCATCTCTTCCCTACCCAACTCATCCCTTCCTAGATCTTCCCCACCCAGATCATCCCCACCCAAATCTTCCCGTCCCAAATCACCCCCACCCAAATCACCCCCACCGAAATCATTGCTTTCCCTAATCATTCCCACTCAAATCATCCCTTCCAAAAAACTCCCTACCCAAACATTCCCTTCCCAAAACTTCCCTTTCCAAATCCTCCCCACCCAAAACTTCTCACAAACCTTCCTTTCCCAAATGCTCCCTTCCCTTAGCATTTCTTCCCAGATTATCCCCACCCAAATGATCTCCTGGATCATCCCTCCCGTGCCGGTCTCCTGAGAGGCAGCAGAGCCTGTGCTGGTCCCTTCTCAGCCCATGGCTGGCAAGTTCTCACGGGCATCATTTGCTCCTTTCTCCTGAGCTGCCCTTGAAGATGGGAGAAATTGGCATGTTTCAGTCATGGAACCACAGGATGGTTTGGGTGGGAAGGGACCTTAAAGCTCATCCTGTTCCACCCCTGCCATGGGCAGGGACACCTCCCACTGTCCAGGTCACTCCAAGCCCCGTCCAGCCTGGCCTTGGACACCTCCTTGAACATCTCCATGTCTGTCCAACCTGCCTTGAATCTCCATGGACTGCAAAGGGAGCTGGACAAGTGGATAAATTCTGCTGTTTCCCCCTGGAATGCTATCCCAGCGGCAGCCCCTTTGCTTCTGTGCCTGTGGGAACCCAGCTGGAAACCCAGCGCTCCTTATCCTCCTTCCCAGTTTGGAGCCTTCTCAAAGTGTAACTGGGAGAAAAGGTTCTAAGTGTCTCCAAAAATTTCCCAAACCCTGAAATTTTTTTAAATCAATACATGAGTTTCAGGAGAAATAATGAAAATAATTTAAAACTTCATCCTTCTTGTTGTTTGAAAAGTTTCTTATTTTGATATTATTAGTAATTGCTAATAAGTTTATTACTAGTTTAGCTTATTAGTGTTTAGTAGGACTTGCAAAGCCCTTCCCAGGTGGAAAACTGCTTTTCCAGGGAAGTTTATGAGCAGGACCAATAATAACAAACCAGGAAAAATGAACATTTTTAGAGCAGGAACTCTGCTGGTGGAGAAGCTCTCAATGAATTGACCCAGTCCCAGGTTTGTGAAGGCTCAGCTGTCAGAATCCTGAGGTTTAAAGTGCCAGTCGGAAGGCCTGGAAGTGGATGGTTCCCTCTGCTCTGAATGGCAATTTTTACCTGGGGATGAGCAGTGGGAAATGCAGGAGACTCCCTGGACTGACATCATCTTGCAGGTCTCACCCTCTTCCACCCTTTTCCAGAGGGAAGTTTCCAGTTGCCTCCACCTCCCCTCAGGGGAAATGCTGTTCATATTCCGTACAGGTGCTGAGCTTTTGTACTCCCTGTGCAGAACAAGCCTTCCCAGGATGTTTGGCACCATTTCATCCTCTCACCTCGGGAAGATTCCCTGCCTGGGAATGCAGTAATCACTGAAACCCCTTGTTTCACATAGAAGTCACTCAGACATTCGTCCCAATCTGCAAACAACGCAAACAATTCTGTGGCACCAGGAAGCTGTGCTGACTCCAGGGGTTTGGAACCAGGGCCCAGTGCTGGTTTAAGCACTTGGCATCAGATTGTGGGGAGAGGAACGAGCCAGAGCAAAACCCAAGGAAAACATTGGGAACTAAGGACCTCAACAGGGTGGTGGGCAGAGAAGAATGGTCTGCAAGTGGAGAAGGGGGAAATGCAGGTCCTGCACCTGGAGAACAACCAGCACACCCTGGGGGGGACTTGCTGGAGCAGCTCTGTGAGGAAGGACCTGGGGACAACGAGGTGGCCCTGAGCCAGGAGAGGGACCTGGGGCCCAGAGGGATCCTGGGGGCAGCAGGAAGAGCATTCCCAGCAGGTCAGGGGTGATCCTGCCCCTGTGCCCAGCCCTGGGGGCACCTCTGGGGTGCTGTGCCCAGCTCTGGCTCCTCAGCACAGCAGGGACAGGAGCTCCTGGAGCTGAGCAAGGGCCTGGAGCATCTCCGTGCCCAGGAGAGGCTGAGGGAGCTGGGGCTGCTCAGCCTGGAGAGGAGCCCCAGCTGAGAGGGGCCTCAGCCCTGGGTGTCCCTGGGTGTCCCTGGGTGTCCCAGTCTGTCCCAGTCTGTCCCTGGCTGTCCCAGTCTGTCCCAGACTGTCCCTGGCTGTCCCAGTCTGTCCCAGTCTGTCCCAGTCTGTCCCAGTCTGTCCCTGGGTGTCCCAGTCTGTCCCAGACTGTCCCTGGCTGTCCCAGTCTGTCCCAGGCTGTCCCAGTCTGTCCCAGTCTGTCCCTGGGTGTCCCAGTCTGTCCCAGTCTGTCCCTGGCTGTCCCTGGCTGTCCCTGGCTGTCCCAGTCTGTCCCTGGGTGCAGGGAGCTCAGAGCAGGCCCAGGCTCTGCTCAGGGCCCAGCGATGGCCCCAGAGCCACGGGCAGGGCCTGAGCCCAGGAGCTGCCCCTGCACAGGAGGCAGAACTTCTGCCCTGGGCAGTGCCAGCCCTGAGCAGAGCCCAGAGAGGCTGTGGGGTCTCCTCCTGGGGACACTGCAGAGCTGTGTGCACACACTGCTGTGCCCTGGGCTCTGGGATGGCCCTGCTGGGGCAGGGAGGTGCCACCAGGGACCCTCCGTGCTCCCTTCCAGGCCGACCCCTCTGGGGGATCCCTCTTCCCGTTCCCGGAGCGCAGTAGAGCCCGTGCTGACCCCGCAGCCGTCGGAGCTGAGCTGCGTTCCCTCACCTCCTGCTAGGAGAGAACAGCTGTGTTTTCCTGCCATCTCTTGGGGCTCTTCCATACCTCACCAAAGATCGTTGCAGAGAGACACATTACTGTGTTTACAGCGCTCTGTTTACAGAAGATGCTCTCGATTTAGGGGTTTTATTATGATATTTTATTTTTATGGCTCTCCGCATGATCTGTTTGTTTGCATTAACTTGAGTCGAAGGTTTCATAATCTGATTATGGGGAGCAGGGCTCAGGAAGAAGTTATAAAACATTCAGAGTGCAGTGATGCACCTGCACTCCTGAGCACCAGCTGGGTTTGCTCCTTGATCCTCAACTTCTTCCTTTCCCAGGGCTTTTTCTGGAGATGAAGGATTCTGATGGATCTGTGGCCAGGAGAAAGAACAGAAAGGTAACACAAGAGGGACTTGGAGGAGTTGGTCCTTAACTTTCAAGGTGCTTCCTGGCCGTGCCCAGTGACCCAGGACCTGCCTGTCCACGAGTTTAACAAGTCCATGGGTTGGCCGGCCCAGACCTGGACAGCCATGGATAGCAAGGCCATGGGTTTGATGGGGGTGGGAAATGGCTCTGCCTGAGTGTGAGGAACAGAGATGTCCCCAGGTGTTTCTGACCCCCTGTCCCATGCTCCTGTCTTTGTGTTGGACATAACATGAAGGTGACAGGTTTCTTTATTTTCAATGGATCCATGGAATGGATTAATGTAGCCCATTTTTCTTGGAAGAGGAGAATTTAATTCCTAAAGCAGCTTGTGGTCCAGCAAGTGCAGCTCCTGGTTCAGTTTTGGGTTCCACAATGCGGGACAGATCTAAAGCACCCAAGGGAGGCTCTGAAGATGGTGGAGGGTCTCGAGGGGAATCTGAGGCTGAGGTCACTTGGAATGTTCAGCTGGAGCAGCTGAGGGCACTGAGGGGTGACTCCTCAGGGGCTGCAGCTCCTCCTGAGGGGCAGGTCCAATCTCTGCTCTGGGACAGGGACAGCACCCAGGGCACGGCTGGGGCTGGGCCAGGGCAGGCTCAGGCTGCGCTCAGGGAAAGGTTCTTCCCCCAGAGGGTGCTGGCACTGCCCAGGCTCCCCAGGGAATGGGCACGGCCCCGAGGCTGCCAGAGCTCCAGGAGCCTTTGGACAGCGCTCCAGGGATGCCCAGGGGGGATTGTTGGGGGGTCTGGGCAGGGCCAGGGGCTGGGCTGGATGATCCCTGTGGGTCCCTCCAGCTCAGGATATTCCATGGTTCTATGGCTCCATGCCACCCCCAGCTGCTGACAGAGGTATCCCAGGTGAGTATGATCCCTATATATCCTTCTTTTGTCCCCACGAGTGCTTGTGTAGGGAAAGAAGGTTCTGGAGTGGGTGACCTCAGGCCAGGTTGTGTCCCCATCACCTCAGTGCCACCCCCTGCCCTGAGCTGTGGCAGGAAGGAGCTGGCAGAGAGCAAACATTTGCATCTTTCCTGAGTGCATCACGTTTACCTCCAGCAACTTTTCTTTGACTAATTGGATCCAAGCAGAGAAAGAGCTCCATAATTCTCTTTTTCCCTCATGCCAGCAACGGGCAAACTGCAGGAAAGATGAGCCTGGAGCCAGATGTTGGCCAGGAAATAAATTTGCCCTTGAGCAAAGGGACTTCCAGCCATTACGTTGCACTCTGAACATGCATCAGAGCAATGCGGGAATTAAAGTCAGGAGCGCTTTTTCTGGCAATTTCTTCTGAAAAAATCAAGGGAGGGGTTGACTGAGATCTCAGATATCCCAGGCTTTTTCTACAAATCACAGGACTTGCCAGTTTCCAGATGAACCTTGGGAATGAGCTGTCCCGGGGCCAACTGATTTAGGGCCTAAGCCTCCATCTGCTGGAGAATTTCAAAGGAATGCAGACGCCTAAAAAAGCAGATCTAGGATGGGGTTTCCATAAACTCAGAAGCCTCTGTAACCCAGAAAAGTGCCAGAGTTTGATGGGAACAGAACTTCCTGAGGGATGGAAGAGGAGGTTTTTTTACCATTTTCAGAGCTGCAGGAGCTTGTGGTAGAGCAGTTGTTCTGCACCTCAGGAAATATTTGTCTCCCAGACATCACACTTTTCTCTCCAAGAAGATCCAAAGTGGAAGCTGTGATTCTTTTGGGTAAATAGAGGTCTCCAAAGGCATCTGGTTCTGCTGGTCAAGGGAGGGGATTGTCCTGCTCTGTTCTGGGCTGGGGCAGCCTCACCTCCAGTCCTGGGGGCAGTTTTGGGTGCCCCAATGTCAGGAAGATCTAAAGGTGTGGGAAGGCATCCAAAGGAGGGACACAGGGATGGGAAGGAGTTTGGAGAAGCCATGGGAGGAGCAGCTGAGGGCACTCCAGGGCAAACTGGGCTGGATGATCCTGGCGGGACCCTTCCAGCTCAGGATATTCCATAATTCCATGATTCCAAGGTAAAGGGCTACAGCTCTGTGCTCTGCCCAGGACATTCCATCCCTGCTTTCCTGCAGCTGACACCCAGCTTGGATTTGGGACGGTGCAGGGAATCTGCTGAGCACATGAGCATCATGGATTGTCCCTCTCAGTCTGCCCCTTGTCCTCAGACTTGCTGACGTGCTTGTGCCATGAGGGAATCTGCTTCTCCTGCAAAATGGAAGGAAATTGGGGATGGAGAGGTTAAACACCATAAAACAGAGGAACTCTGGGAATCTCCCTCCTTGGAATGTGACAACATCGACTGGGCAAGACCCTGAGCAACCCCAAGTGACTTTGACCCTGCCCTGAGTGAGGGTTGGACCAGGAAACCTCCAGAGGTCCCTTCCCACAGGAAGGAATTATTCTCTTTTATGGAAAGCACCAAGCAGAATCCAGCCAGGTGTCCTGCTCCAGCAGCAGAGGCAGAAATCTTGCTGCAGTTTTCATAGGAATATCAACCTGCTCGCGTGGAATTGGAGAAAAAGACCCTCAAAAGCACCAGGAAAAGAGAGCAGCCAGCACAGAAGTGCTGCCAGAGCATGAAGGAGCTGATCAAGGCAGCCAGCTCAGAAAACCAGCCCCTCCCTGTTCTGCAGAGGGCAGATCCTTGTACTTAACCCTGCACATCCCTCTGAACCTCCGTGCTGGAAGTGCTGCCTCCATCCTCATTTTCCTTTTAATTGTTTCAATCCCTGCTAATTGCAGGGACAGCTGCTTGCAGCAGAGGATGAACAGACAGGTTCCAAAGGCAGCCTGGCTGGTGCCAGCAGCAGCTGCTGGACAAACAACAGATCCCAGCTTCATCCCCTGCGTGTTTCCATTGGAGAAATGTCATTCCCTGCTCACCAAGCACTGGAGGCTGTTGCCAAATCAGTTGTTTGATCCTGGGTCAGGCTTAAATATGAACTTCTCCAAAACCTTAAAAAGCCTTTCCCACCTGAATTATCACATCCCTTTCTTAGAACAGGGGAACTCAGTCAAGGCTTGAGCATCCTGTCCAAATGTATGAACAGAGGCAGGGCCAACTCCCAGATTTTCTTTTCTTCATTATCAGAGACTACTAAAGCATGAGAAAAAGCTTTTTGTTAAAAAAAAAAATCCAAACAATATTTTTGAGGGAAAACATGCTCCGAACTGTGTATTTTTAAAATAAGTCTTTTTTTATCCCACCTTGCGGTCTTACACCAAAACCACAATTTTTGCCTCCACACACCTTATTTTAAGCAGAAAAGAGGATTTTTCCCCATTTTGTGCAGAAGTCGTGGTGAGATTGATGTAGAATTCCAGTGGCAGATGTGATGAGCACAGCAATGAGCTCTGGTTTGAGCGCTGCAGAGTGGAAACCGAGTCAGCATTCCATATTCCTTGGCTGGAATGTTTTGTTGCACTTACCAGGAAGTGAGAGCAGGTGGATCCACAGCAGCCTGTGCATCCCATGGAATGCTGAGGATGGAATAATTCTGCTGATTTTGGGGTTCCTCTCCTTGGGGTGTGCACTGTGATGAGCTGTGGGTGCTTCTGGGGCTGTTGGGGTGGGTTCAGAGTCCAGCCCTGGGAATTTTGGGCTTCTCCAAGGCAGAACCAGTAGCTGGGAAGTATCAATAAGAACATTACCAGTAAAATCAGGTAATTTTTAATAAATGCTTGCAGGAAGCCACCTGAAACTCTAGAGGGTCTGATGGAATGGATTCAAGTGACCCTCAGGCTGCTGCCAGTCCCATTTCAGTCACTATTACACATCCAGGGATGGGGACTCCAACCCTGCCCTGTGCCAGTGCCTGACCACCCTTTCCATGCAGAAATGTTCCCAAATTCCACCCTGAGCCTCCCCTGGCCCAGCCTGAGGCCGTTCCCGCTCCTCCTGTCCCTGTTCCCTGGAGCAGAGCCTGACCCCCCGGCTGTCCCCTCCTGGCAGGGAGTTGTGCAGAGCCACAAGGTCCCCCCTGAGCCTCCTTTTCTCCAGGCTGAGCCCCTTCCCAGCTCCCTCAGCCTCTCCTGGGGCTCCAGCCCCTTCCCAGCTCCGTTCCCTGCCCTGGACACACTCCAGCCCCTCCGTGTGGCACCTGGGGACTTGAGTTAGTGGTGGACCTGGCAGTGCTGGACTGGATGATTTAAAGGTGTCTCCCAACCTTAAGGACTCTGTGATTCCCTGATCCAGAGCTCCAGTAGTGGCTCTGGACAGGTGCAGAAGGAGCTGTCACCATGTCACAGCACCAATGGTCCCAGGTGGTTACTGGGCTTCAAAAATGACCACCATCTTCATAATCCCTTTCCACTCCCCTCGACGATCCTGATTTTCCTGGATTTCCTTGTCTGAAACATCTCCCCCCCGCTCCTCCCTGGCCCTGCTACAGGTGGGGGTCTCTGCTCTGGGTGGGGGGCTGTAGAAGGAGCTCTGTCCTGTTCTTCCCGAGGACTTGGCCCAGAATTGGCACACCTGGGCTCTGGCTGTGCTTTGGGATGATGGGGTCACATCCCATGGACGTGCAGCTGGAAATGCCCTCCTGCTGCTCCCTGGAACCCTTCCCACAGCCAGGGCTGGGGGCTTTGCAGCCCTCCTGCTCCTGCCTGCTCCGGGATTGCTGCTGAGTCTCCCTCGTATCTGGGAACTGAGGGAGACATCAAAGACCCCCGAGTGCTCAGGATGGAAAATAACAAAGCCTTGGCATCGAAATGTGCCTTCTTGTGCAGTTCTGCTATTTGGAACCACTTCTCCTTGATTTTCGTGGCCTTTTTAAAGAGGGGAAGGAGGAGAAGGAAGAGGAAGGGGTTGAGCATTATTGGACAGCTTTTTAATCCACAGCCACAACTGGTACCAGGCCTAGGCCCTGATGAGACAGTTCCAGCCAGTTCCTCAGGGCAGGAGTGCCTTTGACCAGCTGTGCATATTGTTGCACCCAAATCACACATTTTTATTGTTAAATGTGAAGATTTCTGGCCTCATCTCCAGCAGTTCTCTTGAATATTGCTTAAAACCCTCCCCCAACCTAAAAAACCCAACCCAAAAGAAAAAAAAAAAAACAAACAAAGCCAATTAAAATCAAAGGGTTTATTAACTTTCCTTCTTAAACAAACAGGGCAGATCCTTTGGGATGGTCTCAGTCTGGTTATGGTGCCTCATTTACTTAAACCAGGTTTAAGGTAGAACAACTGTCTTCATTCCCTTAAACCTGGCCTAAGACAGAGCTCTGCAAACCCTTAAGATATAAAACACTCCTGGCTCCGCACAGGTCAGGGATTATCAGGCTGATTTTAATTTAAGAGTCAAAATATTCCAGCCAGTAAAAAGGAAAGCCCCCACTCCTCTCCTGGAGCTCCTCCCAATTCTGAGTATCCAGAAATAAACCACACCCAGCAGGAATTATAATTAGAAAGGAGCTTTACAACAAAAAGAGGGAAAATTGCTCTGTCAGCCTGGGGTCCGTTTTGGCTGAGTCTGTTTCCTCCAGGTTGTGCTTTGTCAGGAATTCTGCATTGGGATGCTGACAGCTGTAGAGACTAATTCTGGACCACCTTCCCCAGGACCCTGCTGAAATGAGGGATTTCAGTGTTATCTGTAAGAGGAAGATGAGCTTCCATTACCTGGGAATTGTCCTGCAGTGGGGAAACCTGGAGACCCTCGCCTGGATTTTCTGGATAAGGCAGGCAGGAACATCCCTCCTCTGGGGGCTCATCAAACAGGAACTTTGCCAAAGTTCCAACTGCACACACGAAAATCCCCACTCTCCATCTCCTCCTCTGACAGGAGAATGAAAAACCTTCCTTGTTTTCTGCCTGGCCTGGAGCATTTCCTGAGGACCCTCTGGATGCCACCGGGACGTGCTCCAAAGAGGCGTCGGATGGGACAGAGGTGGATATTCCATGCTGCAAGTGGCATTCCCATGGATGTTATTCCAGCACAGGCCCCAGAATCCCTGATGGACACCAGGCACTACAGACATTCTCTGGCCAGATTTTTTTTCCCACTTTGCAGATGTTTTGTGGCTGGAAATTTCCTTTTAAATGTCTCAGATGCCTGGGAAAATTCCCTGCAGAAGCTGCAGTGGCCACTGAGCCCTGGCAGCAATGCTTTGAGCACTTGTCTGGACACTTCACTGGATTTTTAAACCAAAATATCCCTCTTTGCTGCTGCTGCTGCCGTGACTCTCTGTGTTTACAATGTTTTGTTCCCTCTGTTCATTAATATTTCACTTAATGAAGACAATCCCTGTCTTTACACCTAGTTGTAACTCCAGGGTTGTGTTGGGAGGCTGTGATTGCTTTTCTGGCCTGCTGAGAGTGTCTGTGTTGGTTTATGGATTAAATATCCTGGTGTATTTCTCCATATTTTCATCCCTGTGCCTATTCCATTCTTGGAGCTCGGCTCCTTCCTCCAGCTCTCCAAGAACATCTTTAATTCCCAAGGGTGGTGCTTAATGAAAGACTTTGCAGCTTAATTTAGTGACAACAGTATTTGTCTTAAGGTTTGGGAGGGAGTGAGATCAAATCCAGGAGGAGTTCCCTTTTTATTAAAAAATAACTCTGGATTCTTATTCTCTGCATGTCAAAGGGATCCCAACAGGAGCACTTCATTATCTTTATCTACTCCTCCACTATTCTTAGCATTATTTAAATAGCTCCTGTTTGAGAGGCAAAACTTCAACTGCAGCAGGTGCTTGAGCTGCCAGCCCCGATTTTTAGATGTTGAAAGCTGCATCCCTGGGTTCAGCATCCCTGGGATCAGCATCCCTGGGATCAGCATCCCTGGGATTTTTCTGCCAGTGGGTTTCACTTTGTCAGTGTGTAATCAGCTCCCCATGGGTGCAGTGGGAGCTGTGGCGTTTTTCACCCCCTGCCCTTCACTGAGAACACATAGGGGAGTATCCCAGGAGGAAAATGTTCAGCTACCAAAAGCTTTGGGTTTCTCTGGAAGGGGATACAGGAGTGCTGGGAGAGGATCCTTTCTGTCCCACCAGTCCTGGACTGGACATTCCCAAGTCCAAGCAGGGAAGTTTTGACCTTGTGCTGCTGTGGGAGAGGGATTTTCCAGCCAATCCTATGTTTTGCCTCATTCCCAGGTTTTCCTTGTGCAACTCCAGGCTTGTAAACTCTCCAAAGGAGGAGAACACAGACCACAGGGGCTCACTGATGGGGCACTACTGACTTACAAATACATTTGGCTGTGCTGGGAATGAATTATGGATGAGGAATGTGGTGTCATGGTCACCAAAATGATGGAAAAACAGAAACTCTCCAGCAAAATCTTCTTAAGTGTTCAGAGAATCAGGCATTACTTTATTCTGGCTAGGATGTGCCACAGAAATTATTCCATCCACACATGCCTGGGTTGTGCAGTGAAAATCATCCTGGTACTTTACCAGATTTTTCACAGATTTATACAGACAAAACCCAAAGAAATTGTCAT
Organism: Promerops cafer; assembly: GCA_013398275.1. Lineage (NCBI taxonomy): Eukaryota > Metazoa > Chordata > Aves > Passeriformes > Nectariniidae > Promerops > Promerops cafer. The sequence goes on from VZSE01012169.1 coordinate 79,589, forward strand.
TCATTGGTCCAAAATTGCACAATTTCTACTATTCGATCTCCTGTTGGTTATTGATCCTCCTTCCTTCGGTGCTAATTTGGTCCTCATTCCGGGTCTCTTATCAATCTTTTCCCAGCTCAGGTGCCACAGGGGTGATGTTTGTTAAGGTTTTTTAATCTCCTCTGCATCTTCTGGCTCTGGGAATTTTCTTTTTGTTGATTGAAGCCCATCAGGCCTCACCCAGCAAAACTCAACCCTCTGTGAAAGAGCCTTTTAAAGAGAAAACTTCGCCTCCCTTCCCCCTGGGCAGAGGCGAACAAAGCCCTGACTAAAGTTAGTTAAAAAGATTTTCAAAGTTGTGTCAGTTCCAGCTTGCTGAGGGAGAGGGGAGATGTCCCTGTGGCTCCCTCAGCGGCATTCCCACGTGCCTCCCGTGGCTCCAGCACATCCAGGGGATGCTCCAGGAGCTGCCCTCACTCCCCAGTGCCAGTGGTGCTGATAGAGCTGCAGAGCAAGAATGAGGATTAATTACCAGAGATGCAATGCCCGGGTCAGGCAAGGGGGATGCGTTCACCCTTCCGAGCGCTCTGAGCTGGACCTGGCAGGGTCTGCCTCAAAGCCCTGCATTTTTCCAGTGAAAGCAGGAGGTTTTTTGAAATTCCCGTCACCAGCGCTGGTGGTGGGAAAGGAACTTTGCCTCCAAGTGCTCCTCACACGGCAAGGAAGGTTTGGAAGGATTATTGGGCCGGAGGAAGGAGGGGTGAGCTGGGAGGGATCAGGGAAATCAGTGAGCCACGAAGGATTTCAGAGCCAGCAGATGAGGCTGGGCTGGCTCCAACACCCCGGACTGAGGAGAATTCCTCTTCTAAACGTGTTCCTGGAGATTCCAAGGGCAAACCTGGACTGAAACACAGTGGAGAGAGGGGTGAACACATTGATTTATTGGAATTACTTATCCAAGCCCACAGACTGGGACGGAGTGAGGGTTCAAGAATTATTTCCTGCTGAAATAATTCTTTTTTTAGCAAGGTGTTGATCATTAATTTCAGCCCCAGCTCAGCTTTTTCCCCTGTCTTGACTTCAAGGTGCATAAATTCCCCAGTTGTTTCTGGGGGTTCAGACTCTCTGTGGCTTTGCAGGAATATTTTGTGATCAACTCCCTGCTCAGTCCCTTCCCAGCAGAGCTCCTGTAGCTCTTTGCAAGGTACAGCAAAACCAACTGTTTTGCACCAACAGTTTCCAGCTCGTGGCTCTGTCCAAACGTCAAGAAACAGAAAGATTTTTCTCCTGACACCTACAGAAAGACTTAAAAATTGAAGTGTTCTCATTGCAGCAAGAAGCAGCTTTTGGATCCCTGAAATGCTGTCACTTCATCTTCCCAAACCCAAGAAAGAACAGGAAAAAATTTGCCTCCTAATTTAAATCCAGTCACAATTTTTGTAGCTTGTTTCTATAAGAAAGATTCAGTTAAAATTGTCCCCTTCAGTTATTTTTTCCTGTCACCTCCCTTCCACTGATGACAACTTTCTTTGCTCAAATAGCCTTGATGCCTTGGGAAGCTTTTGCAATGGAGCTGGAGGGTTAATTCCCCCTAAATTTAAATCTGTTCTGATATAAAATGTAATCTCCTGCCATCAGCAGCTCCCAGAAATGCTGCTTTGCTAAACTGCCCCGTTTCCAAGCTGTGCTTTGATTTACAGTTTATCCATTCACCGCTCCTTTTGCATTGCTAGTAAAGGCTTTTATTAAGGATGACAGGAATGTTTTATCCACCATCATAAACAGGGTTTTATTAAAAAGAAAAAAAAAAACAGAAAGAGTTGGAATGATAAAAATGCAGGTTCCCAGTCCTCTTTTCATAACTTATTGGGGGAGACTTTCTAGCTGAATCAGCTGCTGAGTTGTTGTGTTTTTCCCAGGGAGGATGCAAATTTAAGGGATTCGGGGTTGTAACTGTGATACTTTTCAGGCTCTGGGGTGCCCACAATTACTGCCTGAGGGCTCAGGATTTTGGGATAGAAATAGGCAGTTTATGGCATTCATCCTGCTGGGAATGCAAGAGTCCTGCCTGGCACCCCAGCCTTCTTTGGGAGACACCACATTTATCCTTTCCAGTTGCTCTCTCTCTCTCAAAAAAAAAAGGATATTTCATATTTTTAATCTCTCCTGTGAATTTGCTCTGTCAGGACTGACATTAATTAAGTGAGGTCTTGCAGCAAAGAGGTCCTGGGATTTTCCAGAAGCCCTTCAAGAAGCCAAAGGACAGAGAATTATGACACATTTCAGGAGCAATCCCTACCAGTGACACTCCCATATCCTGCTGAGCTTTTTCCAATATTCCCTGCATCAATCAGAGAATTCCAGGATGGTTTAAGTGGGAAGGACCTTAAAACTCATCCAGTGCCATGCCCTGCCATGAGCAGGGACAGCTTCCACTGTCCCAGGGTGCTCCAAGTCCCATCCAGCCTGGCCTTGGGCACTGCCAGGGATGAAGTCTCCATGTTCCTCTGCTCCACCACCTTTATAGCAAAGAACTTCTTCCTAAAATCTAAATCTGCCTTCCTTCAGTTTAAGGCCATGGAGTTCTGGTGCAGACATTTTTCCGGATGTGCCACAGGGAATATTTGGATTTGCCTCCAAAGAACTGTGCTCAGACTGGCTCTTCACTGGATGAGATTGCTGCTGTTCTTTAAATGTTATATTTTAATGCTTTTAAATGGAATGCTTTTAAAATTCCCTGCTGCCCAGTGCCCCTCAGTGTCCTTGGCTGGCTCATTGAAAAAATGAAGTTCCAAAAAATGCTCAGGAGACTGAAGAATCTGAGGGAGCAGCTCACCATGGAGTCTTGGAATCAGCAAGGTGGAGAAAGTCCTTGAAGATCACCGAGCTCAGCTGTCCCAGTATTCACCCCGACCCCTGTCCCCAGGTGCCACATCCACGGGTTTTTGGGACACTTCCAGGGGTGGGGACTCCAGCACTGCCCTGGGCAGCTGTGCCAGTGCCTGACCACCCTTTCCATGAAGAAATTTTCCCAAAATCCACCCTGAGCCTCCCCCGGCTCAGCCTGGGGGGCCGTTCCCTCTCCTCCTGTCCCTGTTCCCTGGGAGCAGAGCCCGACCCCCCGGCTGTCCCCTCCTGGCAGGGAGTTGTGCAGAGCCACAAGGGCCCCCCTGAGCCTCCTTTTCTCCAGGCTGAGCCCCTTCCCAGCTCCCTCAGCCTCTCCTGGGGCTCCAGCCCCTTCCCAGCTCCGTTCCCTGCCCTGGACACGCTCCAGCCCCTCCGGGTCTCTCCTGTCAGGAGGGTCCCAGAGCTGCCCCAGCACTGGAGGTGCCCCAGCAGTGCCAGCACAGGGGTTGTTCACTCCTGCTGATGTTCACACAACATCTCAACACCCCAAGAGCCTCCCCAAATCCATCCTCTGCAATGCCACCACCAACCCACCCTCAGGAGAGGGCGATTCCCAAAACAACCCTTCCCTGGGGCCTCTTCCCATTGGAAGGGAGGGATGGAGGAGTTTATGACTCCAGGTGCTTGGACTGGATCCCACCAGAGGCTTCAGCACGTGCCCTGCCCATCTGTCAAAGCAGCAGCACCCTGAGCTGTCCTTTGCATGTGGATCCAGCCCAGAGAGTCCCTGGACCTGCTGAGGCCACCAACGTGGGGTGGTTCCTGTCCTGCCACGGCCACTCCCAGGCTCCTGGAGACCCTGCAAGTCTCCAGTAAGGAGAAACAAAACAACGTTTGAGAGATGAATTCGTCAGCACGAGAGGACGGTGATGTTTATTGACATCAATGGGATAAATAAACAAGACAATAAATTTGGAATTGCTGCTGGAATTACTCGCTAGTGCTGGATATTGAATTTTACCTGGTTTTATTGTTTGTGGAATGGGTTGTTGGTTTATGCATCATCATCTTTTTGATATACTGATTCTGGATGATTTGATTGTGTATCCTGGGAAAGGAAGAGGGGAAAAAATATCCCTGCCAAGCCTGAAATGTGCAGATGAACCAAACCAAGGTCCCAGAGATAAAAATGGAATTATTCCATCCTGGTGTGACAAAGTGACCTGGCTCATCCTGGGAAACGATGTAAGAGAAAATGCTCCAGGAGCTTCCAAGGCACAACTTTCCTCCCAAATTTCTGAGCACACCAAGTTAAGAGCTGGGAAATAAAATTGTTCTGAATCTTGTGGGCTTCTGCTCTCTGACAGGCCCCTCGTGTGATGGGAAGAGTGGTCCAGGATTGTCCAATCTGGAGATTCCTCCCAATAGATTTGATTCTGCAGAACCAAGACTTGCTCAAATCCTGCCCAGAGGTCTGGGTTTTTCCTGGTAATTTCGAAAGATTCTTTCATTTTACCCCATTTTGATTTTTCCCTGCCTTAAAATCCCTGGGATTTTGCAGCTGTTATACCTGAGCTCTTACGGAATTAACTTGCTTTGGCTTAGTGTCCATATGCCCTTGTATCTGAGGAGTTTATGGGAAGAACTGTGACTGTTTGGTCCTGGGTACCTCTTACTCATCCCAAATTTTTTGACTGAAAGTACTAACCAGGGGCACAGGTCCCTATGGGACCCAGGCAGCCAATCCAGATTCCCTTAAAATCCACATAAAAGGGCTTAAAACCACTGTAAAAGGGTCTCTGCTTCAGGGGTGGGATCTGATTCCCCAAGTTTTCAGCGTGATTTGTGTTCAAGCCCCTTGATTAAAAGCCTGCCTTGCCCAGTGGATCTGAGCGTTCTCTATTTCCAAAGTGACCTCACTTTGTGTTTGAACAAAAGCAGCAGTAAAGGGAGCCTTTTTGGTGTTTTTGGTCTTCTGGCTTGAAGGAGAATTTAGGGAGCTCCCATTTCCAGGCTTTGGAAGAGTAAAAGTCCCAGCAAGCCCCGATATTATTGAAAAGCTGAGAAGTAACATCCTCCAAAGGCCACAAATCTCCCTGTGAGGAGAGACAGTGATCACAACTATTAATCCTACCTGGATATGGTTTGTGCTGATCGTGCTGTAGGAACACGTTCAGAAGAGAAATTAATTAATGAAGGTAAATTCAGGTGTCCAGGACTATTTAGCAGTGACTATTTATGGTGAGTGTCACTGTCACCACGGGCTCCCTGTACCTGCACACTTTGGGGTTATTAACCCTCTTTGGGTAATTGGCTGCTGCTGCGTGGTTGAATCCAAGCAGCTGGCACTTCATCTTTTTAAGAAAGGAGGTGTTAATGAGCTTAATTGTCTCCCTGCACCCACAGAGTGATTATCCAGCTCCAAGATAAGGGAGGAGAGGACTCAGCACTTCTGAGAGTTCCCCAACCTCATCAAAAGCCTGAAGTGGGTTTTTAGAGGAGCCTCTGAGGTGTGCACTGATTCCCCTCCCGTGTGGGGTTTGCAGGGACTGACAGCAGGACAGAGCAGCGCCAGCCACGCATTCTCTGTGTGTCAGGGTGTTCAATAATAATCACGGTGCTCACCCACTTAAAACCAAATCCCTCCAAATGAAAATGTCCTGCCTGACACCCTGGATACGGCCCCGCGTGCACGGAAAGAAAACACATTCCCAGTCTGAAAAATCTGCTTTATATTAGCCTGATGTTTAAGTCATTTGTCTTAAGCTGTAAAAAGACAGTTGGAAGAAGCATAATGTGATGGGGGAAATATTGAAGCCTGTGAAGATCAATTTTAGGAGCAATTATTTTCTTTTCAAAATCAAAACTCAGTGCCTCTGGTCTTTGTACAGAGCCAACAAGAAAGCTCCTCATCCCCCCTGCAGTAAAACTCCAAATGCTGCTTCCTCCAGCTGCTCTCCACACCCCATCCAGCAGATGTTTGGGCAGGAAAAGGTGCTAATGAACAGCAATCGGTGCTAATATTAAAATTAGCTGTTTTCATTTCAGCCTCCTACAGACCCCAGGAACAAAATCCATCCCTGTTTGCCAGCTGAAGGGCAAATTTCCAAAGAGAAAGAAGCGCTCATTTTCAGGTCCTGCCAATTTTCTGGGAAAGCAGAGAAGGAAAGAAATGTAATCCCAGGGCTTGTTACAGATTTCTTAAGACAGTGCCCATTGGGAAGGCTCTGGAATGGTTTTCCGTGACGGATGTAAAGGATGCTGCTTTGCAGGAGGCTGGACTCAGACACAATGGTTTTATGGTCTCACATTTGCCATACAAAGATGGAGAAGGGACTGCAGGGTCCATAGGAGCAGCTGAGGGCACTTGGAATGGTCAGCTGGAGGAGAGGACACTGAGGGCAGAGCTCACTGGGGGCTGCAGCTCCGAGCTCTGCTCTGGGACAGGGACAGCCCCCAGGGCACGGCTGGGGCTGGGCCAGGGCAGGCTCAGACTGAGCTCAGGGAAAGGTTCTTCCCCCAGAGGGTGCTGGCACTGCCCAGGCTCCCCAGGGAATGGGCACGGCCCCGAGGCTGCCAGAGCTCCAGGAGCCTTTGGACAGCACTCCAGGGATGCCCAGGGGGGATTGTTGGGGTGTCTGGGCAGGGACAGGGGCTGGGATGGATGATCCCTGGGGGTCCTAGCTCAGGATATTCCATCATTCTATGATGTATTTAAATCCTTTCCTACTGCAGTTCCCAATGGGAAATGACTCCTGGAGGAGTTCTAATGAGCAGCCTGCTCTAGGGAGTAGTGGAGATCTCTTCCTCACAGTGCCCAGCTGGGATCCTCCCCAGTGACCATCCCTGAGGCCCCCAAAGGGCAGAGCTCCGGGTTGGGAATGCAGCTGGCACCAGCCTGGAACACCACCCAGATGGGGGAACTCGGACATGAACCACTCTGTGTCACCCCCTGCGGTCACCTCCCTGCTCAGAGACGTTAAAGCAAGTCCACGGTGAGGAGTCACCCAGGGGAAAAGAGATAAAATGGAATCCAGGAGACAGAAATGTATTTCCTCCTGCATCTGGGCTGTTATTCAGCAGGTATGGGATAAAACAGTGCTGGGCCTAAAGTCCCCTTTGATACCTTTGGGAGCTCGAGGCTTAGACTCTGTCACCGCTCTGTCACTGCTCTGTCACTCCTGTGTCACTGCCCTGTGTCACTGCTCTGTGCCACTGTCCTGTGTCACTGCTCTGTCACTGCTCTGTCACTGCCCTGTGTCACTGCTCTGTGTCACTGCTCTGTGTCACTGCTCTGTCACTGCTCTGTGTCACTGCCCTGTGTCACTGCACTGTGTCACTGCCCTGTGACTGCTCTGTCCTGTGTCACTGCCCTGTGTCACTGCACTGTCACTGCTCTGTGTCACTGCTCTGTCACTGCCCTGTGTCACTGCTCTGTGTCACTGCACCGTCACTGCTCTGTCACTGCCCTGTGTCACTGCCCTGTGTCACTGCTCTGTGTCAATGCTCTGTGTCACTGCTCTGTGAGCACAGCCCACAGGGTCAGACACATGGACAGTCTGATCCACACTGGGCTCTGCATCATTCCAATTCCAGCATTGCTTGTCCCCAGAGGAGCTGGAAGGGAAGCCTGGGGAGAAAGCTGCTGGTGGTGGAGCTGGGCCTGCCCCGCTCCAGGTGGGGAGGGTCCAGCCCTGTCCCAGATGTGCTCGGGCTCTCTGGTATCAAAGACTGAGCCAAGGAGCAGCATTTGAAGCATTGCTGGAAGTGCTCCCAACAGGAGCAGCTTTTCATTCCCTGACCTGAAGAGAGCAGCTGGCCCTGCCTGCCTTGTGTTAGCCCAGCAGCAAGGAACCAGCCAGGAGGGGGACAATTCCCAGGAAAAATGCCTCATCCATCAGCCTTCAACCTTTTCTCTTTCTCAGCTCTGTGTCTTGCTGCTGTCTCGAGCCAGCTTTTCTCCATCAGGGATTCCTCACCGTGACAGGGCTCTGTGCAGTGAGCCAGGTGCAAGGTGGACATTCCAAAGCTCTGCAGGAAGTTAAAGGGTTCCAATTTCACTGGGGTGAGCAGCAGAATGTGTGTTCTGGGGTGAGATTTGGTGTTTCTTGGTGCTGGGGGATCGCTCCGCGTGGCTTGAGATTGTTCAATTGTGGTCGGAGATGTCTGCAGGTGGACTCTGGTGGACGCTGGAACAGCTCCAGCTGTGCCCAACAAAGCCCTGGGTGCCAGCACCCCCTGGGGCTCAGGCTGTGTCCCTCAGCCAGAGTTTATGGAGGAGTGAGTGAGGGTGCCGGACTCAAACTTTGCTTAATCCTGCAGAGTCCTAAGGGAGGGGCCCCCTGTGGTTTGGATTTATTGCCTACTTAGATCAGACAACATTGGTGCAGCAGGAAAACAAAGGACTAGGTAGTCCTAGTCCTAGTCCTAGTCCTAACATGGCTAAACCTCAATGTATTTCCATGTGCAGGAGAAGCGAGGACTCATTTTGAGCAAAAGCACTACAGCCAACACAGTTCAGTGGCTGGAGCTGAGACTTCAGTGGCCCAGAACAAGCTTGGACAAAATTTTAAGTCCAGGGAGAAACCTCCTGAGTAGATTTTTGTCTTCCTGCCTCTGGGATTGGCAGAATTTTGCAGCCAGTTTTCCAAAGGTGCTGTCCCATCCTTTCCAGAGTGGGATTTGAAGCAGCTGAGGAACTTGCACAAGAACAGAAAAATAAGCAACAGGAGCAGGGCCTGGCCCTGAGGTTTTGGTGTCCTCAGAGAGGAGGTGACACCAGAGGAGGGTGGGATTTTTGCTGGCAGGAATCTGTGCCCAGCCACGCCACCAGGCGGGACAGGGCTGCTGTGGCTTGGCAGCCACCACTCTGTGTGTGACAGTGACACAGATGTGTCACCCAGCCCATCCCCTCTGGTCCCTGACAACCACAAAAACACAGAGGCCACGGAAGGATTTTGCTTTCTGTTCCCAAGTGGAAAAGGGAGAAACTTTGGATGGGGCTCTGGGTAACCTGAGGTACCTGTTGATTGCAGGGCTTGGGATTAAATGGCCTTTAAAGCTTCCTTCCAACCCAAATATTCTGTAATTCCATGATTTCTGTGCCCTCTCCGCCTGCTCTTGTCCTTTCCTGACACATTTATTGCTTTGGCCATCGCAGCCTCAATTTTTGGAGGTTTCTGATCTTTGTAATCTTCTGATCTTTGGTCTTTTAGACAGCAGCATTTTGTCATCACAATGTGGGCAATAATCATTCCATAACTGCTTCTGTCTTACAGCAAAGGAAAATAATTCTGACCTAGACTTAAAGGAAATGTCACACACCTCAGGCCAAGGGGAGAAATTGATCCTTGTGCTGACAATTGAACAGCCATGGAGATGTTCTTTTGCCACTTGCAAAGGTCATCTTCCCTCTTCTTCATGTCCTCCCAGACACTGTCTGGCACGTGCCATGGACTGCTTCTCCTTCTCCGTATGTCCCCAAATCCATCTTCCAGTTAATTGCCATGGAATATCCACCAAAATCATGGAATATCCTGTGCTGGGAGGGACCCCCAGGGATCATCCAGCCCAGCTCCTGGCCCTGCCCAGACCCCCCAACAATCCCCCCTGGGCATCCCTGGAGCTCTGTCCAAAGGCTCCTGGAGCTCTGGCAGCCTCGGGGCCGTGCCCATTCCCTGGGGAGCCTGGGCAGTGCCAGCACCCTCTGGGGGAAGAACCTTTCCCCTAAAATCCAACACTAGGACCATGTCATCTCCTGCTGGGTGATACCTCTAAGCCTCATTCAGGGGCTCCTGGGCTCCTGTCTCAGCTTTTCCAAGTTACAACTCTGCAATATAAAAGCTTGGGATGCTCTTCACCATCTGCCTGATGCACAGCTCCGTGTTCCTGTGGCTGTCCCTTCAGTCACGCTGTTGCCAGGCTGCAGCAGAGCTGCCAGCACAGAAATTCCTACAGGGAAGCAGCTGTTTTCCCTCTAATCCTGCCCAGGTGTGTCCCAGGGAGAGGCTGTTGCTCCACCTGACAGTGCCCTGCAGAGCAGCCCCGTTCCCACTTCAGCAGCGAAGCATTTTAATTAATTGTCAACAGTTTTTTAATATATAGATTTAGCAGCTCTGCCTGAGTAAATGCTGTTTGAGAGATTAAATTCTGTTTGGATTAATGGCCTCTGACAGCTTTTCCTACTTTGCAAACAAAGTGGGTTTGAAGTGTAATAAAACAGAGTGTGGGATGCATTGAACACGGGGAGCTGCTGGAGCTGGGAGCTGAGGGAAACCTCCACAGCCTCCATCCAGAGGAGCCCTCAGGGTGGACAAACACAACTTCCAGGCACAAAGGGGTTTGTCTGATGTGGTTTGTGGTCTCCCAATGCCTGGTGTCCTGTTTTTCCACCTCCATCCCCACTCCAGGCACACCTTGGGCTGTTCCTTCTCCTTGGGCCATGGTGGAGAGGAGAATAAAGCACATAAATGGGAGTTCTACTTCCCAGGAAAGCTCAGAGAGGAGAGGATGCAGATCCCAGGATCTGGTGAGGGTTTCCCCTGGTTTTACAGCCAGTCCCAACTGGATCAGCCTTTTAGATGGAGCATGACAATGATTAGTGAAGCCTTTCCAGCAGGGCACAGCTCCTGCTCCATGAGCAGTTCCCATTCCATGCTTTTGAGGCTGAGGTGCAGTTTAGAGACCCAGACCATGGAGAGAAGGGAATGAAGAAACAGAATCACCAGGAAGCTGCAGCCAAGCACTGCTGCACGGGCTGAGCCAATCCTACAGGAGGGCTGCAGCCAGCTGGGAATCTGCCTCCAAACCTTAGGAAAATGCCCTTATATGACACAACACAGATTTCCCCCTTCCCCTGACATAACACAGACATTCTCTGGGTTGCTGGGAAGAGCAGGAAAGACCTTGGAGGGGCAGGATTAAAGGCACCTGCTCCTTTATGCCCCAGGTTTATAAACTCCTCAGGTTTATAAACTCCCCAGGACAGAGCTGAGGCTCAGGAGCCAGGAGCTCTGGAAAGGATGTCCCACCCAGAATAACTGTCATTTGCATGGAAACCTGACACATCCTGTCCCCAAGGCACCTTCACAAACGCTGAGGTGCCTTCACTGCACATGTCACAGAAATGTTTCAGCGGATGTTGAAGTTCTGGTTCCCCATTGCCAGGAAATTTGGGCTGAGTTTGAGTAGCTTTGGTTTGGATCTCAACAGGGGCGTTGGTTCAGAGCCCACCTACCCTGGTCTGCCCTGATCTGTCATCATTCAGAGTTTTAGGACAGCTTGAGCTTCCTGCTCACGGAATTTGGGAGTTGGGATGCACAAAACCATCAAGACAAAATCCAGGAGAAGGAGGAGCAGCAAACTCCTTTCAGCTGAGCAGGTGCCCAGCTCCTCCTTTTAATGAACTTGTTGAATTTCTGACTGTTTTAAAGTAGAGGCTGGAGAACTCTGAAATGTGGATATGTTTTATTCATGAAAGTGGAACTTAAAGACATAAAAGCACACGGGTTGTATGACAGTTTTATGAACTTGAAATGAATGATACTTCGTAACGAAGGACTCCAAACTGATTAGGAAGTAATTATCAAATAACTTGTTAATGGTATCCAGGAACTCTATAATGTGACAGAGCACTGCTCTGAACTCTAAACCCTCATGTGATTATTTTGGGGCTGCGAAAGAGGAAACCTCAGCTTCAAAGGCAATGAAAATGTTCAATACAAATAACATTCAATAACAAAAATAATCAGGATTAATGGCACTGTCAATGCTGATTCAGCCAGAAGGAATTTTTTGAAGTCAAAAGTGTACCCAAAAACCATTTGAAGCAGAAGTTGTTTTTCAAATCATATTATTTCATAGCAAAATCATTTCCTTGGACACACACAGACCTTCTCAGCGTGGCTGAACATGGATTGCCTTTCAGCCAGCATGGAGGGGGGACTGAGGCGGGGGAATGATTAGAGATAAGGGGTGTTATCAACAGTAATTCACTGGAGCATGTGCTGGATCAATGGGAATCTTTAAAGTGAAATTGTGGTGTCTCCTTCCTAAAGCTCTGCTTTAAATCAGACCCACGTGGAGGCACAGAACACACAGTGCAAACTCCACTGGTGTCAGACTGGAATTGCCACCTTTCAGGAAAATCCAAGACTCCAAAATGATATTTTACCCTCTGCTGATTCACAAAGCAGGTTAGAAAAATCCCTAAATATTTCGTTTTGGCTCTGCAAGTATTTTGCTTTGGCTGCATTTTAACACTTTACATCAGCTCTTGTATGCATAGGCAGATTATCCATGTTACAGAATACCTTTGCTGTTAGCATTGGATGGGCCTCAGTGCTGCCATGAGGAAATTGATCCCAGTGTCCCCCCTGAGCCTCCTCTCCTCCTGTCCCTGTTCCCTGGAGCAGAGCCCGACCCCCCCGGCTGTCCACTCCTGTCAGGGAGTTGTGCAGAGCCACAAGGGCCCCCCTGAGCCTCCTTTTCTCCAGGCTGAGCCCCTTCCCAGCTCCCTCAGCCTCTCCTGGGGCTCCAGCCCCTTCCCAGCTCCGTTCCCTGCCCTGGACACGCTCCAGCCCCTCCGGGTCTCTCCTGTCAGGAGGGTCCCAGAGCTGCCCCAGCACTGGAGGTGCCCCAGCAGTGCCAGCACAGGGAATGGCACTGCCCTGCTCCTGCTGCCACCCAGGGCTGGCACAGCCCAGGTGTCCCTGGCCTCTTGGTGACCTGGGCCCACCTGGGCTCATGTCCAGCCACTGTCCCCAGCACCCCCAGGGCTTTTCCAGCTTCCAGCCTGGAGTGCTCCATGGGGTTGTTGTGACCCACGTGCAGGAGCTGACACTTGGCCTTATTGACCCTCACCCCAACGTCCTTGGCCCATGAATCCAGCCTGGCCAGATCCCTCTGCAGACCCTTCCCACCCTGCAGCACGTCCGCACTCCCCCAAACTGGTGTCATCACGAATTTGCCAAGTGATGAGATATTAAAGAACATTTTAACCAGGTCTGGCCCCAGTCCTGAGCCCTGGGGATGCCAGAGAGGAGCCTTCCCAGGCCCCAGAGGAAGAAGCAGTGGCTGGTGTTTCTGACACACATCCCTTGTTCCTGGGAAGGATGACTGGGCCAGATTTGGAGCACCATTAACCTCCGGATGTGGTGGTGAAGGCAATCAAAGCCCCAGGCTGTGGGGAACATCCAAATTCACTGATGAGACCCTGCAGAAGGGCCCCATAAGTCTGGAAATGCTGCACCAAACCCTCAGTGTGCTGCTGTCATCCTGGCATTCAGTTATCCTGGGTGTCCTGATTCCCCAGTGCCCTGAGAATGGAGAGCTGGATGAGTCCAGCAGCTGCTTTTGTACCAGCCAGATAAAAAGGGCCACAAATAATAAATCAATGACTCAGGCCAGAATAAATAATCTTTTTTCCCCTGTGTTCTTGGCAAATGAGCTCAGGATCACAGCAGAGTGCTGAGAAATGCCCATGGCTGGGAAGGATTTGGGAATTCAGGAGCCTTTTGTGGATCAGGCAATTATCAGAATAGAAGGAGCCGCTTTAATTATTGGTTTGTTTTTCTGGGAGTGCCAAGCAGCCACTCCTGCTGTAATGAAGGCACTGAACCAAGGGGACACCTCTGAACCCAGAGGTGTTTAATCCCCAAAGCTCCAGCTGGGGCCTTAATCTGCCTTTATTTGAAGCCAGGAGCACTGGAAATGGAAACTCTGGAAAGATGGATGTGCCCCACTTGCTGCTGCAGAAGACACTTCACTGCCACTCCCAGAAATACCCCTTAATTCTTTCACCCATGGAAGCAGTTCTGTTATCACAGAACCATATCAGGTTATTCTGGCCCAGTTTACCAGTGGCAGCCTTTGATCTGTGTAATTCCATTTGCCATTCACTTAACTGGCTTTTATATTTTTCGTTCAACCTTTATTGCAGAGATTTTAACACTCAGGTCCCAATACTGAGCCAGAGGCACTAATTTTGGGGATTTAGCTAGAGGTGCTGCACTTGTTACTCTGCAGTCACCCCAAACCTGGATGGACTTGCTGCAAGTGTAGCTTGGCTTGCTGTCATTCCAAATTCTGGATGGAGGTTCTGGAATCCCCTTCTCCTGAGTTCATCCTCTCAGCTTCACTCTCACTGTGACCTCCTCTCCCAGCCAGGACTTTGCTCCCTGTGGCAATTCCTACACCATTTGAGCACCAAGGACGGGTTTCATTCCAAATGCTGCCTGAGCCTCCCTTAATCTCATCTCCACCCCTCCATTATCACACCTACAGAGCCTCCCTTGCTCACATTTAAATGGAACGACAGGAAAAGCTCCACCTCTCTGCCCTCAGTACCTTTTAAAAGTCCAACCCCGACGCTCGACACTCGGGGTTTTTAATTGTATTTTTGCCTTCCCCAATGGCAGGAAATTATTCCCCATTCCTCAAGCCCCACTTCAATGCACTAAACTTTGCTGAACTATTAATTACTTATTAATTGGATGGTGCAAACAATAAACATGCCAGAGTGTCTCACAATCTAAGATTTAGCTCTTTAATAAGCACATCCAGGAGCTAAAAGTCTGCTGGTATTAAACCTTTGGAGACAGAGCAAATTATAACTTCAGCTTTCTTTCTCAAACATGTTCTTAATGTTGGAAATTTTAAACAGAGGGAAAAAACACACCCACATAAAAGCAATTGTGAAGAAATTGGTCCCGAATATGAGTAGTTCAGCAAACACAAAGTTCTTAACCAGGAGAGCAATGGAAGATTTCCAAACACTGGGCTGAGGGACTGTGAATCCCTTCCCATCCCGTTAATCTCTGAAGAAACTTGATCTCAGCAGGATGATATGAAGGACTTCACCCAGGAAATACCATCGCATTCCCAGGCAGCTGGGAAAGCCTCAGATCAAGGCATGGCCTGGCCAAATCACTCAGGTGCCCTTCCTGGGGGTGTCAGGATCTCCCCGTGGTTTGTTTGCCCCTGTTCAGCTGGGGGCAAGGCCAAGGGATTGGAGGATTGATGGCTGTGGGATAGGGAAGGGTGGTGCTCTGCATGTGCTCAGAGGAGCCTGTGAACTCCAAAAGCTCTTAACTCTGTCCCATCAGCCTCCCCTCAACACCACAGCCAGAGCAGCAGGCGGAGGAAGGAGCCCTGAGCCTGTGGAAAAAACTCCATGGCCACTGGTCAGGGATGGATGTAAAAGCCTCTGATTCCAGGAGAGCTGCAGCCCTGCCCATCCCGGGATAGTCAGTGGAGCAAGAGAAAGGAGGATCTAGGTTAGGCTTGTTGGAAAATTTAACATTTCCTTATGTAACTTTAGTTAGGGGGTTTGGTCGCCTTTGCCCAGGGGGAAGGGAACTGAAGTTTCTTTTCAAAGGAATGTCCCACCACTCGAGCTGAACATCCCACCCATGAGCTGAACATCTGAATGTCCCACCCATGAGCTGAACACCTCAGCAGCCTGAAGGTACACAAAAGATGATGACCATTAACAAACATCAACTCCAAACATCGCCCCTGGCATGGTCCCAGACGCTTGGGCTGGGAAGAGAGAGATAACAATGACAACCTAATTAGCATGGGATGAGGAGGGATCAATAACCAGTAGGAAACCAAATACCAAGAACTGTGTAACTTGGGACCAATGAACATTGAACCAGTGAATTTCTCTGGGTTTTGACTGAATAAGTACGTGAAAAATTGAGTAAAATTCATGTGTGATGGAATGATTTTCTCTGCATATCTGGACAATGTGTGGATGAAATTACTTCTGTTGCTCCTCCTGGCCAGAATAAAATAACTCCTTGATCCTCTAACACTAAAAACGTTGTTGGAGGGTTTTTGTTGATGCCGGCGTTCGGTGACAGGCTGGCTGTGGGAACACCTGAGCAATGGAGGATTGCAGGCACAGAGCCCCGGGACAGCCCCTCGGGGTGGGCCTGGATCTGCTGCTGGGGGTCCCTTCCCAGGTACAAAGCAGGGCTGTCACCTTGTCACCTTGCTCGCTGTACGCGGGCGGCCGTGTGCGACTGGAGAGGGCAGGAGCCAGCTCTGCTGCTGGGAGGGGAGACAGGCCCAGGAGAGACGGGCATGAGTGGGGAGCAGGAGGAGCCTTCTGCCCTGTTTGGGATGTGCTGTGGAGGTGGCACAATCCCAGGATGGTTTGGGTGGAAGGGATCTTAAAAATCCCCCCATCCAGTGCCAGCCCTGCCATGGCAGGGACACCTCCCACTGTCCCAGGCTGCTCCAAGCCCCAATGTCCAGCCTGGCCTTGGGCACTGCCAGGGATCCAGGGGCAGCCCCAGCTGCTCTGGGCACCCTGTGCCAGGGCCTGCCCACCCTCCCAGGGAACAATTCCTAATTCCCAATATCCCATCCAGCCCTGCCCTCCTCCAGCTTAAGGCCAGCACTGACCCACACGTGCATCCAGGGCATCTTCCAGCACCGGCCCAGGAGGAACAGCTCCACCACCTCTGCATTCCCCAGCAAGGAAGGCCCCATGCCCCAGGATTCTCCTCTCTCCAGACAGACCCAGGTGGGATTCCAGCCTCCCCAGCACAACCCAAGCCCATTTCTCGAGGAGCTGCTCAAGTGCTGTCAAGCTGAGACCCAAATTGCTGTTACCTGGTAGTGCATGACTGCTTCCCTCAGATAATGGGGTTTATCTGCAGCAGATTTGATGGGTTCTTATAAAATAATGTTAAGCACAACGAAATAATCAGCTGCCACCGTGATTTCTTGTTAAAAAAAAAAGCACCATTAAAGTTGTAAACATCACAACAGCTATTGAAAGGAATGGGTAATAAAGCAGTGATTTTTTTCCAATAAGTATTTTGGAGGTGATGTATTTGGGATGTATCAATTATTTATCTCTCACCACAGCTGAAATGTGCACTTTAATAAAATGTAGAAAGGTTTTTAATTTTTCTGAACAATAAATGCGATTGATTTTGTGCCTAGCATGAAGAATAGATTGACTCTAATGTCTCTTCTTGTAGTATTTTGTGTTGTTTTATGTGGAAATCTGGAATTAAATAGATTTTTTAAAAAATCCTCCACTAAAATGGCCAGAAAGAAGGATAAATCTCATTAACTCCAAATTCCTCATTTTCCATATGCAAATATGGAAAGATTCCCATTATCTTTTCTTTTCATCTGCATCACAGTGTTTGTCATGTTGATTTGTCCTGTATTTCCACAAACATTTAGGATTATTAATAATTTAGAAAAGAGGTTTAATTTTGGTGTAATGAATTCATGCAGGCAAAATAAACAGGCAGGAGAAGCAGCCAGGGTGTCACAGGCATTAAACACATTTTGCTGTCTGCTCCTATCCCATGATCCTGGTGTAAACCTGGAGCAGTTTCTCTATGCAACACCTAAATCCAGGGAGCTGCTGGAGCCAGGGGAGTTAACTCTGATTTATCACTGTGCTCTGATTCCAGCAGCTTTTATTCCATCAGTTTTTATTCCAGCAGCAGGCACAGCTCTGGAGCATCGAAATTGCTCCTTATTCCCAGCGCTCTGGGCCGGGAGTGATTCTCACCTGAGAGGGAATTCAGCTCCTGCAGGGGCTACAGGAGCAGGGCAGGCATCTCCTGGGAATTCCCCAGGGAAAAGCCTCTGTCCCCGAGGAATTCCCACCTGCTTCTTGGCTGTGCTTCCACGAATTTTCAGTGGACAGTTCAGCTTTGCTGAGGTGGCCTCATCCTGACCCACAGAACGGTGCAGGTGACACTGCTTCAGCCAAAGCTCAGATCCATGGAATTCAGCTCTGTCCCAGCTTATGTTCCAAAAGGCTCCACACAGGAATGACAGAATTAATTGATGATTTAAATTGGAGCCCTGGAATTGCCAGCTCTGCATGTTTAAAATTTAACTTGAAATTTTCCTTGTCACTATCGACGGCATATGACAGCTCGGCCTGAAACCCTGGTTCAGGATTCCTTCTTTTTTCTTTGCACCTAAATTCAATACCAAAGCTCCAGGATTCAGTCCCCTCTTGTCACAGCAGTGCCTGAACACCCGTGGCAGTGGGTGACAGCTTTTCTTGGAGTGGTTTCAAGTTGTTTGCTCTACTGTTGAAGTCAAATTCCCTGTTCCTCTTCCACATCTCTGGATGCAGAGAATCCATGATGGGAACCAGCAGAGTTTGTCCAGCATTTCCAGTCGTGCTGCTCCCGACCTGCCTCCACCTTCCTGGAGCAGGTCAGTGCTTGGGATGAGGCTGAGGCAGCCTCTTCACCCCAGTTCCCTGGTTTTCTCCAGCTGGAACAAGGTGTTCAGGCATCGAGATCATTGCTCAGCTCTCCTTCCCTGGAATGATCCAGTCCTGCCCCTCTGGGGCTGCATCCAAGCTGCTTTTAGAGCTCAGGCCCTGCAGGATTTCCCAAAAAGCACTTGAATCAACCAGAGACTTCCTGGATAATTACTGGGTCTGCTTTATTGAGCCTGGTTTATTGAGCCTGAATGAAGAGTTTGTCCCATTCAAAATTTCACTGTTTACTACAATTCTCTATTGGCTTAAAATGTCTTCATAATCTCTCATTTCATTGCTTTCTCCTCTAAAATCTGCTCTGGGTCCATGAACCCCTTTCCCTTCCCAAGCTCTTGGACAGCTCAGCTCCAGGAATGTCCATTCAAACTGCCCCAAGAGAAAATTATTCTGAGTCTGAAATCTGCTTAACCAAACACCCCAGGCAACAACCTAAATTGATTAAATTGTAGTTTCCTTATCAAGACTCACACGGTCCTGGACTGTGTTTTTTACTGAAAATAGGATTTTTTTGTGGTTTTCTGCAAGCAAGCCTGCAATAGTCATGGGGTGTACAAAGGCCAGGCTGTCACCTCCTGGCCCTGAGGCAGAGCACAGGTCACAGTCAGCTTGGGGGGATCATCTAAACCTTGGGATGGGGTGAACCCCCCTCCAGGAGGTGCCTGTTCCAGTCACTGAGAGCTGTGGAGGATCTCCAGACACCTGAGGTTCCCAAAACCTCGATCCATGTCCCACCCTTCGTGCCCAGGGCAGTTCCCACCAGCAGCAGGAGCTGAGGTGGGAACACAGAGGGTTGTCCCAAAGACCTCTCCGGGGGAGAGGTTCACACCCAGCATTTTCTGTCCTTCTGGAGTTTGGAGTGGGAGGTGTGGCTGAGGGTGTGCTTCAGAGATTTATGGCACTTCAGGCGTGCCTGCTGTGAGGAGAGAGCTGCCAGCACCCTGAGGGGGGTGACAGCCTTGCCCTTTCCCCCAGCCCCCCGGGAAGGCACCACCTGGAGAACCAGATGATGCCTCCTGTCCCAGACCAGGGAATGGCTGCTCCTGAAGAGCCACAACCCAGCAGCTGCAGAGAGCAGGGACAGCCCCACCGTGGCTGGACCGGCTGAAGGTTTGCTCCAGCTCTGCTCAGTCCTTGGACTGGGGCAGAGGCAAAGAAAAGCAGAGCTTGACAAACTTCATCTATTTCAAAACATGCCTTTAGTAAGAAATTTGATTTTTTTATAGAAGGAGGAAGATTCACAGGTGGTGTTGTTCTCCCCATTTCCATGTTGTTCACTGGGCTTCCGAGGCTTCCCATCAAAAGGAGGTGCTCCTGTGCAAATGTTTCCATGGCTCCAGAATCCTCTCCCAGCCCATCCAGCTGCCCTGGGCTGGTGGTGGTGGCAGGGCCACTGGCACTGCCCTTGGCACAGCAGGAGCTGCAGCCTGTGAGGTGCTGCCACTGCAGCCCCAAACCGAGGAGGAGCTGACAGTGCAGCCCAGCCCTCCCAGGCACCCCCAGATGTGGGAATCAGATGTGTCCTTTCTGCAGCTTCTCTGCTGCAGCACCCAGAGCAAAGCGGGGACAATCACACCTCTGCATCACTGCTGCCCCCCAGCATTGCTGTCACCAGCTGCTCCTGCAAAGGCACTGGTCACTCAGCAAACGAAGCTCTGGAAATCCTCACCAATTCTCTGCCTCAAAACTGTGCCCAGCTGGAGCGTCAAGGCCAGGCTGCTCCTGCGTGGGAGTGTCCAGAACTGAGCTGGGCTCTGTCCTGCCCTGGGCAGCAGCCACTTCCTGGTGTCCCAGGCCAGCCAGGGGCTGCCTGCAGTTCAGTGACATTGATCCCACCCCCGGTCCCTCCCCTCTTTTCCAAAAGCCATCCTTGCTTCGCTGCAGCAGCGCTTTGGAAAGAGCTAATTTGGGGAAGAGAGGGGAGCAGCTTAATTGATCGAAATGTCATCTACTTATGCACTTGTTTAGCTTCTGGAAATGAAGATGAATATTGTGTGTGTTTCATGCTGGAACAGACCATTTAATCCAGAAGCACTAAGGGCTGAGGACTCAGTGCCCAGCCCGGGGTGTCCATGAGTGGTATTGAGCAAAAGATTGAATGCAATAACAAACTCGGAGCAGTCAGAATCAATATCGAGGGGGTGTCCCTTCGACTGGAGCTATTTAGCTGCAGCCAGATAGCATCAGGCTGGAGAAAGAAATGACACCGAAGCAAGGAAAAGACACCAGGACATGAATTTTAAGGTGCCTTCATTAGCACAGATGGAACTTTATCCAGTGGCTGGAGGAATGACTCCCAGCTGGAGCTGTGCCTGGGCTCTGGGGAGGGCAGCGGTGCATTTCTGCCTCAGGGGGGGCTGAGGGGTGGGAGGGGGCACTGCCAGCACCCCAAGGGTGCAGCCTGACCCTGTGTGTGCCCCTTGTTCCTGTGCCAGGGGGCAGCCAGCAGCCAGAGCTCCCTTTTCCTGGGCAGACAGACTGTCCAGGCGTCCCTGCAGACGTTCCCCACCTGAGGAGCTACACACAGCCCGGGGGTACCAGCACTGCCAGCAGACACAGGGATGTGTCCACAGGGTCAGGAGTGCTTGTGTCCATGGATTTCACCCTCTGGGTGAGCTGTCCTGATCCGCAGCACACCCCAGCCTTCATCCCCCCAGCTCTGCCATCATTCCCCTCGCACAGGATCAGCTCGCGAGTCCTTCACCAGCCCAGCCTGGAATTCCTCTGCTTTAATTTGGAGCTGAGGGACAGATTTGCAGTCCAGTTTCAGTGCCGCAGAGGAGTCCAAGGACAGATCTAGCAGTGCCAGGAATTCCTTCAGCCCTTAATGTTCCCTGTACTGGCACCCATGACAGGAGGGAATGTTTCAAATCAGGCATTTTCCTGTTGAATTTTGGCTGGAGAGCAGATCCTGCTCCTCACAGTACCTGACTCTCTGGCTTCTCCCACTGCTCCTATTAGAATGGCTTCCCTGAGCTGGGGCTGGCAATCTGCTTTCCCAGATTTTCTGGATGGGATTGAAATATCCTTCTCTCAGGGTCATCTTGCTCCCTACTCTGCAGCCACTGGATTTGGAGGAGCTCACAGCTTAGGGAATGTCTGGCAGAAGTCCCAGTGCCGTTCCCGAGGTTTGTGTTGTGCAGGATATGCTCCAGGAAGGTGAGATTTTAGTGGATCCTCCACTGTTCAGCTTACTGGGGACACAGACAGATGGATTAGACACCAAATACTCTGTCCTGACTGTTTGGCAGTTCAGACTTGGTCTTTTAGCCATAAACTGAATACGGGGAGGCGAAACTGATTTTTTTTCTTCCTGCTGAAGAACCATCTTCAGCAGGTAAAGGACCCAGAACACAAACAAATAGAAACACAAACAAAGCTTAAATTTTAAATGCAGTGTTCATCATTATCTCACTTGAAAGGTGCCATTTGGGATGGAAGGGTGGCTGTGGGATCTACCAGAGCTTCCACTAAAAGTACATCCAGCTTTCAACTGGCTCCAGTTGCCAGCTCTTGGATCTTTTGGAGAAATTACCTGGGGACAAAGGTGATTGTGCCTCAGGAGGCTCAGAAATGCACAGGGGCTGCTGCTTGAGGTGCTTTGAGTTGGATAAACATCTGGAGGTGCTGAAAATGGACATTTCTGGGTTTGAAGCACAGGGACAGGAAGCACAGCAATCCATTCCTCATGGGTGCCAGGGTTATTCCCACTGAGTTACACATCTGTCCTTCGGTGTCAAAGAGGAATTTCCTTCCAGACACCTTTAAGGTGCCTCTTGTCCTGTCACCTGTCTGGCCTGTTGATCCATTCTCCACATTCTTCCTGTTGGTCAGGAAGGATCACAGCAGCTCCAGAGCAGGGAATTTGGGAGTTTTGGAAACCACTCAGAAGCCTCTCTGTGCAGGGCACCACCAGACCTGCAGCCCCCAGGGCCTGGAAGGAGCTCTGCTCTCCCCCACTCCCCGGGGAATGGAGTGTTCTGCTCCCTGGACCTGGAGAAGCCCCCACTGAACCCATGTCCATGGAATGTGGAGCTGTGGCACTGGAAACCCGTGCAGCCCAGCCCACAGGGAAATGAAGAAAAGACAGGGATACAATCATTGATTCCATGGAGTCGGTAGGGTTGGAAAAGACCTCCAAGCTCACCAAGGCCAAGTTTTGCCTGAATTGCATCACGCCCACTAAACCTGCCACTCCTGTGAACGCTTCCAGGGATGCTGATTCCACCTCTTCCAGTGCTTAACCACTCTTCCAGTGAAGCCATTTTTCCTGATATCCAACCTGAACCTGCCCTGGACTGAGCAGGAGCACTCCAGGATAACTGTCCTCCCCAAAGGCAGGCGTGGACAATCCAGGCTCGCTGGTTCAGGGACAGAGCATCTGAAATCCTGTTCCATCCATGGGAGTATTTGGCTACAAGGGATTCACGCCTCCTAACTGACCACATCAGTGGTCCAATGCCTTCATCTTCTTGTGAGCCTCACAGGCTCAAAAAGCTCCTGGAAAGTGGTGATGAGAATTCTGACTGAATCCCAGGAGTCCTCAGGGTGGAGCAAAGGGAGCCTGTGTGGGTTTACAGAGAATCCTGATGCAAGACCTGCAGAAAGGAGACCGAGGGCGCAAAAAGGGGTTATAAAAACCCTCAGGCACATGGGATGAGGTGGGAATGAATCCCTTGGCAATCACAAGGGGATGCTGGAGCTCAGGGATCCCTCACTGCAGAGGAATATCCTCATCACTGCCCTTGGAGAGACATCCAAGCCACCTGCAGTGGCACGGGGCTGCCTGGGGGTGAGGCAAAAGCTAAGGAGGCAGCTTTGACAAGTGCTTCCCTCTCTTCCTGGCGCTTCCCAGAGCAGGAGCTGCAGTGGGAGTGAGAGAGCAGCACCAGGAGAGAAGGAGCTGTGCTGGCATCAGTCCGTGTGTGCTTCCAGAGGTTCCATCCACAGGCGAAGGCGGGGCGGGACCTGCGATGCTCCGGTGGGGATGCTGCACATTGTTGCCATCAAGGAATTCCGTTTCTGTCCCTTCCCTTCCTACCCCTGCTCTCCCTTTCCTTCCATCGAAACCCTGTGGAGAGGAAGCTCTGGTTTAGTCCTGGGTGGCTCTGGGGACTCCACGCAGCACCCCCAGTGTTCCGTTGTGTTCCCCCGTGGAACCTTCCCAGTTCACATAAATCCCCCACAATAAAAGATCCACACCCATAAAGAGCCCCAAACCTGCCAGCAGCACTTTGATCCCTCATCTGCTTGGTCAGCAGCTCACCTGGGCCAGGTGCTCTGCAAGTTCCATTAACCCCGCGGGTTCAGGAGCTGGCTGATTTTCCAATGCCCCTTTTATTTGGGAATGTGGTGAGGGAGCAGAATAAATCCCCCTGGGCTGTCACTGTGTGGATACAAATGCACCAAGCCCTGTTGTTGCAGCCCTGTGCCAAGTGGCAGCCGTGCCAGCCAGAGACAACAATGTTTAATTTAGGAAGGGCTGAGTTTTAATCAGTTTTTTATTGTTTGTGCCAGCAATAGATCAGTTTGATGGCAGTCCCAAAAATGCACCGCCAGCAAATCTCACCCATGCCATTCTCCTCCCAAGTTTGACATCAGTGCCTGCTGGGAAACAGGCAACCTGTGAAAGGCAGGGTTTAAATAAAGGGACCAGCCTGCAGCTCTGGTGGTGGTGCTGGTGGGATGGTGGCACTGCTGCAAGAAGGGCAGGTTTGGAGATAAATCTGTGCTCAGCCTCTTCTCACACTGAATCATCAGCTGCCTTTTTATAACCGAGGCAGCAGACACTGAGTGTGCACCTCCCTCGGGCTGCTGGGACTTGTCTTCAGCATTAATTAAGCCCAGCTTTACTGAGACGGACCTTACTGACACACCTGGCCTGTCATTGTCTGGTTTTTTATGTGTTAAACTCCAAATCTCTTCCAAACCCCCCAAATTCCACCATCTCCAGTGTAACCCTGGCCTGGCCACCCCCATGTGCTGTGATGAGTCATGATGGGAGTAAAATTCCATTACTTGGGCAGAGCTGTGGGGAAGAGAGAGGAGCCCTGGCTGAGGTAATTTATTTTACAGTCAAAGGAAAATACAGGAACACATTTGCTGCTCCATTTTCAGCCAGTTAAAGAGGGAAAAGATTTGGACCTGAGTCCAGCCTGAGAGTGAAGGGTTGGGTCCAGTCTAGGTCTGGTTTTTGGGAGGTACTCGCTGAAAATAAGGAATTAGTTCAGTTGAATCCTGTGTGACACCACAGGAAATCCAGGAGAAGTGGTTAAATATCATTCTTGCTATTGGCATGCACAGATAACTGAGAGTCCTCATTGCTTTGGTCGCTTCTCTCTCAGATTCCTGATTTATTCAATGTGTCCTTGGCCCTCAGGGCAATGCTGGAGTGACTTTTCCATGTAGGAAAAGGATATCAGATGCCCAAGCAGTGCCAAGACAAATGCAGAATGAGTGCGAAGGGAGTCTGAAGATAAAAGAAAATCAAATATGTTTTTACAGTGAGGACAACATTTCCCAATAGATTTTTGTTGTGAAAAATGAAGAACCTTGTTAGACTAAAGGGCATCAGAAGTTTAAGCTCTAAAGGACCCAGCTTCTTTAGGACCACCCATTTTGTTTTCAGAAGGGACCTAACATCTAATTATTAAGGGTACTGAGATCTCTGGAGTTGCAGTTGGTGCACAAACACTCTAAAAAAACCCCAAACCAAACCTGCATGACAGAGCCAGAGGAAACAGGGTGGAACAAAACCAAAGGAATCACCTCTTCCACCCCTGACCCAAGGAAAGCTCTGGGGCCTTCAGCAAAGGGGTCTGGAGAAACGTTCCTGCTCCAGGAAGCCTCCAGCAAGAAGCTCCACAGCAAACCCTGGAAAAATTGATGGCAGTGTTCAACTCTCCTCACATTGGGAAGACTTTTCTTAATGATGAATCTGAATTTCCCTGAGTGTGATTTAATTACTTCCTCTCCTAAGCAGAATGAACAGGCAGAACAAATTATCCCCTTCCTCTTCACGGAAACCCTCATTTCTGGATCTGCAGCCCGTGAGGTTTCCCTCAAGTCTTCCTTCCCTAAATCCCTCCAATTATCCCAGCCTTTTTTTGCAGGTTACCTCCAGTAATTCTCATTCTCACTGCTCAGTCCAGTCTCGAATTGTGTGATGGATTTTCCAGGTCTCCCAAGGTCCTCCAGAGTTCCAGCCCTGCCCTCCCAGGTGCTGTTGGCTGCTCCTTGGGTGAGGTGAGAGCAGGGTTGGTACCCCCAGGGTCTCCTGGCAGTCTCTGGTAATGTCCCAGACCTCTGTGAGGAGAAATTTGTCACCCTGGGGACAGTCAGGCATGGCAGAGGCTGTCCAGGGAGGCTGTGTCTCCATCCTGGGAGCTTTTCAACACCAGGCTGGAGAAAATCCTGAGAAACCTCAGGTTTGAGGTCGGACCTCAGAGTTGATCCTGCTCTGAGTAGATCAGCCTTTGGTGTAGGTGACTTCCAGTGATTCTCTTCTAATTATTCCCTTCTAATAGTTCCCTCGAGTTGTTCCCTGAGCCTTTATTATCCCTTTATTCCACTCCCTGTCCCCTAAAAAGAAAATTTTGATTGGAAAGATGCGCATGCTCCACACACCCCTACCCAGAGTGGGGCCGTGGGACACAGCTCATTAGTGGAGTCCCACAGTGTCCTGGATCACCCTGCCGTGGTCACTGGGATCATTCCCAGTACCTGGAACCACACGGAATCACAGAACCATCAACTTTGGAAAATCCCTCCCAGCCCATGGAGTCCCAGCTGTGCCTGATCCCCACCTTGTCCCCACCCAGAGCTCTGAGTGCCACATCCAGTCCTCCTTTGGACACCTCCAGGGAATGGGGACTCAAAATTTCTCTGGGCAGCTCCTGTCAAGGCCTGACCACCCTCTCCATGGAGAAATTCCTGCTGGGACCACCACAAACCTGGGGAGCCACAGCAGGACAGGTAAACACAGAGCAGGAACTGAGAGTATTTCTTACTTTGGAAGGGATTTTTTTTCAATCTTTGTTAAAAAATATGTTTTCCCAATGCCTCTGACTCACAGGAATTTAAAAACAAACAAACAAACAAACAAATAAACAAACCAGCCAGCCAACCAACCATTTGTCCAAAGTCCACTTTGGAAGCAGAAATTTTAAGCAAATTGGAACCCTGCTTGCCAAAGGCTGCAGGGGTAAGAAGGCATTTCCAGGAGTCCAATAAAATGCTCAAAACTTCCCAGATTTTTTTTTCTGCAATAATGAATTCCAAGGAAAGAATAATTGGGGAAGAAACCCAAGTATTTCTCAGTTTTTGACATTTTAGGAAAGAGCTGAAGACAACATTTTTTTTACATCCACCACATCCTTTGTCGTGATGGAAAGAGGAGCTTTAATTCCAGAATAGCAGCAGGAAAGGGCACGGAAAGGGAAGATCTCGGGGATCTCATTTCTAAATGCAGCAATGCTTTGGTGATGACAAAAAAAGACTCTGACTTGCTAATTAGCTTTGCATAATGATGACTAAACCTGATTCCAGCATGAACCAGTCAAATATCTTCAGGAGCGCCAATTAAAAGGGTTTGGTTTGGGTTTGGCTCCCAAGGTGCTTCCTGGAGACCAAGCAAGTCCCCAAAGGGTGCTCTGAGCTTTGCTGTCTCAGCTGGTTGCAGCAGCAAAGGAACTTCTGAGGAGGAATTTGATAACATCTTTTATCGCTCCTCCAAGAGCATGTCCCTGATGCTCTGCAACCTCTTGCTCATTTTTTCCCCTCCTAAACAGCCAAACAAATGGAGAACAAAGGTTCATTATCTCTCTATGAGTTGCCAGCCACTGCACAAGTCCTCTCCCTGCTGTTTTTCTCTGTTAAGAAGAGCTGAGAGAAAATCTGCCCACAAAATGTTCCTGAATTTGTGTGTGTGGAGTGGGGGACACTTGCAGGGGGTGACACCTTCCTGAAATGCCACTCACCGTCCCCTCAGGGGAAGGTCACAGAGGCTCTTGCAGGGTGTCCCCATCCCTGTGGCCTCCTGGATGCCCACGGGCAGAAATCCCATTCCCTGTGAGCCCTACCTGGTACCCATGAAGAGCCCCAGCTGATTCCCCAGCCTGGGATTCCCCAGCCTGGATCCTCTTGGATGCCAGCAGAGCCCCAGCAGCAGTTCCTGGGTCTCTCTGCCCCACTTGCATTGCTCACCGAGCTGCAGAGGGCACCAGGACCCCCAGCACAGCCAAATCCAGGTTTGGATCACTCCGTGATCCCTGGAGTTGCACAGATCTTGTTGGAACTCAGCTCTGGCTGGCACTGGGAACCAGTGCGGGGTTGGGGACTGGTGGGGAGGGATCCAGTGATTCACCCAAGCCTGAGTCCTTCCCGGGGGCTGTGCCGACTCCCACACTTCTTCCTGTAACTTGGAAACAACACTGAGGAAGGGAGAAAACTTTGGCTCCCTGCAGAACTCCCGTGAGGGAGGGACCCACTGAGCTCCTCCCAGTGAACTCCGATTCAGGGTTTGCCCATTTCTGACTGACAGCTCCCCTGCCTGGGGGATTTTTCCAGGGGCGCTCACCGTTAGCAGGAGTGCCTTGTCCCGCTGCCAGAGCTTTCCAAAGGTGGCGAGGCAATTCCTGGCTTTTCCAACTTGCTTGGCTGCACCACAGCTGAGCCCCTTCCTGGCGTTCCCGTGTCCAAGCAGGGTGGGTGAGCTGTGGTGGGAAGGGCTGGTCTGGGGGCTGGAATCAAAGCTGGGAAGCGACAATTCCTTTTGGCCCGACGTCAGCAGGGCTCTGGATCCCGGAGCAGATGCTGTTTGTTCACACCGCCCGCCCGTTCCCGAAATGCTGAGCCTGCGGCACTGCCCACAGCGGGAATGGGAAAGGCCAGGCTGGGAGGCTCTGCAGCTCCTTCAGCTTTGCCTCCCAGTGGCTCCCAGTCTAGCACGGCATTCCTGTGAGAAAATCCCTGGCCCCCAGCTCCCCCCATTCCCAACACATGTGGGACGCACAAAACGAGTTCAGGCTCCAAAAACGTGTCCCGGCACATGTGGCTTTCCTACCACCTGGGAGCCACCCTGCAGGCTCTTCCCAAAGAACAGGGGAGTTTCCCATAACCCGCAGGTCACCCTGGAGAGCTGTGGAAGAGGAAGAGCTGGGGAGCCATGGACCCTGAGCTTCTCAAGAACACTGGAGCAAATTATGAACCAATCAATTTATCAGCACTACGAGAAGGGAGTGGGAACAGCCAGTGTGGACTTGTCAAGAACAAATCATGTCAGAGTAATTTAATCTCTTCCTTTAATGGGGTCGTTGGCCTATGGACACCGGGAAGTGATCGATTTGATAGACCTCGACTTTCATGAGGCTTTTGACCCAACCTGACAGGAGAGGCTCCCCCAAGCAGGGAAATGGGATTGAAAGCAAATCATCCAGCGTGGGCACAATTTAAAAAATATCAGACTTTGAATTTCATATCAGAAATCTGTTCAAGAAAGGGATTTAAGTCTGTCAGGCTTCTGTCCTGGGCCCAGCTCATTGAAAAATTTTTTAATCAACAAAGCCAGACCAACACCCACACAGACAATAGACGAGATCTTTGTGGAATTTATGTTAATGCTGTTTTACAAATATAAAATATGCAACCCCCCCCCCATCAATAAAGAATCACACATTCTTTGGCTCCTACAAACACATCTTTATACATGATATTTTAGTTTTGATGAATAATAAAATTACTCATTGACATTGCAAGAATGAGGCTACAAATTTATTGTCTGGTAAATGCCTGTTGTCGGTGTAGGTAAAGAACAGATTTCCTGATGCTCCTCAATCTTTTGGTTCTTTCTTGGCTCTCTGACCCCACAGAAAATTATTCCAGCTGGACAATTTAGCTCATTTTATAGTGCCACATTTCCAGGGGGATTGAAGAGCCAGCTATTTGTTTCCATCTTTTTATCACCAGCTTAGCTGATAGAAGGGATCAGATGGAGCTAAAAGCCTAAATGGGGACATCTGTTCCAGTTTGGAGAGCCCAGGGTGTCCCAGCTGGGCTCCAGCTGCTGGTTTGGCAGGGGGTTGGTCTCCTAGGATTTGGCTCCTCTTGAGACCTCAAGCAGCACCACACTACGATGTTGAGGCAACAAAAAACCTCCTTTCAGCTCTGTGGATAAATTTGGATGAGGGCTGATGGTGACAACTCGTGATTCAATTAGAAAATTCTTGTAAAACCAACAAGGTGAAGTGCAGCAAAGGCAGGTGAGAAGTGAGGACAAGGAGAGATGAAATGCTTGAAGTGAAGTTTGACAAGTGGCAGCACCATTTCAGAGGCTCATCTGGGCTTTCCAGTGGGTCCTACAAATGGGGAGGACAAAGTTACCCCTGACCCCCACTTAGCAGCAAGAGCTGAGGGTCCTCAGGGGCTTGGCAAGGACGTGATCCCCATGTGGGAATGCACCGTGAGAAAGAGAGGAAAAAAGAGAGGTGAACTGAAAAGAGAATGATCAGAGGCTGGAAATTATATGGGAAAAGATTGGAGGAATTCAGCCAGGGTGTTTTTCCCAGAGAAGAGTAAACCTGCCATGGGAGGATGGTGTCAAATAGGTACCGAGTTGTTCTGAAGCAACATCTTGGCTTTGAGTAATCAGAAATACAGAATGGAACGGATTGGAAGAGACCTTACAGCTCAT